>BDMV01000004.1:13845252-14111887 GCA_008326285.1 Oryza officinalis
AAAAGCAAAACCACTCATTCTCATTTGTTACTATTATGATATCAAATCGATCTAGTTTGCCATGGCAGCCCATTCCACCTGGAATCACATTGAGGGGCTACTCTTTGTTTGTTAATTGAAGTACCATGACATTGCTAAACCAACAGACAATATAGGATAATTTGTATGGTTTGAACTGAGAACGTGTAACGCCTCATGCTAGAAGCTTGGATGTCTACCTCTACTGGTACTTTAGGCGTTACACTTTGGAAGCAAGAAGTGACTATATGTGACATTTTCCTTTGTGCAGCTATCTTTAGCTGTTGCATTTTTTCTATCGACAGAATGTTGCCAATCTTTACAGAGGTCAGTATAGGTAAATGATATAAGCATGTATTATAACACTTTACACTTCTTTGGATTTCAAATCTACTGCATAGTGCATTTTTATGAGTTAATTTACCGTAAGTGTCAGATACAAGTCCTCAATTCGGCTGAAAATTACAAGGACTCAATTTACGAGGGAGTAGTCAAATTGTGAGCTTCTTAATATATTTTGTATGTAGTTTGCAAAAACTGTTTTTAGTATATCTTGTATGCAATCTGTAAAAAGTTTCATTACATACTGAAGGAAATTGTAAATATGACAGGTGGAAGGGTTTGGGCAATATATGAAGCACCTCTCAAATGAGAGCAATTACCGAGAGGTACCTCTAAATACTAGGTACCTTTAGGTATTAAAATTTTTATTATAAAATATTAATATTTTATGGTATTTTCTTAAGTATGATAAATTTTTTTCTCATATAAAGAGTACCACAGCTCCGAAGAGTGGTCAGATAGCTACGACATGACCAATAAACATGTTACAAGATCTACCCCAACAACTCAACAAGACATCTTTTGGGTTATTTATGCTTAAGTATATAGAGCACTGGAATAGGGATGGGTTAGAGAAAAGTTTTACACAGCAACAAATTGATGGGTTTAGAAGAAAGCTCGCCGCTATTCTGATTAACTCTGAGTTCAATGAGAAGAAGACTATTTTAGCTTCCGATGGGTGGTCAGACATTTCAGTTATTTTGTTTACAAATCTGAAATGTTCAGTTATTTTGTTTAGAAATCAGAGATGAGATGTTCAGTTATTTTTGGGACTGAGATGTTCAGTTATTATGACGAGATGCAACTTTTTTTATTAAATCTGACATGTTCACATCCAATTTTGTATGTTTCTATTCTAATTTCTTCTCTTGGAGCATTGCGACAGTAACGTGTTCATCCTTTCTTGATTTATCCTGACTGAACTCTTGCTTGGTTTATTTAGAACCCCACGTGTGTTGGTTTTAGATTTTTTGGTAGCTTCAGGGTAAATCTTGGTACCGAACAGATAACAATGCATTACGAACTTCTCTGATTTTATTTACTAGTCGGCTGTTTCTGTCCAATATTTGTGTCTTTTCTGTGAATAAATTCAGTAAATGAACGAGTAACATTATGTTGTCCTGTCTGCCGCCTTGGCTCCAGTAAAGAACAAGTAACCCTCGAATCTAAGCGAGCGAGCTTTTTTTTATGAAGTCTGAGCGAGCGATCTGCCAGCGACACACAGGAAAATAGAACTAAATGTCAATGAAAATTTTATCATTCTTGATAAAGTATCTTAAGGTATCAACAATTTACCTTAAACATTTTAGTTCCTTGAGATAGATACCTAGTACATAGAGATATCATATTTTTACATTAGAAAATACGGTACTTTTCGATACCTTCTTAAAAAGATAAAAGATAAAATTGCTCAAATGTCAAACATACCCTTAATCATAGACTTAGTAAAGTACTAATATACCCTTAGAAATGAATGGTTCAAATCATTTCTACTTGTAGTATAAACTATTAATAGAGAGCACCGTAGCATTACCGTCATTGAATTGAACGTCCTATTGTGGTAAACTGCCAAAAACTTTTTTTACACCGAGCTTAGTACCAAAGTGGATGTGAACAGTGAATGGATTATGGATGATTGAACCAAATCAGTATTTTCTGTGGTTATTGTCAATCTGTTCCTTTCTTCCTGATTGACTGGATTCATGTATTTGATATCCTTGTTGCTCTCTATGTGCACTGTGACAGATTCAATGCACAGTTCATTCCCTTTTCTTTATATATTTCAACATTTCAATCTAATTGAGTTCATCAAAAGCTGGCTGCAACCAAGCATAGAAAGATCAGTGATGTAACAATTTTTCTCCTTGAAGAAATGCTGACGGCATGCGTTAGGACAATTTTAGTGCTCGAGTCAGTGGAAGCTAAAGAACAGGGACATGGAGCATGTACAGTACAGTCCAGGTTTGCCATGGCAACAATGATCTGAGACTGACGCTGCAGTACTCTGTTTGTAGCAATCCCATTGTATGAATTGTACTCTATGGCAGCTGGTATATACTGTAGCAAATTATCACACCACTTGACTAGATTTTACAATTTCAGTATGCACGAATCTATCGTGGGGGGAGAAGGGGAATGCTGAAGTTAGCAAAACTTTGGAAATTTGAACAAATTTTGATAGTTTTGGACAAAATAGTTTCGTGACCGGAGAACCAAAGTTTCAAAAATGTTGAACCAAAATTGCAAACCGTGGATCAGAGAACCATTGATCTAAATGCTCACAACTAATGTGACAAAACTACAAACTTTCCTTACCTACTAAGAAAATTTTGTAGTTCCTTAGTTGGTAATGTTATGTAACATTACCAATACATAATAATTATGCGCAAATATCATTCATACAAGCAAGGTACAAGAGTCACCATGGTTTTCCGTATATCAATCAAGAACAGCCTTATTCTAAGATTTGAGCAAGAGCTACTAAAAACAGTAAAGGACCCAAATCTAATCATTTGCTTAAATTGCTTGAACCTATCTAGTTTATATTATAAACTCCTATGCTATTTTCTAATTACAAGCAGTATTGTGTACTACTAGCTGCTTCATGTCAAAATAGCCAAGTGCTAGGTACTGTGTGCCGGAGCCCCGAGTGGCCGGGAACTGAATCCACTGCTGCTCATCCGTTACACCCTGCTGTGGCTATAGTTGCTAATGTACTGAGTTGCCAGAGTAGAGGAAACAACTCTGAAGAAAAGGAACCGATCATTTCTTCCAGAGGCTTCTCCTTCCTATCACTATTTCCTTTCAATAAAATGGACAGAATGGTAGTACTCATCAGTAAGCTACACTGCGAATGTGATTCTTTCGAGCAGGAGAGGAAAGCATGGGTTCTGGTCAAATCAATATAAATAGAGAAAATGCACGAAATGCCATTGACAAGCATCATAATCAAAAAAAATACCATCGACAAACGCAACTTCCAGGAAATGGCATCGTACGAGTCATTTTGTCCCAGAAATGCCATATGAAAACTATACGTGAGAAAAATCTCCAAAATTCACCAAATGAAGTTCATGATAGGCAAATTTTGCTACAGGACACTTAAATTTTGTATAATTTGCTAATAGATATCACAATAACATGTCACGGCTGAAAGACACCCTAAAAACTGACAATGTGCTAGAGGACACTTTCGGCTCAATTGGAGAAATAAATTCTTAAGAAAGAAGAGAATGTCCCTAGAACCACATGCTTCAAACATAATGTGAGTGAAAATTTAAAAATTATACAACTCCAAATTTGATATCACCCCAAACATATCACTAGCATAAATAGTATTCCATCTTTACTTCAGCCTTAGCTCAAAAACTTTTGACCCCAGGGGCATTCTTATTTTTTTGAAAAATTTCTCTTTCCAATTGAGTCGAAAGTGTTCTCCAGTAAATTACCAGTTTTTTAGTGTCTTTCACTTGTGACATGTTTTTGCTATGTCTACTAGCAAATTACACAAAGTTCAAGTGTCATATAGCATATTTTGTCTTCATGATAACTTCTACTTCCAGTAATTTTGCCCTAAGTTTTTGAGTATTGTAGCATTACCCAAAAATTCCCAAAATCATCAACCTTTTGTCATACATACAGGAGAAAGCTCTCAATAGGGCCCGCATGTCGGTTCCTTACAGGAGGAGGAGCTTGCGGTGGGAGGCCGAGGGACACAGCAGTAGCTTGAGAGTGGTGGCTGGCAACAGCGGTGGGAGCTCGAGGGCGAGGGCGACAGGGAAGCTTTGGTTGATGATGCACGCGAGGGTGCCATAAGCAACGAGGAGGACGTGAACCATCGCCGCGACAGTCAAATCCATTGGTGCATGTCGCTGGCATCGATCTATCTCCTCCTCAACAGTCACCAAGGCCGCCTCGACCATCATAGCCTCACTTCGCCATTCGAGGCCATCCTTGGGAGAGAGAGGGGAGAGGGGCTGTCATGCCCCAAACTAGCCCCGAACGGAGGCCAGAATAAGGCGATCCAAATTAACCTGTATGCCTGTACCAGTCCTAAGAAATAGCGCTGGTACAACAGGAAGATAGAATATCACAACAACAGCGGTCTCTTTATTAAGAGTAGAATTACAACTAGGGTTGGAACTGCGGACAGAACCCGAGTTCGCAACAACAGTACAAAAAGGCAAAAGAAGAAAAAGGCGGAGGCTGGCCCTAAGCCACAAGCAAAGCCTTGGGGAAAGGCCGAAACCCTACTACTGCCCGTAGACTGCTTGCTCCTGGAAGAACTCTTCTTCAGCGGGGTCCACCTCTTCGTCTTCGAGAACTGGGGGGGGTTTATTTATATAGAGCAAGGGTGAGTACGGGAGTACTCAGCAAGTCAGGGAAATTAAGTGTTTAATGCAAGCTTCAAAGGAAGGCCAGTTGTTTTTCACAAATGATTTTAGTTTAAGGCTTTCAGAAACATCTAAGTGAATACTTCTCAACGACACGGACGAGAAGGTGCGTCTCATCCGGCCGGAGCAGTGAAATTGTATCGATTGATTCTTGTCGGCACGAGAGGCTCCCTGCCAATCGTTCACCGACCCCGGTTGCACCAACAGCCACTACTCAAACACGTCGGCACGAGAGGCTCCCTGTCAATCGTTTACCGACACCGGCTGCTCCAACAGCCACAAGTCAAGCATGTCGGAATGAGAGGCTCCCTGCCAATCGTTCACCGACACTGGCTGCTCCAACAGCCACACTGAAGCACAGAAGGGATTTCTCACACCAACAGCAGTTCACAAGGTAACCATTAAAACTACGCTAAGGAATCACCTCACATCCGCCCATGACCGTGGGCATGGCTGTTCGAACAGTTGTTAACCTCTGCAAAGGGGGTACACTTTACCCACACGACGTTACTAACCCCGAGTCACCCAGCCCGCGACTCTCAGTCACGTCTGACGACCTTGAGGCTTTCACGACAAGGCATTTCGAAAGCCGACTCAGGGTCATCGTATGACAACGGGAGGGGTCCCATGGACTAACACCAGGTTAGGTCCCAGACCATACTGTGCCAGGAAGCCTAGGGGTCCTCCCCGACACCACCCCGGCGAAACCACTTGTCCCTTGGCATCAAGATTTCCCTGGCCTAGCTAATTACTCAGCCAGAGGCGTCCCATATCACCCGTGTGGTCGTACTTGACATATGCTCGGATGTAATTCCCAAGGATCGGTCCTTAGAGCGAGAACGGGTAGACCGTACCTCCAGTACGTCTCTCGTACCGTGAGTTTTAGAAACTCACTTTATTTTCAAGGCACCGACCCAAGTGTCGGGTTTTCCAAGCATTTTGTAAACTCAAGTTTTACCCAGTTGACCAATTTTAAATTTGGAGGGGAGTCTCAATATTCGTACGCGAGGTGCGAATACCGAGGTCTCACCTGAGGGGTGACAAGGGTGTTAGGGTATTCAACATTCAAGGAGGGTAAATGCAACAAATGGTTAGGGCCTGTCGGTTGTATTGCAAACCGAGACCAAGGTGTCAAGTGTAACCTAAAGAATGCATGGTTTGCGGAAACAAAATACTTAATTTTAAATTATAGGTTCAACTGATCAAAGGTGACTTGCCTTGCTCGAGATCCTGAGCTTCTTCCTCGAAATCCGCGCACTGCGGGTCTTCTGGCTCCGGAACTACACGCGAAACGAAACGACTCAACACAAACGATAAAAAGAAGCCCTATTATTGACCACAAATCATGCCATTGGATAGATCTTGATTTTTGAGGAATTTTGGAAGTTGAACGGAGTCAAACGGACGAACGGTTGAGGAGATATGAATTTCCGAAGATTAAATGATTTCCTGTCTAAAGGAAAAGGAATTATTAATTCCCTGGAAAAGAAAAAGAAAGGAGGGACGCAATTTGGACTTTATTTCGGGTGGCTAAGAATGGCCCAATGGAATAGTATGGGTGCTGCCGAATTAATGGGCCGACGGCCCGAAGGGAATCGGCCCATGGCCGATCGGCGCGCGAGGGGATGAAGGCCGATGGGCCAAGCGGCCGATGGCGCGCGGCCTGGTCCAGGAGGGAGGCCGATGGGCCGGAGAGGGAGGAAGGGGCCGATGGGTCGGGGCAGGCCGCGGCCTACGCGAGCAGCCGGTCCGGTGGACCGTGTTCACCGCGCGGGCGCTAGGGTGGGGCCCGTCCGTCAGCGGCGTGGTCTGCGCGGACCGAGCGCACAGAGAGAGGAAGACCGTCAGCGCTCGCGTGGCGCCTACGCGGCTGCCATGGAGGCCGGCGGGAGGAGGGGCCGCGCCGGCTGGCGCTCGCGTGGTGCCTACGTGGCGGCCACGGAGGCCGGCTGGGCGAAAGAGAGGAGGGACGCCGGGACGACGACGGCGACGGCGGAGGGAGCTCGGGCGGTGCAGTGCGAGGCCGGAGAGGGAAGGGGAGCACACCGGGACAGAGAGGAGAGAGAGAGGGAGTGAGCCGTCGGCTCGGATTCGCCGGAGGGAGGCCTACGGCGGCTGGCGACGACGCGCAACGACGGCAGCTACGGCGGCGCGAAGAGGGAGCGGAGGAGGGGACGGCGGCTTCGGTGGTGGCCGGAGGGAGGTCCTACGTGCTACCTAGTCCCTAGGCCGGGGAAGAAGAGAGAAGATGGAGGGGGAAGGAGATTACCGCGGGTGGTGGCTAGCCGGAGAAGAGGCCGACGGCGCGGGGCGACGGTGTGGCACGGCTCCGGCCGTGGGAGAGGGAGAAGGGGCGCCGGGGTCCTCCTCGGCGTCCTCGACTGCGGCGGGCGACGAGGACGGCGGTGGCAGCGGGGAGGAGAGGGGGCGAGCTCGGGGGTGGCAATGGCGGCCGGCGGAGAAGGAGTTTAAAAAGGGGGTGCTAGGTCGGTTTGGCCGGGGCAGAGGCGGTGTGGCCGAGAGGCGGTTCGTGCGGGGAGGAGGACCGGCGCGCGGGGTGCGGCCGAGCGGCGGCAGGCGGAGAGAGGAGGGGACCGGCGGTGGTCGGGGAAAAAGGAGGAGAGGGAAAGAAAAAGAGGAAAGGGAGGGCGGCCTCCTTGTCGATTCAGGCAAGGCGTGCGGGGAGAGAGGGGAGGGCGCGCGCGGACGCGGCTCGGCTCCTTGGCAGCATGCGCGCGCAGCGCAGCGGCGGGGCCGATGGCTGACGCCAGCGCTTGGCGCGGCACGGGGGCAACGGCGTAGGAGGGGGGGTCCGGGTGATGGCAGCGGCGGGCGTGGTGGTCGGCCACGCCGCGCGGAAGCGGGACCGCGGCGCGGAGGAACGGGGTCGCCGGCGGGAATGGGACGGGGCACTGGCGGGAGAGAGAGAGAAAGCGAGCGGGCGAGGGAGAAGGAGGAAGAGAGCGGCTGCTCTCTCGCGCGCGCAGCGCGTGCGACGCATGTGCGCGGCGGGGTCGGCGCGCTCGGGCCGCGCGGACCGAGCCGGGCGGGCGCGGCCCAGCGGGAGGGAGGAGGCCAAGCGAGAGGGGTAGGGCAGGCCGAGGGGCTAGGCCAGATGGCGGCCCGAGAGGGAAGGGGGAGAGGGAGCGGCCGAGGGGAAATCGGCCCGAGAGCAGAGGGAGGTAAAGCAGACTTTCTGGGAGTTGGATATTTTTGGAGGGATTTAGGGTTCGGATTCGAAATCCGATTTCGCGGTTTTCTCCGGGATTGAGACGAGGGGGGAAACACGAGACCTTGGCACACGACAAGACTCAACCGAAAAGCAAACTTTCGCAAGTTGAGTTTTTAGGAAATAGGTTTTCCCGCTAACGCCGCGACAAAACGGGCGTTACAGGGGCCCCATACGGTGGTGGAATTGGAGAAGCCACCGGCGGTGGAAGCTCGGGGATGGTGGCAGCGGTAGGAGCTTGTGGGCGAGGACGGCCTGGGATCTTCAGGTCAGGACACATGCAGGGGCGCCACCAACGACGAGCAGGACGGGAACCATCACCACTTGAAAGGGGAGAAACCACCGACGATAGGAGAAGCAGTGGAAGAGAAGTGGCCTGCGGTTGAACTGGAGGGGAGGAAGAGGAGTGGCCGGCGGTGGGAAGAGGATTTGTCCTGGGTTGAGGTCTTGAGGAGTGTAATTTGGTCATTTTGACAAAATTAACTGTGTCTAACAGAGTAAAAGTGATGGCGATAGTATTTCTGGAACAAAATGGCTCATACAATGGCATTTCCTGGAAGTTGTGTTTGTCGATTGCATTTTTTGGTTTAGGGTGCTTGTCAATGACATTTTATTGATTTTCTAACATAAATAATGTTGTGGTAAGAAGTACCTAGAGAAGCAGAATATAAATATATTAAACTATTTGACTGGGTAATCGAAATTAGGCCAATGAATTACGCAAAATGACACAATTCCTTTATTAAAATTATTTTTTAAGGCTTACATGTACATTCTGTGATGGCAATGGAGTTCCCAATCTTCCGTCAAATAGAGATAAGTATCGATTTGGTGGAAAATTGACACACATGATCGCACTTCCAATCAACATGATCGGAATCCTACAATCGTAGCACCACTTCTTCTCTGATTATCAACCGTGCCGAAACCCGATTGACCTTGCCAACAAGGCTAATCCCTGCATGCAAATGAAAGAACACAAGCAAGAACAAGAAAGATAGCAACTCAATTGCATATGAATGATTAATAACTCAAATTTGGGGTTCCACAAAACGAATTAGCGATGAATCTATAATGGTAGAATAATCTAAGCAAAGCTCAACCCTAATTTGATGGCGGCTACTGAATATATAGGTTGTAGGATCGACCAATGATCTCTGAACATGTACCTAATGGACTCCAATACAATACACAGCCCAATGGCCCAAAAGGCAGTGATGCAGCACTCGGACAGATTCTGGACGCCAATTATTTCAATGACTCCTATTGACTCACAAGGACTTTTTGACATGTGACCAGACCTATTGGAAAGATGGTCTCATTAGCCTTTCATACATAGGTAGAACGTAGAAAACAAAGTCGAAATGCAACCTAGGCGATGTTTTTAGTGCAGACTGCTCTTGGAGTGCGAGGTGGACTCAAACATGAAATGAATTAGGCCTTCGTCTTGACTTGAACACTCATGACGACCTTGTCTATCTCCTAGCCTCTCTCCAAGTTTTCCCTAATCCTCTCCATAGATTCTAATCATAATTAAATCATTAGGTAGCAATCTATCATCAAAATCACATGAAGAAGTATTTAGTAACGAGCTCACCTATAAATTCAATTGTCGGACGCGAGCTCCAGTGATTAGACCTTTCGTAGCAACTTGAGGAGTATTCTGCGATGTCCTCATTATTGTGGACCAATATAAACAGTGTGGTACACTATGAATACATTCAATAAGCTAATAAGCTATTTATTGGTATACTCAATTTATAGATATCTGTTACATATGGTAGTCACAATTTTTGTTTGCTCGTTCTGTCTAGTCAAATGAAATGTGTTATAATACTCACCAAATTAATCTTATTTTTTTAAGCGTACTGTTGGGCCAATATACATGGCTGACTTGGGCAAAAGTGACAAATGAAACAAACCTAGTATAAGCTATTATGATTGTGTAGAATTAATTGTTATTCTCACTTCCACACAAACGATAACCTAGCTAAACTGAACAAACACATTGCGGAACTTTGAAGAGTAATAGATGGCAGAATGAATTAAATCTCTTGTCACTCAATCGATATATTTGTGCAATGCTGTACATTTACAATACGTAATCATTGAGGGGTTTCCTTTTGAAAGTGGAGGTTGGACTCAACGTGATAATAGATTGATGCCAACACATGAGTACATATAGGCACAGCACCTTCAAAATAGGGATAGGATTGGAAGGAGCCGACTGGATAAGATCATGCATGGATAACATGCTATAACAAAGTCTAACACTTTACCTCAAAAAACAATGTCTAACACACTTCCCTTTGTGTCAATATATTACTGAACAGTTGCAATTATTGGTCTAATAAATTGCATGCTATTGTTTATAATGTTTCCAAAGGAGGTGAATGGAGAACTTTACCTTGTCTCCTGGGCATGGGTCACGAGACATATTGATCTTGCAGAGTTAGGAATTCTTGATCTAGTGGTGCTTGGATGGTCATTCAGAATGAGAGAGTTATGGCTGAAAAAATCTCAACCTAATCTTCCAAGGAGTGGCTTGGCTTCCAAGTTCATCGCAAATTTGTAGCCTTGTGATTAGTTTAAATTTTCTCTATTGTTTGTGATGACAGAAGGACATTATCTTGCTTTGATAATTGGTTTTATACGAAATATTTGGCTGATCTTGTTTCATCTCTTTGTGTCCATGTGCCAAAATGATGTGCAAACCAAAGAAAAGTTCATGAATAGCTTGTCAATGCCTCAATGGAGGCTTTATATCGGAGAATCATAAGCTTTGGGATGTCTTAACCAGGGCTGATCCTACTTTGGAGTGGAGCATCAGCACATATAGGTGCCATCTCCTTCGCGCAATGTTCACAACTAGACCAGCTTACTATCGTTTCTTTATATGGGCGGTTAAATTTGAGCGATACAAGAAAATTTGGAAAACTTTTGGCTCCGCCTCACTACAGAGCTTTTATTTAGTTAGCGTTGATGTTGGACAGTTGATCGTTTGGCCAGTCGAGGTCTTGATCACCCTGACCAATGACCACTATGTGATCGGGAGAAGTGAAACGATGTCTGAAACTGCTTCAGACAAACACTAGATTAGTATGAAAAATTAATAAGATGTCCACGATTATGGCAAATGTACTAAGGGCTGTCATGAAAGAAAAAGGCCCCGGATAAATTTCAGATTATTTTTTTCCCTATCCGGACAACGATAGCAGGAGAAAAGAGATACTGATGCCCTACATTCCAAATAAGGTTTACCGTGTCAACTGACGACAATGATCCGTCAGTGACACTACAGTACTTTCTTTGTAGCAACTGGCATTTGACATGTAGCCCTCTGTTTTACTATGGACCCGAAACTGCTACAAAGCAGCTTACAGTACCAAATGAAGATCCTAATGCAGAGCTTAGTTGCACTCTGTGAAAGTGAGTTGCAACTCCCAAAGAATAACGAAAGTAGATGATCCAATTCCATTGAGAAAAAGCGAGCTTAGTTTACGGACTGCCATTTCTTGCTGAGGCTTCCCATTCCTATATCACTAGTTCCTTTGATCAAAGTTCAAGAAAGGGACTCAACTCGGCAAGGTATACTGCTAAAGTGATTCTTTTAGGCAGAAGAAGAAATCATATGGGGGCATGGTCAAATTTATATTGGAGTGTTGTGGTGGTAAGAATACAAAAAGTAGAACATAATTGAACTATATGATGGGATATAACCAGGAGTTTGGTCAATCCACTGTACTCAATAGTTTTCCTCACGAAAAAAAGGTGAGCGTTCACATATGTGTACTTGTAATTTATCCGACCCAAGGCAAACAATGTAGTATGCTGCAAGTACTTCAATAAGCTGGATAAGCTAGCTACTACTAGTATATATTGCCAGTTTATAGAATTTACCAGTTTCAAGAAAGACATATTTTTTGTTTGTTCATTCCATCTTTCAAGCGTGCAGTTATTGTTAACTTGAACGAAGAAAATGAGTCACTACTGAAGAATTGATCTTTGTCCGGATGGCAAAAATCACATTAGTCCCGGTTCGAATAAAAATCAGGACTAAAGATCATTTTTAGTCTCGGTTAAAAAGTGCGCCGGAACTTTATGATTTTTACCAACCAGGACTAAAAATCATCTTTAGTCCCGGTTCACTTTTTGTCAGGCCGCCGAGCATCTTTAGTCCTGGTTAGTGTTACTAACCGGGACTAAAGATAATCACTTTAGTCTCGGTTGGTAACACTAACCGGGACTAAGGATAAAAAAGATTTTTAGTCCCGGTTGTTGTTACTAACCAGGACTAAAGATCAAATACCTTTATATACTCCTTCTTCCTCCAGTCCGAGCTATTGCTGCAAAGGTCGGGAGAAAGAAGGAAAGTGTTGCCAAAATTTTTTGTGATAGTGTTTTGTTGATAATATATAAATCGGAGTTGTCTCTAAAAAGGTTTATGGAAATGATGAGAGAGAAAATTTGTTTAGGGAAAATGAGTTTACTTTTTAAAATTAGAAACAAGTGGATAAAAATGTTATAAAAGAGATGACAAAGGAAAAATATAGAAAATTATGATAAAAGAATAGAAAACCAAATTAATTTAAAAATTGTTAAAATAGTTAGAAATAAGTATGACACATTAAGATATGTTTAGAACTTTTGAAAAAATTAAACATGAATAATATGTGGGATTAATGTATAATTGTTGTATGATTACTTATATATAATTATTGGACGATTATTTAATTAGTTTGACTTTCGTGGATGTTCTTTTTACGATTTTTATACATTCCAGGTAGATGGATCGACAATGGATATACACCACGGACCGATCATCGTCAGAGTTTATTGAAGGCGCGCGTTATTTTTTGAGTGTTACCAATGGCAACAATCATAAGGGTTTTATATGCTGTTCATGTAAAAAGTGTAAAACCAAAAGGAGTATTCTACATCAAAAACTATTCATGTCCACTTGTTTGAGTTGGGATTAATGCCTAGCTATAATTGTTGGACCTCGCACGGAGAGTTAGGGGTTGCAATGGAAGATGATGAAGAAGAAGACACGAACATTCCTGACTGGGCTAAATATGGTGGATTTGAAGGAAATACAACAGGCGAGGTGGACGGGGCTGATGAAGATAACGACAGTGCGGATGATCTTGGTCAGATGTTGTGCGACATAAAGGACTGCGAACGTGAAAAGGAGATCCAGAATTTGGAGCGTATGTTACCTGACCACAAAATGTCCTTGTATCCAAGTTGCGAACAGGGGCACAAAAAGTTGGATACCACGCTGGAATTCTTGTAATGGAAGGCAAAAAATGGTGTGAGTAACAAGGCATTTGACGAGTTACTGAAACTTGTAAAGAACATTCTTCTGAAGGAAAACGAATTGCCCACAACAACGTACGAAGCTAAGAAGGTAGTTTGCCCTCTAGGTCTGGAAGTACAGAAGATACACGCATGTTCGAACGATTGTATCCTCTATTGCAGTGAGGAGTACAAGAATCTAGAAGCGTCCCCTATTTGTAAGGCACTACGATACAAGATTATACGAGATGACCCAGGTAATGTTGACGGACAGCCTTCGAAGAAGAGAGTTCCTATTAAGGTGATGTGGTATTTCCCTATAATACTACGGCTAAGGCGATTGTTCAAGAACAAAGTGCATGCAAGAATGATGTGCTTGCATGTAGAAGAACGTCAACAAGATGGGATGCTAAGACACCCAGCTAATGGGCCACAGTGGCGAAACATCGATAGAGTATATCAAAACTTCGGAGAGGATGCACGAAACGTAAGGTTCAGTTTAAGTACGGATAACATGAATCCATTTGGAGAGATGAGCAGCGGCCATAGCACTTGGCCTGTGACCATGTGTATCTACAACCTCCCCCGTTGGCTATGCATGAAGCGGAAGTACATCATGATGCTGATTATTATTCAAGGCCTAAAGCAATCTGATAATGACATTGATATGTATCTAAGACCATTGGTTGAAGATTTTAAACTTCTGTGGAAGAAAAAGGTGTCACCGTGTGGGATGAGGACAAATAAGAGCAATTTAACCTACGAGCGCTGCTGTTCGTAACCATTAACGATTGGCCCACACTTAGTAACCTATCCGGACAGTCAAACAAGGGGTATAAGGTTTGCACCCACTGTATGGATGAAACTGAAAGTATGTATCTAAAACATTATAGAAAGGTTGTGTACATGGGTCATCGTCGATTTCTTGTTGCAAGCCACCCTGTCCGGAAGAAAGGCAAGCATTTTGAACAAAAGGCAGACCACCGTACTAAGCCTAAATATCGTAATGGAAAAGTCGTGTTTACTATGGTGAAGGATCTAAAAATAGTATTTGGAAAGGGACCTAGCAGCAGACCTATAGCAAGTGAAGATGTCATACGGCGATGTGGAAGAAGAGGTCTATTTTTTGGGAGTTACCCTATTGGGAAGTGTTGGACGTCCACCATGCAATCAACGTGATGCACCTCACTAAGAACCTCTGCATCAACCTGCTGGGCTTCCTAGGTGTATATGAGAAGTCAAAAGATACACTTCCAAGCACGTAATGATCTAAAGCATATAAAACAACGCAACGGCCTTCATCCAGAACCAAAGGAGAAAGGAAGCCATTACTTGAGTCCGGCTAGTTACACTCTGAGCAAGGTAGAGAAGGAAAGTATATTTGAATGTTTAGAGAGCATCAAGTTACCATCTGGATACTCCTCGAATATAAAAGAAATAATAAGCATAAAGGAGAAGAAGTTCACAAACCTAAAGTCTCATGACCGCCATGTGTTGATGACACCTGCTTTCTGTTATAATTCGAGGTATCCTTCCTGATAATGTCCGGACAACAATAACAAAGCTATGTGCTTTCCTCAACGCAATTTCGCAGAAGATCATCGATCCAGACAGTTTAATAGCCTTTGAAAATGACGTGGAGTAATGTCTTGTCAGGTTTGAGATGATTTTTCCACCATCCTTCTTGAATATAATGAAATGTCATCTTGTTAAAGAGATCCGTATTCTCCGTCCTGTGTACCTACACAACATGTTCCCTTTCAAGTGGTACATGGGCGCTCTGAATAAGTACATTCGTAACCATTCTTGTCCGGAGGCAAGCATCACCAAGGGGCATGGAATAGAGGTCATTGAGTTCTGCGTAGAATTTATTAAAGACCTTCGTCTAATCGGGGTGCCCGAATCAAGCCACGAAGGGAGACTACGGGGAAAGGAGACTCTTGGAAGAAAAGCAATAATGACTGTAGATAACAATTTATTTTGTAAAGCACATTTCACGGTTTTGCAACAATCTTCATTGGTGGTTCCTTACATCGAGGAGCACTTGGCGATTGTTCGCTCCAAAAATGTCGGAATGTTCGATGCCTGGTTTACACGACATCACATTGATACTTTTCCCGCTTGGTTGTGACAACATCTCAAGGGTAACGAGACATCTTGGCGAGGGGTCCATCTTGCTCGATCTTAACATTTCATGGATATGAAGTCAATAGGTATACATTTTACATAAGAGCCCAAGACAAAAAAGGCACGAACCAGAACAGTGCTATGGGACAACCAGCACGTATTACGGTGGCATTGACGAGATATGGGAACTTGACTATGGACCTCTGATGGTGCCTTTGTTTCGATGCCAATGGGTTAGGCTAACTGGTGGAGGCGTAACGATTGATGACAGTGGGATGACAACGGCTGACCTTAACAAGGTTGCATTCTTAGATGAATCATTCGTCCTAGCCAATGATGTAACGCAAGTTTTCTACGTGAGGGACATGTCTAGCAAACCAAAGAAGGGGAAAGGACCCGAGGATCCAAAGCGCCACGTGGTTTTCCCAGGCAAAAGACAAATTGTCGGAGTCAAGGACAAGACTGATGAAGATTACAATCAGTTTGACGAGCAACCACCGTTCGTGGTGACGGTTGACCTGAGCATCCTCCTATCAAATGAGGACACCCCTTACTCACGCAACGATCATAGCGAAGGAACATTCGTGAGGAGAAAGTACGTGAGATCAATCATCACGCTGTAAATTATTTTTAATGTAATGATCTAGGTTGTTGTATGGACGATGTAAATTATTTTGAATGTATTGAATTATTTAAATCGGACATGAATTGTTTATATATGATTATTTAAATTTAAATTGTTAATTTTAAACTATTTAAATCAGGCATATGTTATTTACGTATGATTTTTAAAATTTAATAACAATTTTAAACTATTTAAATCGGGCATACGTTATTTACGTATTATTTTTAAAATTTAATAACAATTTTAAACTATTTAAATCGGGCATACGTTCTTTACGGATGATTGTTAAAACTTAATAACAGTTTTAAACTATTTAAATCGGGCATAGGTTCTTTACGTATGATTGTTAAAATTTAATAAAAATTTTAAACTATTTAAATCGGGCATATGTTCTTTACGTATGATTTTTAAAATTTAATAACAATTTTAAACTATTTAAATCTGGCATATGTTCTTTATGTACGATTTTTAAAATTGAATAACAATTTTAAACTATTTAAATCGGGCATATGTTACTTTTGTATGATTTTTAAAATTTAATAACAATTTTAACAATTTGAAATGTTTTGTTATTGTAGTTTGTAATTATTTAATTTTTAGTCCTGGTTGTTAACTCTAGCTGGGACAAACAAAATTTGAAAATAGCGAGAAAATATCTTTAGTCCTGATTGATGGGCACAACCGGGACTAAAGATATCTTTAGTCCTGGTTGTTGGGCACAGCTGGGACTAAAGCTTCCATCTTTAGTCCCGGTTGTTTCCACCAACTGAGAGGTTTCCACCAACCGAGACTAAAGATATCTTTAGTCCCGGTTGTGCCCACCAACCGGGAATAAAGCTTCTGGGGTATATATAGTAAGGCGCATCGTCTTCTCCGGCACGATCCCACACTTAGCCATTTTCACTGAAATCTTCGTTAAGCGTCATCACTGGCTAGGGTCTTCACCATCGCCGCCACCGTCATCTCGCCGCCCTCGCCGCCGCATCAGCTTCAAGCTGGTTAGGCCTGATCTATCCCTCTCCTTCTCTGATCTCTCTCTCCTACGGGCGGCGACCGCCGCCACCGCCATCATCGCCGCCGCCACCGCCGCCAGTGTCGACGCCACCGAGCCACTTCCGCCATTGCCGACGCAAGCGTCGTGCCGCCATGGCTGATGCCGGCCGCCGCACGCCGCCACCGCCGCCGCCACTCCTGCCACCGCCGCCGCGCGCCACCGTTACCGCCGCGCGCCAAACATGAACGAACGAACGACCTTAACGAGTTTAACGAGTTTCACGACCGAACGAGTTGAAGGAGCGAACGAGTTTAACGACTTTAATGAGTTTAGCGACTTTCATGACCGATCGACTTTAATGAGTTTGACGACCACAGCGACGTTCACGACTGAACGACTTTAACGACTTTAGCGACTTTCACGACCGAACGAGTTCAAGGAGCGAACGAGGTTAACGACTTTAACGAGTTCAGCGACTTTCACGATCGAACGACTTTAACGAGTTTAACGACTTTCACGACGTTCATGACCAAACGACTTTCACGACTTTCACGGCCGAACAACCAAATGACTTGCACGACATTCACGACTTTCAGTACCAATGTATATGCAATCTACATGTTTTAACTAATTATTTTTTTATTATCAGAATTAGCTGGTCCAGTTGCTGACCGTCGACGTTGCTCAAGCTTACATGGTCCCAAGGCCTCCAAGCAAAACTAAAGCAACTTACATGAAACTATAATAGTTTTCGTACATTCCTATGAAATATATTAGCTATATTTAAAATATACCCATGTAGGTTTCATATTTCTTAACTAGGTGAAATTTAACGTAGGTTTCATATTTCTTAGGTAGGTGAAAATTAGCTGGTCATCGTAGTTATCGAGAATGTCAATATATATATAACAATATACCTCGTTTATATTACGAACAGATGGCTGATCGCGATGATGAACAGATCATCTACGACCATATCGCAGAGGGCAGCAGCCAATACCTGGTGGACGAGGATGGGAACGTGAACCCTAAACAGTATTTGAACGAAGAGGGCAACGAGAAGGGTAATGATGATGGAAAGGAGGAGGGGCACAAGGAGAATAGAGATAGCCAACCGGCCATTGGAGAGAAGAGGTGCCGCGGACAACGAGGTGCCGCGAGGAAGGTGGAAGGGAAACACATTATTACTGAAGTGAATCCAGACGGCCGACCAGTTTCCCCTATCGATGCGGCAACGAAGTTTGTGTCACACAGCGGTTGGGTCGTGAGGGATCACATGCCCATCAGCATAGTAAATTGACGTCAAACAAGGGCACATGGGGATGAAGAGGAACAACCTTATCTCCCTAATACAGAGAAAGAAATGTTGTGGACCATGATGCTTGAGACATTCATGGTCCTTGAGGCAGAAAGGCAAAAAGTGAAGGATTGGACTTTAAAGAAGATGGCCAAACAGTTTCGGGCGTACAAGAAAGATTTGTACAAGAAATATATCGTGAAGGGTCTGACACCTGACTTTGACAAAATGACCAAGCTGAAGGATTATTGGGATGCGTTTGTCGCATACAAGACAGGGGAGCAAGGGCAACGACACATAGAAAAGAATAAAGCCAATGCCGCAAGAAAGAAGTACCATCACCGGTGGAATGCTCGATCTTGGTGATGGCTCCCTGATATTCGGCGATGAGATTCGCGAAGTAGCAAGCCGACTGACGGAAGCAATAGAGGGCTCTACTCAGGGAACATTCAGGCCCGACAGAGAGAAGGACGAGCTTACGCTCGCACTGCAGAATGACGAGCATCCAGGCCGAACGCGAGGAAAAGGCTTGGTTCCATGGAAATTTGGATTTCAAGAGGACATCCACATGTACAAGAGTCACATGAGGAGCAAAAGAGATACTGAGGCAAAGTTAACAAATCTTGAGTATAGGGTCACGATGCAAGAGTTAAGGATGCAAGAGGAGGTGGAAAGACGGGTGGACCAACGCCTGGCCGAACAGCAGAGAGAGCAGACCCAACAACATGTTCCTCCCGTCTTGGTAAGCCCCTCAGGCAATCACAACAACTGTGCTTCTACATCGCAAGTAGGAGAACATCGCATGGAAGCTGCAGCAGGGCCAACTCACGACGAGCCATCGTGCCCCGTTGGTGAAATCATGCAACGGACACCGTGTGAGCTGTATAGTCCCTTCAAGAACATATCACTCAAGGTATGCTTTTAGTTTTATTATATATGTCTTGTACATTACGAAAGTTGGTGCACATGTTAATTACTAATTAACCTTGATTCTCATGAAGGTGGCGTCGGGCATGGCCATACCAGTGGACTCTTCAGGGACATACCATTGCAGGCCGATTCCACCTGGATACTCAAGGGTCGAAGTAGAACTGGTGGAACAAGGGTTCGAGAACCTCGAGCTGGACATCCCCGGAGGAGACGGGGAGACGAAACTAGGAGACACAGCCCACGCCATTATACTATGGTGCAAACGCTACATCGTGTTTCCCGGGTAAGAAACGGCGTCCGTTTCTACATCTCCTCCGCCTGCATCATCTCCTCGGCGGGCACCTGCTCCTCTGAGGTCTCCGCCACGGGCATCGTCTGCTCCATCTTCAACGCCACAATCAGCTGCAAGTACAAGAAAGACTTGCCCACCTTGTCCCGTGCTGTCAAAGTCCAGCATACAAATGAAGAAGCCAAAACTTGACGAGCCTAAGCTCCCTGCTCTCAAGACTAGGGCACACGACCGCACTCTCGAGGAGACTGACGAGATCGTAAGAGCGCAAGTGGAGGCGCACTTCAAGCCACGGAGTCCAGTAAAGAAGATTCCTGTAGACCTATCATCTAAGGAGTTCTTTAAGAAGATGAGCACATCGGTAAAAAAGACCTTACTATCCGACTATGACCGATCAATAACAAAGACTTTTAAGAAGGCAAAAGGAAAGTCCAAAGAGGTCCCTCAACTCAGAAAGCAACCACAACAATCAATTGATCCGTTGCTACCACCTGGTGAAATGGAGATAAGACAATTTATGACGGAGACGGGACTAAACAGGGTGCAATTGCTGGCCGACACACCAATAAAAAAAGCAACAGCAGAGGATCTGAAATATAAATTTACCCTCGGTGAACCACTTGTCAAGCCTGATTAGGTTCAAACCCTCTCTACACAGATATACCGATTCCATCAATTCTACATAGAAAAATCAGTCGCCGGAAGAGTGATGTTCGGTGCGAGGGTAAAAAACTCATATTACTTCCTAGGAGATGATGAGTTGTGGGTCAGTTTCCAGAAAGTCTTTGACGTGTACCATCAAGACGCCCTCGACGTCTCTCTTCTCAGTCTATGGGTTCTGTAAGTATTGTTTAATTAATTTTATTTTGTTCCTTAGCTCCTTGTATGTAGCTGATAAAAACGTTCTTTTTTCCCGTTGTAGAATGGAGATTCAAATATGCTGTAAGCAGGGAGCTTTCAAGGTTGGATTCATGGACCCCCGCAAAGTTAACACTACAGTGATAAAGGATTTTGGGCAAGAAACAGAGGATAATATTCTCCATTTCCTGGTACAACAACATTTCAAGATCTTCATACTATTGCCGTACAACACGTCGTGAGTTTTTACCTCCTTTCATACCAATTTTCTTCTCATACTCATATCGTGTCATATATATCATCTCACGCAATTTGCAGATTCCACTGGGTACTTTTTGTTATACACCTTACTGAAAGCAAACTCCATGTCTATGACTCAATGGCTAAACCAAAGGAAACTTTCACCAAAATTTTTGAAGTGTTAGACAGGTAATGCCATCCATTGCACTGTCAATATGAGTGTTGTTATTTGTACTATATATGCGGATCTCGGATAATTAATCATAGCTTGCAACTCTGCATAAGGCATGGACACGGTTCTGTACACTAGTCCGCGGGAATTTTGAAGAAAAACTAGATGTCAGGATGAACTTTCTGGTGAGTATATGCTCCAAAATTATATTGAATCATTTAATTTGATCTAAAATAAAATTATATATTAAATCTGTCGTTTCGATCTCCTTTAGTGTCCAAAACAGAAGCAAGGGACGAACTTATGCGGCTACTATGTTTGCAACTATATTCATACCATAACACATGGAATCAACAGTGACAAGGATCTCGATGTACGTAAACATCATTCATACATTATGTCTCGATTTCTTATTGATTTCATATATTTATATCTCATTTTTTGGAATGATAGGTTCTTTGGATGATGTTGCAACTCCCCCATGATGTATTTATACAGGCCGTTCAAAAACAACTGATGGGATTTATCATGGATCAGGTTATTGATCCCGCAGGAGAATTTCACCACGATGGAAAACCTATTCGTCAACCCCACCCACGATTAGAATAGAAGGATTGTAATATATATATATACATACCATAGATTTTATGTGTACATGTAATTACTTATATGTCTGTATATATTTTGGTAATTTATATATCTATATATTCACTTATGTGTCTCTACATATTTTGGTTATAGATATATACATATGTAATATATATATATATATATGTATGTATGTATTTATACAATATATATGTATAAATATATTTATTACATATATTATATATATATATATTATATTATGCATATATATATATGTATTTATACATATATATGCATAATATATAAACAAGCAGCCAACAGCATATGCAAATAAAAAAATGTAAAAACACCTTTAGCCCCGATTGGTGTTATCAACCGGGGCTAAAATGTGCATCTTTAGTCCCGGTTTGTAACATCAACCGGGGCTAGTTATTTCAACCGAGACCAAAGATAGACATCTTTAGTCCCGGAATTGGCGTCCCGGTTAACAACCTGGGACTAAAGGGGTTGCAAACCGAGACTAAAGATAGATTCCCCAGTAGTGAGTGTAAGTGAAGTTTCAACTAAATTGACTTAGTCGATTTCTAATCTGTCTATCACCATGTATCGACCAAATTTTAAAACCTTAAGATCTGAACTTCTCTGTCTGAAGTTTAGGATAAAGTCCTGAGACTAGCTCAGGCAGCGCCGCCCACTCGCCCACCCCTGCCGCCTATTAGAAAGAGAAATTATATCGTCTAAGAATGCTTTTTAGTTATGGTGGATACAGCAAATGTTTCTTTGAGAAAAAGTTTTGAGGAACTAAAAGTGTTTTCTACTCAGCTGAAAACATCTGAAGTCACTTCATGACATTGAGCTAAGAACATGTTGTAGTAAATTTGCTGAAACTTATCTCAAAATGATTCATCCGATGTTGAGCTAGATGATCTTTTCTCTGAACTAAAAATGCTACAAATGACATTGCCAGACAAACAAATGACTGCAATGAAGATTTTTAATTATGTTAAAGATGTAGATTGTTATCCAAATATTTCAATTTTGCTTACCGAATAGTTTTTCCTGTGCCTGTGACTGCAGAGGGGAGCTTTTCACCAAGCTGAAGTTGTTGAAGAATTGTCTGAGGTCAACAATGTCACAAGGAAGGCTAAATGGTCTTGCCACTGTATGAATTGACAAGGACAAGTTGGATGAGATTGATCTTACTACTATCATCCATGATTTTGCATCTAGAAATACTAGAAGAAATTGTTTTGTATGATCTTTGTGGCCTACTATTCTAGAACTTCCCTTTAGTAGTGTATTGCAATGTTTTCGACGTATGAAAAAAATATTTTCGACAATTAGATTATCAGTTATGACTTACGAATAGTTTAGTTTTGCAATGTTATTATTTTAGCTAATAGTTCTGCAATGTTATGGAATTGAATTCACTGGTACAATGAAAAGAAAATTTATTTTTTGTGAGGGCCTCTATCTTTATTTCGCCAATCGGCCTCCGAAATGTTAGACCGGCCCTGCCGATGAGAGACCTGGAAATTCTCTTTGGTTGTGTGTAATGTGCTTGGTTCTGAGTTCTCTGTCTGAACAATCGAAAAAACAACATGAATTCTCAGTCTGAACTCTGAATAATTGCAAAAACTAAAAATCAATTCTTGCTGTCATCTTTGAAGAACAGAAGAACGCTAACTGAAACAATTAAGCTCCACCTCAGACAATATCTGTATCTGTGGCCGTGCAATTGATCAATCAAATAGCGGAAACATTGATGTGCCCACGCAATATAAGTATATGAACTCAGCATTATTGATGTGTCCTAAGTCTGAAGTTTGAGACAAATTGGCGCTGAGGGTGTTCACATGGAAGAAAAAAAATATTTGCATCATCTCCACACCTCAATCCTTGTGGTTTGACGTGCAAAAAAATATCTGGGTTTTAGAGCACATAGAAAAACGTTAATAGTTCATTATTGGCAGGTCTCTAGCTTTAGATATGAGGTACCGGATAGGAATTACAGTACAAACAGAAACAATTAATTACGGAAGTACAGGATGCTAATATATAAATTGCCCACTTGTCCATATGCATCCTACTCTGGTGAATCATTTCCGAAAGCGATCCTTTTAAACCAACAACCGCTGCTGGGCATGACCTTCAAAACCAACAAGTGGATGTCCATTGTCTTGCAATAGCTTCACTCCCAATACCCCATATTCCCATCGCAAGTTAATTGTCAAAACAAAAACAAATAAAGTTGTACTGGTAACTAAGCTCATCGAAGCTGCTGACCAAATTGCAATGCAGTGTATACTGCCAATATATATAGGCATCTGGCAGTGGTATACATAAAGGCGGTGGAGCGTCTCATAAAAATTTATTTTTCTAGGGATCACCATATAATATAAAATTGTTAAGACATTTGTCCCCACCACATAAAAACCGGTCTTAAAGGTGACGGGCACCTATGAAGCTTTTTTCACTTTTTTACAGTATAAAATTAAGAACCGATACCTATAACAACTCATTGGTATCGGTTTATAAAAAAACCGATAATAATAATCATATATGTCGGTTTTTATAACAAACCGATAGCTATGAACATCGTATAGGTGCCAGTTCTTATAATAAATTGACACCTATAACTGTGATACCATAGGTACTGATTTTACGACAAACCAGCATATATGGAGATTACAGATGTGCCAGTTCTTAATAAAAACCGACACTTATGAGCCCATAGGTGCCGGTTTTAATGATAAACCAGCACTTATGATGACATAGCTCATATATGTGTGTTTTTATCTAACTTTTTCATATAAAATCAGATGAAGATAAACTTTATATCAAATTTGTAGAGCTCAATGAAATCTACAACTTTGTAGTTGATGATTTTTTGATTTAAGGTCGTTTAGATGTCCAAAAATGTGTTACAATGTCTCGAATCTCTTTGCATAAGTGAATATTAAAAATTTCTTAACGATATCGGACGAAGACAATATATATATGAAAGTTGTAGATATAGATGAGATCTACAAAATAATTTTGTAGTTGACAAAATTTTCATTTGAGCTCATCTATTATGTTAAATATAGATTATAACTTTGGATGGCTGTAGTCTCAAAATAATAGCATATGTTTCCAATACAACAAGTGTTGGTCGGTGAGATAGTAAAAAATGTTTGTATGAAGGGAAAGGTCTTGAGTTTGAATCTTGTTTAAGGCATATTTATTAATGTGGGATAAAAAAATCATCCCACTTGTGGAAAAGGAAGGTATGGCTGTATGGTTGTTAAATAAAAATACCAAATATTTTTTTCAGTTTTTTAGCATCTACAAAAATAAAAAACGGGTGCACCCTTATAGGAACCGGCATCTATAGGCCTTTTAGAACCGGCACCTATGGACTTTTCTATAATATTGGGCCCATTGCCATGTGTTTAACAACAAGGATAACATGAGAAGCATAAATATGGTGGGTTGTTATAAAACCGGCCCCAAAATCACATCCATAACCAAATGCGAAGGAAACGTCATAGGGTATCCATACACGATGACGACACTAAGGTACGATATTTATTAACGAGATTCAGCCGAAGCCTACATCTCCGGGGCATTGATTACGGGTGCTCTTTCCATATCTAGCATATTATAGCGTATCAGAGTTGGAACAACCCTCGGCTGGATGCTGCCGGTTGCTGCTCCCTCTTGTTATGCTAAGTCGTCATATGCAGTTACAACAGATCCACCCCTCTATTTAAAAAAGAGCCTAGGATAGAGTCTGACTCTTACTCTATTCCTAACACGTAGTAGAACTCCACGTCTTAAACTGTAACCGACTTTGTACACTTATTCAACACAAACTATAACAAACTCCACCTTGGCGAATATGCCACACCAACCTGAATTTGTCACTTCCCCAAATCTCCGTGTACAAGAACTTGAGTTGGTTCTTTCGCTGCTCATGCCGAGTCGCCCCGACAAGCCTTCATCAGGCTCTATGTCAACAAGAGACTCCGCTATCCCGTAACTTCTTTCTCTTGACTTCACCAGCAACAGTGCTTAACCTTCTCTCATATTACCACAGTCATCTTGCCAAGCGAAATTGAATTCCTTCCTAGCTGTCACATCATAGACTCTTCGAAAACCGTATTCAACTCTATTTACCATCTTAAATTAGACTTGATCTAATCCATGGCCAGATAACTAACGTCATTACCAAATAGATAAATCAAACACACCAGACATGAAGAGAATATTTTCCTCTTTGTTGTCTTATGAACCGAGTTAATAAATCCAACACCCACGCTTTTTCGCATCCTAAGACTATATCCATAATATTTTGAGAAGTTCACAGTTGCCATGAATTACTCAAAGAAATTACTACCATAGCGCTTGTACTTTCTCTTCAATGACACAGATCACATATATCCATATCATGCAAATCCCATAGATCCTGGATATATCATCTACTGCCAAAACAGTCTGTTGATGCCCTCAACATTTTAAACCCACTGTTGCTCGGGATAAATTGATTTCCAAGCACTTCTGCGCACACCCTTGCCGCATGCATGCACCACTGTAGCCTTTTGCCCCCGAATCATAACATTTGATGCACCGTTATTTTTGCGTTATTTTTGTTGTTGATTCAGGTTTCGATCTACTCCTAGACTCAATGTCCTGATAAGTAACCGACTCAGCTTGGTGACCAAATCCAATTGGACTTTGTCCAATCCCAGCCACCTTGCCTCCATATCAATCTCCACATCCATCACGTCCCCCAAGTTGAAAATAACACCATGATTGTGTTGACTTCCACCAGCGACAAAACTGCATATCCCTCTACCTGGCATGTGATTCTGATCCGACATGCTTCGAGCCTTGGACCATACGCACAATGCACCTTGCTGCATGCACGTACCCCATCCAATAGTTTTTCAGTGCATATACTTAATTAATGAATCAACATGCAATTAATTAACAATGCATCAACTATGCATTGGACAGCCTTGGTAACAGCCAGCCCGTGCCAAAGTATTGTGCTCTTGCACGGCTCCTTCGCGTCCTGCTCCTGTGCATGCCGCCGCCGCCTCCTTTGACCAAAGCTGGCCCGCATCGAATCCCGCTGGCACCTACACGACAACCACACCAAGCCGTGTTCCTACCGTTCGGAGTGCTCCATCATCGTTGCTGCTTCGCCTCGAGCCCGCAACTCGCTTTGATAAACCCTAAGCTCCACTTGATACGCATAGGGATCTGGTTGTCCCGATCTTCCAGTGAGTTGATGATAACTACGATTGGGATAAACATTGATGACTAAACTACAACTGTACAAGACGTTGTTGTGTTGCGTCCTAATGCTCTATACACCTCTCTGTGGGTTGTTGATCTTGCCGCTATAGATCAACCTTATTCCTGTAAGGAAATCGAAGAAACAAGTAAGAACAAGATAAAAGCAATCTGAATTACAAATATAAATTTAAAGCTCACGATAAATTAGGTGGTGTAGCCGACACACGTAACTACAAGGTAAAATAGAAATGGCTAAAACTTTAATCTAAACAAAACCCGAGAAATCCTAAAGGAGTTTCTAGCTATTTAAGGAGGTGAGAGTACGACCAAGGGGTCCTTAGGGTCATACTCCACCAAATAAGGGTGCACCCCATATTGACCCACACTTGGTCCGGGGTTCCAGATGAAGTTACAAACCCATATGCCCATTATAGGTGACATAACATCTTGTTTTTGTGATTGCAGCCGAATGAGATGAAACTTGAATATGAGGTTGGATCTGTTGCAAAGAGTACTCTAAGAGCTTTCCATCAAGTACTTATGGGCCCAAAATGGAGCTCGTATGCATATTTGGCGGCTTTTTGATCTCAGCATCTTCCGGTTGACATATGATGTGAGCAATGGTTGTGTCAATAGTAGTCATGGTCATGTCATCCTCCCCTTCTTCACGGAAAACCATCCTCGATTTTTTCATATGGTGCTCTTCGCGTAGTCCATTTAAAACAACATGTTTCTTTCAATCAAAAGCAAAGAAATTCGAAGTAACATGATTAGCAATAATATAACTCTCTAGCTTGCAATATGAATCATCTATGGTTACATGAGGTTCGAAAACTGAACATATGTAAACTTTGTGTACCAAATATATTGCTCTATCATTATATTTGTCAAATATATGAAATATAGTATTAGTTGGATATGGCAAATCATTAGCAAATAATTTCTCCTTCAATAATTATCGAGCTCACAAAATTCATCAAACAGAACATAGCCCAAAGTATTTAAAGAAGATAGCATTCACATTGCTCAACTTCGTTAGCAATGTGAACAACATGCTTAAAATCAGCACATAAAGAATTAACAATAGGAATAGTATGTTTATTCACTAGTTGTGATATAGGTATAAGTGAAGCATTATTACACAACTCTTGTTTATCATAAGGAACATCAAATAAATTAACTTATGACAAAGGAATTTTAGCAATGAGTTCCACTAATGGTTGCTCTACTATATCATGAAATGTGGACATTTGTAGCTCAGGTTGAGAATACTTACCTTGCAAACTACCTTCAGACATCATAGGTGCTTCAAGTTTCTCCTTTTTCTTCTCAAGTACATCATTCTCTTCCTTTTGGTAATTATTTATTTCTTACAAATTATTAGTAATAGGAGACACGTGTACAACTTGTTGCTTCTTCACATCCTCAATTTGCCTTTCCACATTGGAAGCAAATTGTAACAAATATGTAAAAGAGCTATAACTTTGACAAGGAAGTATGTCCTGAATTTCTTTGTTAAACCAATATAAAAACCTCAATTCTGTAGCTTCTTCGCACTCATCTAAACCACAATGTAATAAACAAGCATGCATATTATGATAGTATGAAGTAACTGTTTTGGTATCTTGTTTTAAACATTGCAGTTTGTGGAGCAAATTATCAGCATAATACATGAAAACATAAACATGTCTCAAATATCGTTTTATGTCATTTTCAAGATTGAGGTATTTTGTTGTGCCTACAAAGATATTTTCAATCATAAGAAGCATTTTTAATTAGAACACTATAGGCACACATAGTCATATGTTTCTCAGACAAGCCATGATTTTCAAATTCTCTATCAACCGCTAGCTCCCACTTAACGTAAGGATGAGGATCATAATTTCCTTCAAAATAAGGTACTGCCGATTTGATCTTAGCTAGAACAACGTCACTTACCTCATATGTGTCATGTTGATCACTTCTCATGTCTGAACGAAGATATCGATGTTGAGCATGACCATCTCTTATTCCCTTAATCCTACCATAGTTGATAGAAAACAAGAAACACACACAAGAATATGCATGCTCCTATCAACTACTAGGTAGTGGCAACTCAAATATCACACACACACTCAAGCTTTTAACCAAGCTCTACAAGTTCTTACCAATGCAAATGGAATGGTGACCAGACCGACTCAACCAAGCACCCAAATGGAGGTTAGATATATCGATGCCTTGGCAAACACTTGCTTTATGGCTGCAATCAAATCTATGGAGCTCTAGGTATGCTTAAATATCTAACAAAGGAATAGCAAATTCTCAAATCAGAGAATGCAAAGTTGAATAATCATTCAAAGTCAGTACCGTGCTGGTCTTAGGCTAGAATATACTAGAGACGTGAGTCTAGACACAAATGATACCACAAGATAGCACTAGAAACAACCAATGCACAACTCTGATATATGAAAGCCATCTCAAAGATAACAACTGATTTTCTCTTTTCTTTCTTTCTTTCTTTTCTTTCGTTCTTCTTTTTTTTCTTTCTTCTTATTTTTGTGCGGCTTTTGTTCTTTTTTTAAGCACCTTTTTTCCTTTTCTTTCTTTTTTGTCTTCTTTTTATCAAAAATGACTCAAGGACCTCGATGCAAGATTACAGGGACTCAAATGTAAATATAAAAATTACAAGGACTCAAATGTAAAAGTCCAAACCCTAAAATTAGAACTATACAAAAATGTAATGCTCTCGTCCCATAGGTTCCATTTTTGCGAACAGATTTTGAATCTGACACCGAAAGTTTTTTTATCATTGTGTAGCAACTCATGGTATGGTTGAGGAAACAACTGTATGGTGGGAAGGTGCGGTGGTGGGAAGGTGGAGTGGAAGGATGTGGCCGCACCTAGAGTATGGATTTGGTGCACGAGATGAGAGGGAAATTGATCCAATCTACTATTTCTTTCTCAAACCAAACAAAAAGCAATTTAATCTAATTTCCTCCTTCCATCTTTCTCATGCGCAACTGCACAGACACAAACCATGGCTAAAACACATGGGCAGGTCTAGACAAACCTTAGATGCAATTTGATAACTCCAAAACCGATCTACAGAAACTTTTGAAAACTAGAAAATTCGAACCCTAGTGGCGAGATGATTCTGTTTTCGAAGGTCCTAATGACAACGAAGACCTGGCGATGATGGTGATGATAGTGGTACTAAACGTGACTAGAACTTGAAGACGAGTAATTAGGTGGTCTAGCCAACACACGTAACTGTAAGGTAAAGTAGCAATGACTAAAACTTTAATCTAAACAAAATCGAAGAAACCCTAAAGGGGTTCCTAGCAATTTAAGGAGGTGGGAGGATGACCAAGGGATCCCTAGGGTCGTGCTCCAACAGATTGGGACGCACACCACATGGGCCCCACTTGGGTCGGGGTCCCAGATGAAGTTACAAATCCATAGGCCCATTATAAATGATGCAGCACTTTGTTTCTGTGATTGCGGCCGAATAAAATGAAATTTGAAGATAAGGCTGGATCTGTTGGAAAGAGTAGTATGAGAGCTTTCCATTAAGTACTCATGGGCCCAAAACGGAGCTTGTATGCATATTTGACAGCCGTCTGAACTTAGCAGTTAGTAGGTGGCCGAATTGGATTCTAGAACTTGAACAGCTTGATCTTGACATCTTCTGGTTGACATATGATGTGAGCAATGGTTATATCAATAGTAGCCATGATCACGCCCCGACTTCCGATTGATCATCCATCAATATAGTCATGAGCCGAAGCCGACAAATCACAATGCCGCCATCTCAGCTGTCGAACGACCTGAGCGTTATGCCAAGTCGTCTCCCTGTGGAATGCAGCTTACCGAAAGGCCTAGGCCACCCTGCCCAGAGTGTTTGATTCCACCGATCAAGAACGCAAATTGCCTCCAGCTTCAATGAACCCTAAGCGTGCGACCCCACGTATCCCTGTTGAGAGTAGCTCATCGGAATGTCCGAGCCACCCTCCCGAAATGTCCGACCCATTGATTAGATCGCCAATCGCTTCTACTGCCATCAACCTGAGCACCATGTCTGGTCATCTCCCTGTTGAAAGCACCCATCGAACGGTTCAGACTGCTGCCTGAAGTGTTCGATCCACTGATTAAATTCCGTTAATCGTCATCATGCTCCACCTTACGTCCATATCCGTCCCTGGAACTATGTAGTTGTCGCGACGTGGAGCATCTGTCTCGCACCTCTACCATGGATCTCCTGCAGGCTCTGATACCACTTGTTATAAAATTGGCCACGAAATCACGTCGGTCACCAAACGCGAAAGAAACACCATAGGAGATCCCAACACGAAGACGACATCATGGCATGATATTTGTTAACGAAGTTTAGCCGAAGCCTACATCCCCGGGACACTGATTACGGGTGCTCTTCCCCGATTCAGCATATTGCAGCGTATCAGAGTTACACCGACCCTCGACTGGATGCCGCTGGCAGCCGCTCCCTCTCGCTATCCTAAGTCACCATATGCAGTTACAACAGATCTGTCCCTCTATATAGGAGAGAGCTTAAGATAAAGTTTGATTCTTACTCTGTTCCTAACACCTAGTATAATTTCAAGTCCTAAAATGTAACCAACTTTGTACACATGTTTGATACAAACCCTAACATGAGCAAATCATCTTTTGTATATAAGTGATGTGTATGTAAGTTGTGTCGAAACTTGGTTTCGGCAATAAGAAATTGGGGGTAGCAGTCAAGTGCCAAACACAATGGGTTAGTAGACAAAGGGATTTAAATAGGTTCAGGCCTTCTATAAAGAAGTAATACCCTACTCCTGTTTCGGAGATTTGATCCGTCGAGTGGTTTATTGATCTCTTGATCAGATTGTGTATGCAGAAAAACTAGCTAATTGCTACTGTCTCATATCCCTCAAGGGACGTCCTACCCTCCTTATATAGGTTTAGAGGGTAGGCTCACAAGTCGGAGACCTAACTACATACTGTATAGGACTCCATAATATTCCCAACTTAGGACTATAAGCCGCTCCTTATTACACAAAGCAACGTAATACTTAAGTCCTAAGCCGATTACATAATCATGCATCATAACTTATCCCCTATAGTCAGTCGGATAAGCTAGCCATGTGGGTATACGGTACCCATAATCTCCACAGTAACCCCTAAGACCTTCACAGTCGACGAGATAACTTTGCCTCGAACCAGAATAACACATAGCCGAGTACCTCCTTAGCCGAGTGCTTCCATCGCCGAGTGCTTCCATCATCTCTGCCCAAGTCTCCCGAGTACTTTATCATCCAATAAAAAGGTTGTGAAGGACTGAAAATATCTCAAGCTGAAAATACCTCAAGAATTACCAAGAATATATACTTAGGTGCATTTACTAGATGCACCTAATTAGGTGTAACCCCCGACTATGTGTTTAGTTAAACAAACTAAGCATATAGTCAAGAACTATAATAATTATACTCATCCGAGTGATATAAATAAATGCTTAGCCTAAGCCAAAAACAATCATAAAAAATCATATAACACATAACCTTTTAAACAAGGCGTAGTGTATAAATGACTCCGAGTACTGGCAAGCTCATGTTATCCGAGTTGTTATGCCCGAGTCCTCTCAAATCACAGAACTCCTCCATCCTCAGGAATATGTTGTATGGATAATAAAAAATCCAAGTTAATAAACCCATAATAGATTTACCAATCATCCGAAGAATATGACGAAAATATTAAAAAGCCTAAGCCATAATATTGGTCTTAATCAGAAAAGCACACCAAGGTGACAAAATAGCATTGATATAATATAAAATCAATTGCTTTATAAAAAACCAAACAGCTCCTACAACCTATAGAAAAGTTACCAGGATAGCTATAAAAAACTTTACTGTTTGTCACCTTCCAAGTTGCATCGTACCAACTCTTAAAAAGTTGTATAACTGCCGTATGAAAGAATTTTGAAGGCATCGGGCAATAGATCACGTGCATATTGCCAAGGTAAATTTGCTTAAGTCCCTAGAGACACGTGTCAAGCCACACCTGAATTATGGGCTGTAAGCTTCTCATGGGCCTCGGCCCAAATACGAGAAAATTCACTGATACCCTAAAAACCACTGAAAAGTGTCGTCGTCATCCCCGCCGCTTCATCTTCTGAAAATTTCCCTTTTCGCGCTCCTGTTCACAATCTCTTCCGAAGAAACCTAGAACACGAGCTCATCCAAATCCATCCATCCAGAAACTCAAAGCTCCATCAAGATCCACCGCGCGCATCCAGCTCCCAACAACTCCTCCGAGAATCCTCACTCCCAACACCAAAATCGCTTTCCCCCAAACTACATCCATGGCAGAAGAGAGAGAAATCCGCTTCGACCAATGGGCGACGTCAGATGTGAAGGAATCAACCCTGCGGGAAATGGTGAAGGACAGAGTTCTTCCTGCCAAGAAAATCATTGGCTGGCGCCCAGCATATGGCGAAGAGTTCCCAACTCCGACCACCGGTGAGATTGTAGTTTTCACCCACTTTTTCTTCTGCAGATTTGGTCTCCCCACTTCCAAATTCTTTCGTGGTATCCTTGATTACTACGATCTCAAAATTTATCATCCAAATCCAAACTCTATTTTGCACATTACCATTTTCATTCATGTGTGCGAAGCCTTCTTAGGAATCTATCCCCATTTCAATCTCTTCCGCCGCATGTTTTCTCTCAAGGCCCACACAACTAGAGATAACCCTTGCGTCGTTGGTAGCGCCGGATTTCAACTCCACGGTACTCTCCGCAAAGAATACTTTCCTCTTCCCCTAAAATCTTCTAACAAGGGCTGGCATGCGAACTGGTTCTATATCTCAAACCCAGCCCCCAGTTTGCCTGACTTCATTGGTCTCCCACCAATCCAATGAGCCAACTGGAATGCTCTGCCAGAAGACCAAGATTGGATAGAAGCTAACAATCTTCTGGTTAAAATTCTTGAGATGAAAAATAAAGGCCTCCAAGGAGAACAAATCACTCGGTACTTCATCAAGTGCCGACTGGCTCTAATCAAAGAAAGGTCTAAGCCCGCATTTGAATACGAAGGTCAAAGCGATCCCAATCGGGATGACCGTGAATCCTTGAGTTTCCAGGTCATGTGTGCTTGTATGTACAAAATCTTCTCTTCTGGAATTGCAGTGGATTATAGCAATAAGCTGCCAGTTGTTCCCTTCAGTCTTCATCGACCACCTCCTTCGGTAAGCAGACTCTACATCATGAACCATTTTCCAATCTATCCATATTCTTCAACATACCTTAAGAATATCACTTGCAGGCAAACGCTCTGATTATCTCTCGGCCATACAAAGTATTCCATGAAGATACAACAGCCCAGCCGACTACCAAGAAACCAACCGGCGGCCCAAAGATCAAGCCTCAAGCTAAAAGCAAAAGAGCTGTTGCCATTGAAGAGACCAGCAAACGTGCTAGCAAACAAAGGAAACTAGTCGTAGATGACTCGGATGAAAAAACTGAAGAAATCCAGACTCCAAAAGCCAACATAAGCTCTCCCAGGCCATCTACGAGGTCTGCTCCAAAAATCTTCACACAAACGAATTTATCTTCTTGTTGAAAACCTACTTGATTCCATCTTAATCATCTTTATCTTCTTCTGCAGAAAACCTCAGGACATAGTTCCCACCGGGCAGACAGAAAAAATAAATCCATCCACAATGCCCGAGAAGCCAAAATCCACAGAACAGGGGTCCTAGAACCCTCTCCCAAGCGAGGCTATTCCTGACCAAGAGCCCCCGACTGCCAGTAAAGCTAGCCCGACTGGAAACCAGTCAGACAAGAGAGAACAAATCCCGACCAGTCAAGAAACATCAGTTGAAGATCCAGCACCAAGGACAGGTAACCTCCAATAGTCATCAAACTCTTGTTTCGAACATATCCTCTGACTTCCATCTTTATTCATCCTTAGAGCAAATAGCCGAAGAAGAAGAAATCACCCGACTGAAGTCCACAGAAGACTCAATACCTCCAATCAAGATCGAGTGGTGAGATGCAGAAGGCAAAAAGCAAGGCATCATATTAAATAAACAAAAAGAAGCTGAAGAACACGATATGCTTGTTGCTAGCCTCAATGAAGCCACTCGACTAATGAACGTATGGGCAAATTCCCCATGTCTCAATTGCATAATCTTTTATAATCAACTGACTCAATCTTCGTGAAGCAAAGAATATATTGGCGCTCACTGGCTAAATCAGATTCTTTAGAGAAACTGGTGCTTCACGTCAATTCCTTAGAAAACATCCAGCAAAACCTCAAGGAAGCCAAAGAAGAGGCTGCAACCAGGGAAGTTGTCCTTTGGGAAGAAATCAATAAGCTTCGAGATATGAATCTGGAACTTCGCGATTCAATCGGAGGTAATAAAAGCCAACTCATTTGTTCTTGTAGAATTTGTTTAGCTGCATTAACTCCACATCTTCATGCTGTAGCTAATATATCCGAGATCGAATCCCTCAAGGCTCAGCTAAAGAAAGCAGAAACCGACAACGCCAAACTTAAATCTGACAAAGATAAAGCTTTAGAAGAAATTGAAGGTAACCCCTGAAACTCATATTCATTGATCTAACTGATCTTGGTTATTTGTATAATCTGAATCATATCAAACTTGTAGCTAATAAGATTAAATCCCATGCTCAATTTGAAGTCTTTGCTGAAAAAGTCTGGAGAGCCGAAAGAGTCAGGGATGACATTGTCAATGTAGCTACGCCAATGTTATCAGCTCTCTATGAAAATGGCCTTGGAACCAGCGCTATGGATGCTGTGAAAATCTTTGATAAACTCAGGACAGCTCCAAAAAAATACATAGAGAATATTACTGATGTCACTTGCATGAGCGCAAGTCAAACCCTGGCGATGACAAAATCCCTTTATCCCCAAGTGGACATAAACTCAATAGGAGATGGTTTTGTAGACGACACTTCTGACGAACAAGCCTTGGAACTAATCAATAAAGCACAAGAATCGGCCGAGAAAATTGCTGCTGATGTAGTTGAAAACTTCTAGGGATAACTTCTGCGATGTAAATCACTTGTTGTAATCTAACTTGTAAATTCTCAGTTTATTTATGTTTATGCCCTAATTTGAGTCTTCGCATTTAATTTCTTAAAAATTTTCGTCCGACTGCCACCAAGCCTAGACATGACTAAGCCATCAAAAAATTTTCAGTCCTTATTTACTTAACTCAAACCAGAACACTAAACAATGATAAACCAAGTATGAACAAGTCATTATTGATAAAAAACATCATACTCATACTTTTTTGATACGTATAGCCCCCGACTGACAACTCAAGAAGGCAACATACTTGAAGTCGGCAGTCGAGAAGAACATGATACAATAAATCTAAGTATAATATCGACGAAGGTGTTCAATATTCCAAGAATTTTCCACCATAGTCCCATCTTCACGCTTCAAACGATATGTTCCTGGCCGAGTGACCTCAGCAATTATATATGGTCCTTCCCATAATGGAGATAACTTATGTATGTCCTTTGTAGTCTGAATCTTCCGTAAAACCATATCGCCAACGATAAAAACAAGTGACCGAACGTTTCGATTATGATAACGTCGAAGTCTTTGAAGATACCTTGCCGACTGAACCAATGCAGCCTCACGAGCCTCTTCCAGTCGGGTCAGATCGTCAACTCGGTCTTGATCATGAGTTCATCATTGAAACTGCGAACTCAAAGAGATTCGAACTCCATCTCACTCGGCAACATTGCTTCAGCCCCATAGACTAAAAAGAGAGGTGATTGGCCTGTAGCCCGACTAAGCGTAGTCCGCAATGACCATAATACCGAAGGCAACTCTTGGACCCATCTTCCAGCATAAGGGCTTAGCCGATCAAACACTCGGGCCTTAATACCTTGAAGAACCATATCATTGGCACGTTCAACCTGTCCATTGATTCTAGGGTGTGCCACCGACGCATAGCAAATCTTGATTCCAAAATCTTCACAAAATTCTTTGAATACGCCACCAGTGAACTGAGTCCCATTATCGGTTATAATCCTATTTGGAACACCAAACCGATGCACAATATTTAAAATAAAATCTCACGCTTTATCCACAGTTATTGTAGCAACCGGCCTAGCCTTAATCCACTTGGAGAACTTGTCAATTGCGACGAAGATATGTAAATCCTCCTGAAGCCTTTTTAAAGGATCAACCATGTCCAAACCCCAAACCGCAAAAGGCCACGACAATGGGATTGTTTGTAACTCTTGGGCTGGAACATGGCTTTGCCGAGCGAAGAATTGACATCCTTCACATGTGCGGACCACCTTGTCGGCATCGGAGACCACCGTAAGCCAGAAGAAACCTTGCCTATAAGCCTTGCCCACTAAAGTACGCGCCGCAAAATGACTGCCGCAAATTCCCGAGTGAATATCTTGCAACAATTGTCGTCCTTCCTCAGGCGTGACGCACCTTAACAAAACTCCAGACGGGGTTCTTCTGTACAACTCCGAATCAACCATGACATAACTCTGACTGCGACGTCAGATTCGCTCTGCATCATCCCGGTCTTCCGATAACTCCTGCCGAGTCAGAAAATTGATGAACGGTGTCCTCCATTCGGCGTCGAGCATGGCGACCTGGTCCGTAACTTCTTCATTAGCAACTGATTTTTTAGCAACAGTCGGTTCATAGAGGTGTTCTACAAAAACATCAGTCGGGGCTGCTTCTCGCCTGGACCCAAACTGTGCTAATTGATCTGCCGCCTTATTATTGTGTCTTAAAACATGAGATAACTCCAAGCCATCAAACTTGTCCTCCAGCTTACGAACTTCTTGACGATAAGCTGTCATATTATCATTTAAGCAAGACCAATCCTTCATTACTTGATTTACCACCTACTAGGAATCTCCTCGTACAACCATTCGACGTATGCCGAGAGACATAGCAAGTCGTAGGCCATGAAGTAAAGCTTCGTACTCGGCTACATTGTGTGAGGCAGGAAAATGTATATGAAGAACATACCGCAGCCTCTCCCCAGTCGGGGAAATCAAGACAACTGCTGCTCCTAAGCTGGTGACTCGTTTAGATCCGTTAAAATGCATGGTCCAATACTGCAGCTCATCCGTAGGTACATCTTCTTGACTCTCGGTCCACAAAGTCAGCCAGGATTTGAAATTTTATAGACGTTCTGGCTTTGAAGGTAATATCCGGTGGCATCAATTCCAAAGCCCAATTCGCAATGTGCCCAATAACCTCCCGATTATGGATGACATCGCCGAGTGGAAAAGACGTGACCACAGTAACCGAGTGACTTTGAAAAAAATGGGCTAACTTCCTGACAGTAATTAAGACTCCATATAGTAATTTTTGTACCTGGGGGTAACGTGTTTTGGATCCAGCCAATACCTCAGTGACGAAGTAGATCGGCCTCTGAACTTTTTGAGCTCATTCCTTCTCCTTGCGTTTGACGACCAAAACCGTGCTGACCACCTGAGAGGTTGCAGAAATGTAGAGCAACAAAGGTTCTTGAGGGTAAGGTGATGCCAACACAGATGGCGTTGTAAGGAAGTCCTTCAAGTCTTCAAAAGCTTTTTGGGCCTCCGGAGTCCATTGAAATTCGTTCATCTTCTTGAGCAATTTGAAAAAAGGCATACCTCGTTCGCAAAGTCTAGAAACAAAATGGCTTAGCGCCGCCATACAACCAGTAAGCTTCTGGACATCCTTCTGGGTACTCAGGGACTTCATATTCCGGATAGCATTGATCTTCTCTGGATTAGCTTCAATACCGCCATGAGACACCATAAAGCCAAGTAACTTGCCTGACGGCACACCAAAAGTGCACTTCTTCGGGTTCAACTTCATTCTGAAGGCCCGAATATTTGTGAAAGTTTCTTCTAAGTCGGCAATCAGATCTTGTTTTTGCTTGGTCTTGATGACGACATCATCGACGTAAGCTTCCACGTTCCTCCCGAGTTGATTCTGAAGGCATCTCTGGATCATACGCTCATACGCTGATAAGTAGCCCCGGCGTTCTTGAGGCCAAAAGGCATCGTGATGTAAGAGTTGCATATTGCTCGGCGAACTGTTTGTAGATGAAACAATCTTTGGCCGTGTGCTTGTGATTCGGGTGATGAGTACATTAGGCGTTCATGATCCTGTCGTAGGCGGTGACTCGGGGACTCTGTTGTTGGTAGTTAGACGTTGCGGCGACCAGATACTCAGGCTTACGCTTGCGATCTTTTTGGCCGTTATTGCTGTTGCCATTGCCGTTGTCCTTCTTAGGGTGCCAGCTACTCCCGGATTGCTTGTCATGCTTGTCCTGCCGTGAGGCTTTGATTGCATCGTCCGATTTGGCGTAGGAGTTGGCTGTCTCGAACATCTTCTTGACCATTTTCGGAGGCTTACGCCCGAATTTGCCGATCAGCAACTCATTGCGGACACCTTTCTGGAACGCAGCTATGATGACGTCGTCGGTGATGTCGGGGTTCTTGGTTCGCTTCTCCGAAAAATGCCGAATGTAGTCTTTCAATGACTCGTCGGGCTTCTGAATCACATTGTAAAGATCGAAGTGGGTCCCGGGCCTTTCAAAAGTGCCCTGGAAATTGGCGATGAAGTGGCCCCGAAGCTCGCTCCATGAATCAATCAAACCTCTTGGTAAGCTTGTGAGCCAGTTCTTGGCTAAGTCGGCGAGAGCAAAGGGCAAGTAGTTTGCCATAGCCTTGCTGTCTCCTCCTGCTGCGCGGATGGTTAACCATGACTCAGGGTCGGTTTTACCGTCATACTTGTCAATCCCAGTAGGCTATAATCCACTCGACGCAGGTCCCGAGTGAACGCGGGCACTCCATCATCATAGTTGTCGGGTGCCTTCGGTCCTCGTAATAGGGCTTGTTGCGCTCACGATGACGCCGATCAAGTACCTCCCTCAAGTCACTTGGCGGAGGCCTTTGAGAGCTGCTCTGGTAGTTGGAGTTATTGCCATAACGAATCCGATCGTGGACAGGTGGCCGGCCATGACCTCTCTCACGAGAGTGGACCGATTGATCTTGATGTTTCCACGCTGCGTAATGATGACGGTCTTTGGACTTGGCGGGTGTCTTGCTGAGCTCGGGTCTCTGGTAGTCTTTAGATCGCATCGGTGGTAGGCGGCTGCCCTCGGGTGTCTTGGTGATGGACTCAGTAGCTCTCTGAGTAGAGCCTGTGGGAGCGCTGGTTGCTGTGGCTGCGACGATAGTCTTGACTTTGTCTAGAATTGGAGTTACGGCGGGGGGTGCCACTTCGATGACGGTGTCGATGAGGGTGAGAACTGCGACCGTGTTTTGTTGAGGCGTGAGGAAGATGTTGGTGTTGTCGACTCGGGTTTGGAGTATGGCCTCGCGAGCGGAGCATCTAGCCGCCCTCAGATCTCGTTTTCTCTTGTCGGCTTCTTCTTTTCGCTTGAGCTCATCCTCCTTGCGCTTGCATTCCTCTTCGATCTTGGCACGTTCCTCTTCTGCAATCCTACGGGCTATGGCTGAGTCGGTCTCCGCTACTTCGGCCATGAGGACGTTGAAGAACATCGGAGCGTAGTTATTGTCGAAGTCGGAGTCATCGAATTCCTCCGTGGAGATGTCGTAGAGGTCGTCGAAGTTGGAGGAGCTGAGGTAGTCAGCGATCTCAGTAGTCAAGCACGATCCGAGTGGTTGAATCATGACGGCGATCTCCCTGGAACACGAACCGCAGCATGACGATGATGAAGAAGATTCTCCCGAGTGGACTGATTTCGACTTGGAAGATAAGAGATTGGAGTAGATCTCAGCGTCGTTTGGTAACCCGAACGGCGCCGAGTAGCTTTTCCCTCCCAACTGGTTAGAATCCGAGTTAAGGAGAGAAATCTTACCGAATTTATCAGTGATGAAGTCGAGGCTGCCGAAGCGGAACACCTCCTTGGAGGGAAGGCGAAGTCGTCGATGCCTGACACAGATCCCATCGCGCTAGTCGGCGAGATGAAGAAGAAAACTTGACGCAACCCCTACCTGGCCCGCCAACTGTCGAAACTTGGTTTCGGCAATAAGAAATTGGGGGTAGCAGTCAAGTGCCAAACATGATGGGTTAGTAGACAAAGGGATTTAGAAAGGTTCAGGCCTTCTATAAAGAAGTAATACCCTACTCCTGTTTCGGGGATTTGATCCACTGAGTGGTTTATTGATCTCTTGATTAGATTGTGTATGCAGAAATACTAGCTAATTGCTATTGTCTCATATCCCTCAAGGGACGTTCTACCCTCCTTATATAGGTTTAGATGGTAGGCTCACAAGTTGGAAACCTAATTACATACTGTATAGGACTCCATAATATTCCCGACTTAGAGCAACTCCAACGGTTTGGCATATTTCGTTTGGCAAATAAGGGAGTTTGCCAAGTCCCAAATAAAAATGGCAAAGGGAAAAAGAGGCAATCTCCAATGGTTTGCCATTATTCACTTGGCAAAAATAAAATTGTGGACCCACTCATTTTTTTCCCCGTACTTTTTCCTCCTCCCGCGCGTGGTCTTCTTCGCGGCAATTTCCTCGCGCGCGCCGGCATTCCTCGCACCAAAAAAGTCTTCGCGCCGCCTCGCGCCAAAGAAGTCTTCACGCCGTTGTGGGGGGTCGTCGCGCCGTCGGCCTGTCGCATGACCGTGATCAGTCTCGGTCCAGGCCGTTGTTCCCGGTTGGCTACCAATCTCTGGAAGGCAGCGATGGGTTCCAGGCTACCGGAGACCAAATCAAGCCGGCTTTCACAGCGCATCTCCAAGGTTTGTGCATCTGCTCCCCTCTGTTGAGCCACACATGTAACATGCTGCCCTACTGCTTGTGGCGGAGCTGATCAGCTAGCTCAAATGTATCATGTATGTATGTCCACCTATTGCCACGATCTCTCTTGTGCATATGCCACGCGAGCAGTGAAGCGCAGGGGATGGAACATGGATTCATTGTCTCATTGATTAGCAGGAATGCAGTGCCACTAGTTCTAAATTCTAGTACTTTCTTGGTCACTGCAGCTTATAATTTGCTTAGACTGAAACCGAGGCAAGGCACAGATTCCTCACCTCGGTCTGTTTATGTTTATTTTCCTTTCTGTTTATCCCAAAGAGAGTTGTCCTGTCCTAGTATCTCGTACCTTCAATATTCAGGCTTTGTTTGATTTAGCATCCTACCAAAATATATTAATAGTGTTAAAACCTAGACAAGTTTTGGCATCTCCAAGTTTTGGCAGCAATTCTTGTTTATTTTGTTGGATGTTGTGAGCTGCTCAATTGTTCTCAGCTACGCAATTGTTTGCAACTGCGGCAGATGAGGGCTTCCAGATCATGTCTCCGAAGACAATTGGATGACGACTCTTCAGACGACGACGATTACTTCACCTTCGCAGCTGCTCGAATTGTGCAGATGTCTTCGAATAAAAAACGAAGACTTGGTGGTTCGGTACCTGGCCATGTTGTTATTTATCGCGATAGAGAAGGCAGCCACCGGAGGATGTTTCAAGATTATTTGGCAGATAATCCGACGTATGGTCCAGATCTATTCCGTTGGAGGTTGTTATCTTTCACCTCAGATTAATTCATAGTATTTATTTAATTTTTATTCGAGTTGTTGAACTTTTGTTTCTTTTCTTCAGATTCAGAATGAATAGGAATCTTTTCCTGCGCATCATGAATGCTGTTGAAGCACATGATGATTACTTTGTGCAGAAAAGGGATGCGGCAGGTGTGCTTGGTCTGAGTTGCTTCCAAAAAGTCACTGCCGCTCTCCGTATGCTCACATATGGAATTGCTGCTAATGCTACAGATGAGTATGTTCGCATTGGCGAAAGCACTACACTTGAGAGCCTACGTAGGTTCGTTGCTGCAGTTGTAGAAATATTTGAAGCGGAATACCTGAGACATCCCAATGAGGCTGACATAGCACGCTTACTGGCTGTCAATGAGAAAAGAGGTTTCCCTGGAATGTTAGGGTCAATCGATTGTATGCATTGGGCATGGAAGAATTGTCCAGTTGAATCGCAAGGTCAGTACAAGGGGCATGTGAACAAGCCAACTGTCATTTTAGAAGCTGTTGCGTCTCAAGACCTTTGGATATGGCATGCTTTTTTTGGATGCCTAGGTCTCATAATGATATCAATGTCCTTCACCGGTCTCCATTATTTGACAACCTGGCGAAGGGTAAAGCTCCAGAGGTGAAGTATACCATTAATGGTCATGACTACAACATGGGTTACTATCTCGCCGATGGTATATACCCCTCATGGGCTACTTTAGTGAAGTCCATCTCTCTTCCAATGGGGAACAAGAGGAAATATTTTGCCACAGCGCAAGGAGCGGCAAGGAAGGATGTCGAAAGAACATTTGGGGTTTTTCAGTCTAGGTTTGCCATTATTCGACAACCAGGTCGCATGTGGGACACAGAGACGCTTGCATTGATCATGAGGGCTTGTGTGATCATGCACAATATGATTGTTGAAGTGTTGACACCGAATCCGTACCGCCGATGAGGATCCGGCGTGCGGACACACGAAGGCCTGGGAGATCTGCTTAGCTCCAGTGCAGGTCCTAAAATTGATGAAGCGCGGGCGTGCCAGTCAATTTGATCCTGCCACTGACAAGATATGCAAAATAGCAGAACGAAAGGTCTATCGGCCGATAGGCCAATAGGGCAAGAATGTATCGGCCGATAGGCCGATAGCCAAGACAATCGATCGGCCGATGATAACATGATGATATAGCAGCATATTCCAAATATAAAATAAATATTGATCTGAAGATTAAAGCGCACATCGGCCAGAGGTCCGATGGCATAAACTCTCAATAAGTAAATACAGGATAAATACTCTGTTGTCATCGGCCAGATCCAATCAAACTCTTGGGCCGATGTAACGTCCAGATAACTCACCGGCTGAAACCCCAGTGAAACCCTTATTGGTAGCCAACAAGCAGGCTAGAGATTACGGTTCTAATCACGACTTAGTAGGTCAAACCGAACTGATGCAGCACTAAGTATGAAAAGAAACGCGAGACCTAGACAATCAAGGCCTTGACTGATTTTCAGAGTGATGGATACCTTAGCCAATCTAATCTAGCAAGACGATTTAGTCGATACCGGCATAAACCCTAAAACGAATCTCGGCCGATATGATTAAATCGAGACGCCAAACCAGATTGACTAAGATATATGATAGTAGGTGCTTACGTTGACGAGATCAAAACGTTGAAGCCCTAGCCCCGACAGCGCAGGCAACCATAACGAGACTTACCCTTTGCGGGAAGGGCATGAACTCGCCGGAGAAGACGAAAAGTAAAAGTTGGCGATGTGCCGAAGTTGTATTGATCGTGAGATAAAAATTACATGAACTACGGGCTTACATATTTATACCCATAGGCTAACAAGAATCCTAACAGAATACGACTCATACTTTCCTAAAGATAAAAGGAAAAAGATAAAGTCCTTATTGGACACTAAACACACTTTCCTAAAGATAAAAAGGAAACTAACAAAGTTATCCTAATTAAAAGATACAAGCCGCATCCTCCTCAAACTCGGTCTTCTCTGGATAAGATCTTCCTGAATCTAACAAGAATCCGACTGCTGTTGGTGGTTGTTTTAAAATAACCCCCATCGGCCAATGTAGAACCCTAGGCCGATACTAGCTTCGGGCCGATATGAACCTGGGCTAATGGGGACTTCGGGCTTACCAAATTCTGCTGTTAACACATGCCCCCCAGTTTTGGAGTATGAGAAGTCATGCTTCGAAATTATCCTATGTCTGGCCTTGATCACCCCAAAACTGATTCTTCTCTTCTTCTTGGGATCGGCTCTCGTAAGCCGATACCTTCTGTATTAGATGAGCCAGGCTGTCAAACTCATAGAAGAAAAATCTGCCTTTGATAGTTTCTGACAACCCTTGGAATGCAAGTCCTACTAACTGCTCATCATTTAAATTCAAACCATAACATCGGCCACGGATATTACGAAACCTTTGAATATATTCCTCAGCCGATTCTCCTTCTTGCTGTTTAACTAAAATCAAGTCTGAAAGCTTCAACTCATCGATTCCAGCAAAGAAGTACTGGTGAAATTGCTTGTCAAGATCGGCCCAACCTCTGATAGAATTTGGTGGCAATGATGAAAACCACGTGAAGGCCGATCCAGTCAAAGACAATGGAAACAATCTAACTTTTAGAGCTTCTTCAGCCGATGCCTCCCCACATTGAGCTAAAAACCGGCTGATATGTTCCCTCGTAGATATATCACCTTGCCCTGAAAATTGGAAAAAGTTTGGAACCTTGTATCGGCCTGGAAAAGGAACTTTGTCGAACCAATCAGGATATGGCGGCCGATACACAGAAATCTGATCCTTAGGTTTAATCCCAAACTGCTCCTCCGTTACCTTTGCAATCATATCGGCCCAATCTTCTTTAGACTGATATCCTTGAGTTTCTTCTGGTCGATATTGTTGATGTAGCTCTCCAGGCTGATGCTGATCTATTTGCCCCCCAAGCCAATGTCGTTGTTGCCGATGCTGAAATTGTTCGTCGATTTGCCCCCCAGTCTGATTTCTTAATGCAATAACTCTGGGAACTATCTTCTCGATCAAACCATGTAATGTACTCACCAAAACTCCAGATCGATCAAACACAGTGCGACGAACGATTTCATCAATTGTCTTTTGAAGCGTCTCATTGTCTATCGGCTCTTCTTCTTCCTCTACCGGCTTGAGAGATTGTTCTTCCTTGGCCTTGACTTCTTGATCAGACATATTGTTGTGATCGTGGGTTCTACGCATCGTGTAAAAATCTTCAAACCAAAACACTGTCCCACCGGGCGTGCCAAAAAATGTGTTGACACCGAATCCGTACCACCAATGAGGATCCGACGTGCGGACACACGAAGGCCTGGGAGATCTGCTTAGCTCTAGTGCAGGTCCTAAAATTGATGAAGCGTGGGCGTGCCAGTCAGTTTGATCCTGCCACTGACAAGATATGCAAAATAGCAGAACGGAAGGTCTATCGGCCGATAGGCCAATAGGGCAAGAATGTATCGGCCGATAGGCCGATAGCCAAGACAATCGATCGGCCGATGATAACATGATGATATAGCAGCATATTCCAAATATAAAATAAATATTGATCTGAAGATTAAAGCGCACATCGGCCAGAGGTCCGATGGCATAAACTCTCAATAAGTAAATAGACGATAAATACTCTGTTGTCATCGGCCAGATCCAATCAAACTCTTGGGCCGATGCAACGTCCAGATAACTCACCGGCTGAAACCCCGGTGAAACCCTTATTGGTAGCCAACAAGCAGGCTAGAGATTACGGTTCTAATCACGACTTAGTAGGTCAAACCGAACTGATGCAGCACTAAGTATTAAAAGAAACGCAAGACCTAGACAATCAAGGCCTTGACTGATTTTCAGAGTGATGGATACCTTAGCCAATCTAATCTAGCAAGACGATTTAGTCGATACCGGCATAAACCCTAAAACGAATCTCGGCCGATATGATTAAATCGAGACGCCAAACCAGATTGACTAAGATATATGATAGTAGGTGCTTACGTTGACGAGATCAGAACGTCGAAGCCCTAGCCCCGACAGCGTAGGCAGCCATAACGAGACTTATCCTTCGCGGGAAGGGCATGAACTCGCCGGAGAAGACGAAAAGTAAAAGTTGGCGATGCGCCGAAGTTGTATTGATCGTGAGATAAAAATTACATGAACTACGGGCTTACATATTTATACCCATAGGCTAACAAGAATCCTAACAGAATACGACTCATACTTTCCTAAAGATAAAAGGAAAAAGATAAAGTCCTTATTAGACACTAAACACACTTTCCTAAAGATAAAAAGGAAACTAACAAACTTATCCTAATTAAAAGATACAAGCCGCATCCTCCTCAAACTCGGTCTTCTCTGGATAAGATCTTCCCGAATCTAACAAGAATCCGACTGCTGTTGGTGGTTGTTTTAAAATAACCCCCATCGGCCAATGTAGAACCCTAGGCCGATACTAGCTTCGGGCCGATATGAACCTGGGCTAATGGGGACTTCGGGCTTACCAAATTCTGCTGTTAACATGAAGATGAAAGAGATCTCGACCCTGATGAACGGTTCGATTATGGTGGTGAAAATGTGCAACCTTCTCGTGGCAACCCTACTCGCACACTAGCTGAATTTATTGAAGCGCATAAAAAGATCCGAGACAAGCCAACACACTTCCAGTTGAAAGAAGACCTCATCGAGCACCTATGGAACCATCATCCTGATTTATATCCTATGGAACCAGCATCATGATTTATATTCTACATAGTATTATCACTTAATTTTAAGTGTTTTCATTCAAATGTACTCTGTTCTTTTCATTCAAATGTACTCTGCTGCACAGTAATATGCACGTCGATCAGTATCACAATATGATAGCTGCATCTTTGAATCAAATTTGCACTCAAATAAATTATGAAACCTGAGAGCAGTACAGGGTAATCTGAATGACAATGAATAAATACTTTCTCTGAATCACAAATACCAGCACAGATTCTTTGACACACAACTAAAAGCAAATGTTCTCTCAATCACAAATAAAAGCAAAGGTTCTCTCAATCACAAATAAAAGCAAAGGTTCTATCAATCACAAATAAAACCACAGGTTCTCTGACTCACAACTAAAAGCAAAGGTATGAACTAAATATTTGGGTAAATAAAGTGGAACACATGAACTAAAACTAATTTCCCATATGCCACGCAAGGATCTTCTTCTTCATTATCTGAAGCCACTGCAGCTGCTCCTGATCGAGGGAGCTCGTGTCCGCTAACATTATGTCTTTCTCCTCCTTCAGCAAGTTTGCTTCACTTTGTTTTTCTTCATTGTTGTTATCCTCTACATTGCTCGGCGTGGACTCCTTGGTAGTCTTCTGTTTTTTCTTAGCCCCTTGTTTCTGCTGCTGAGCCAGTTCAATCCTCTTTGTCTTCCACTTGTCTTCATCCTTCAGCCTGTTCCAACAATGCAAAAGAGTAAACGACTTATTGTCCTCGTCTACTCCCGTGTACGTCTGCAATGCTTGATCAATCTGCACAAATAAAATATTAAAAATGTTTATATGTTCACATACGAACCAAATATTTCAAAAAAAATGAAACAACCAACTACGAAAACAAACCATGTCTTGGATAGTTGCTCCACTAGCATTCCTACGCTCAATTTTCTCGTAGCATGAATAGAACTTGTTCACATCCTTCTGAATAGTGAGCACCTATGCATAATAGAATTCTCTGTCCTGACAGCTTCAATTTTCTTGTGTTCCTCAAAGTATGCACAAATTCTACCCCAAAATGATAAACGAGTTTGACTGCCCCGTGAATAGGATCTTTGCTAACATTCAACCACGCTGAGCATATAATTTTATCTTCCTCTTTATCAAATTTTTTTATCCTATGTGACACACCCTTCCCAGCACGACGGCGACCAGCAACTTCAGCTGCCTGCACTTCCACAACATCATCTTGAAATTGAGAAGGAAAATCATTACTAGTTTCTTGGGTGTGTGCAGTCAGTGGAAAGATCAAGTCGTCCAAGCCAGGAATATGATCTCCATTTGCTGTGAGTATGCCCGTATAGTATCCAACTCCTTCCATTTGAACGAATCTACAAAAAAGAATGACAAAAGTTAAAAAAAATATCAGTTGAACATGGCTAGACCATCTATCCAATAATTGACAAAGATGAACAGCGAGCAGTATAGAAAACAGAGTTGATGCAAGAACCGAGTTGCACCGCGCGGGAGAGGGAAGAAAAGCACGAGGGCGGCGGCACGAAGAAAAGCGTGGGGGAGGGAAGAACCACGCGCGGGGGAGGGAGGAACCGCGCGGAACGAAGATGCGCAGCGTGAAACACACAAGACATAAATGGCAGTCCACCCCAGTAATTTGCCAAGTTAACAAAAATGCAAAGCCCATTTGCCAAACCGTTGGATAGGAGTTTTTTGGACTTTTTTGCAAAAACAAGAATGCCAAGCCAAATTGCAAAACCGTTGGAGTTGCTCTTAGGACTATAAGCCACCCCTTATTACACAAGGCAACGTAATACTTAAGTTCTAAGCCGATTACATAATCATGCATCATAACCTATCCGCTATAGTCAGTCGGATAAGTTAGCCATATGGATATACGGTACCCATAATCTACACAAGTTGTGAATAATGTACGTGATCTTCGAGACAATCAATGTGCGAGCATATTAATCTTAGTTTTGATCCTCGATTCTATGAAACTATATATTAGCTCAATGAATCATTTTCAATGACCAAACCATTAACTCCTGGCGAAACATACAGGACTTTTAGGAAAAAGTTTACACGTCACCTGTTAAAAAAAAGATTAGGCATCTTAGAATCAACTCAAATAGCTGAAGAATTGAGCATTTGCTAGATAATTTTTGGACTCCATGCCATTATATAAATGAAGTCGTTGACTCGTTGCTTTCAGACTCCATTATGGCTTCGCGTTGCAAGATACTTCCTTCGTTTTTTAATGTATGACATCGTTGACATTTTTATCAATATTTGATCATTCGTTTTATTTAAAATTTTTGTGTAAATATAAAAATATTTATGTCATGCTTAAAGAACATTTTATGATAAATCACAATAAAATAAATGATAATTACATAACTTTTTTGAATAAAATGAATGATCAAACGTATCTTAAAAAGTCAACGGCATCATACACTAAAAAACGGAGGGAGTATTTGTTTAGTAACAGGTAGTGCAAATTAACATACACAATAACACCCAAGGTAGGCCGCGTTTGAATCCTCTAAAAAAAGATGAAAATTTGGATACTTGTGGCACGCTTTTCAAACTGCTAAACGGTATGTTTCGTGTGAAAACTTTCTATATGAAAGTTGCTCTAAAATATCAGATTAATCTATTTTTTAAGTTTGTAATAATTAAAACTTAATTAATCATACGTTAATACTATCTCGTTTTACGTAAAACACTTAATCTTCATCTTCAGGAGAAAAAAACACCACCTTAGTTAGATTCTAGATATTTTTGATAATTTCCTTGAATTGTACACTGTAGTCTAAAGTATGTGAACTACTATCAACCTTGATGGCGTTCTGATTTTCGAAAAATGATAGCAAAGTTTACAAGACATCATTAACACACTGGTAGCTATTTTCTAGGTACAAACAGCAGGAACCTCTCCCTGGCATTGACGAGAATCTCGGTAAGAATGGATGCGCTTGAGGAGAATGAAAGAGTTTCACATACTACCGAAACAATATGTTTTTTGAAAAATTTTGTACTCCATCCAGGACTTCATCTTTTGTGTGAATCAGCTTGGTCAGCAGAACGAGTAGTTCCTTCCCACCACAGGAATACCAGAGCCACAAGGTGTTTCTTTCTTAACACCTTCCATTTCCATCGCAAGTTTCTTTCACAAAATTTGCAATCTGTGTGGTTATTCCTCTACAGTTTGTTATTAGCTAATTCTTGGACATTACTGCATTCGATGTACTGTAGTAGTGGGATATGTGTTGGAGTGAGGGATCCGATATGGGTTTGGTGAATCAAAGATCTTATGTGGGTTTTTTTTTTGCACACGGCCTTGATACTTACTATACATGGTCATGTGGCACATCGTTGGGCTGTGTCTGGTTGGGTTGAAGTTCTGTTTTTTATATTGATACAGTTCTATGGCACGAAAGTAGAATGGTGCACTGTAAGAGAAAAAACGTAAAGCAATGTAAGAAAGTTAGGAAAATACTATAAAACAAAATACTGCAGCAGACAGATTAACTTTGGGGGAGAACACAAAGACAAATTTTACTGCTGGACACTGTGACTGTACAGTTTAGCTATATGACACCGTGGAAGTAAATTTTTGCCGGTGGACACTGCCTGTAATATTTTTATTATTTTTGGACTGTTTAGGTGAGAGGAAACACGTGAAATGACATTGATACCCTCATGTCTGTCTGGTTTTAGTTGGGTTTAACCTAGAGCACAACAGATCTGCTGCATCCACCATGGCAGCGACCGGGACGCAAGGACAGATGTGCTAGCGTTTGGCAGGCGCGGCTAATATTTCTCTTCCACCTCCAGCGTGATGATTAAACAGTTTGGTGTTTGAGTGCTGCAGTTTGGCCCAATGGAAAAGGAAGAAATTGGGAAGGAGAGATTTGACTCGGTGATGGTGCTTGCCCCGTGGATTAGCACAGAGAGGGGAGAGATGGATGGGAACTGCTGTTGCTGCTAGTGTCTACTGATTGGACAGAGGAGGACCGATTGCTGCTGTTTGTTGCTGCTTGGATTTATTCACCAAGAAAAAAATGCGAAGGGGGTAGAGTAGTGAGCTACAGGCCTCTGGAACCCTGGAATCTTGATGGATGACGGTAATTTTAGTTCGCTTCTTCCGTGAGGAATAACATATCGATAGGAGTTAGGTGTGTCCCAGTAGCAGTGAGGTGAATGCGGTGGGGTTATGGGTTAGTGGAGATGTGAGTGCAACGAGAGGCTTATTGTTCCTGCCATCGTCGCTGGCGAGCAAATGGACCAGAGTTAAAAGAGAAGCACTAGAAGAAAAACTCAAGGGCAATTTGTAACCCATGGGTACTGATCACCGTTATTTTGGAAGTTTCCTCTCTCCTAAACAACCCAAAAATATGAAAATAGTATAGGCGGTGTCCACCAGTGATTGCAATTTTGGAAATCTCCAAAATTTTAGTCATTTTGGACCCCTCCAGCAAGTCACTATCTCAGCCGAATTTTTTGGTTTTTCTCAATTTTTGTGAATTTGATCAAAATTTAGTCAAATTCAGTTAAATTGTGTTAATGTTCTGACAAAATCGATCCAAAGAGTGCGGAAAATCCTGAAATTTTGAGAGTTTAGGTTCTACCGAAATGGCCAAAATTTTCGATGAAATCGAAAGTGAAAACCTTGGTGTTCCCCAAAGATTCACTTTTGCGGTATCCTATAGCTAAAACTATAAAATCATTGTGTCTTGTAGCAAAATTTGTCAAAAACACATCGAAAGTGTGCACAACCAAGATCAAATATCCACTCTATTTATAGAGAGAGGTAAAATTGTTGGCATAGAGTCCGTACAAGCCAACACTAATCATCGGACGCACAACAATCAATCAATAAAACTATGAGCTCTGATTGTAGTGAAATGAATTTTACCTCAAATTCTCGGCATTGGAAATAGACCAACTAGTTAAAAATACTATTTATAGAAAGTTGTCAAGGAGATGGGAGGCAATAAACAAAAGTACAACATCACAGAAATGAGACACAATTCTTCAATTTACAGTTGTTCACGATAGAAGTAATCACGTTACTGGTAGCTTTGTGGAATGTATTCCCTTCGTGTTTCTCTAATGCAAGTTAAGACTATGGTAATGTTGCGGACACACTCACTGGCGGGATGTATCAGAGGCGCAAGAAGATGAATCAGGCGTCACAAGTGGTTTGTTTAGCTAAAGATAAATCAGGCTTGATATAATTTGGAGTTTGTTGGAGGTAAGTTACTTTATGACACATCTATTTAAGAGATGGTCAGAGTCGATTGTAATCAAGTAATCTATTAGTCAATATAATCAAGGTTGCTCAGAGCCTCTGCCTGAGGGAGAGTACACCATTGACATCTTCCACAGCTCAATCATCTAGCCACATCAGGCAAAATTGAAGAAGTATTTATAACAATTATGTAAACAAGGTGCCTGCTGCTTGAAATGGAGGAATAAGTTATCCTATAAATTTTGTCCTTTTCGTGCTTAATTAACTACTTGTCCATTGTTTCCTGTATGGTGGAGAAAAGAAATGGAGAATAGGTTGGGCGTATCAATCAATAAGACTATGAGTTCTGATTCTATTGAAATGAATTTTGCCTCAAAATTGTGGATCCGGTTTTGGTAGAAAACAAGTGGTCATCACTTACAGGAATTCTTCAACACTCAAAATTCAGTCCATACTCACAGGTGTGGCATGTAAAGGTGATCCAATTTAAGTCACATCAAGATAGGTAGTCCGATCATTAGTTGGCCAGTCATAACAATGGGAGCTTCAGCTTCGCTCTACAAGGTCGGCCAGAGCCCAACTTTCATTCAAATCTCTAGCTCCATAGCTTCTATTGAATTGCTTCGTCAGTCATTATATGCAATTTTAAGCATGACGCCCTAGAGGACACATTAATAAGTGATCACACAGACTATCGGCGATAATACCTGAAACAAAATATGAAACCATTGATTGAATTCTCACAATCTTTCTGTGTCCATGTACAATCGTATGCTGTCTTGATTTACTCCCTGGCCCCTAAGGGTTAATTATTACTATTATTCACCCCATTCTCCCTTGATTTATACATATATACGCTGAATATTCAGGAGTAATGATCTTGATTCATCCTCCTATTACCCATTGCTATATATTTTCCTCATACACGAACTAGGCCGACTAGTTTACAATCCTACGTGCTGCTGCATCTTGTTGGTAGTAGATCTACATAACTCATGCTCTTTTCTGTTTTCTTTTTCTTTGAAAGTTATAGGAATGAGAGTAGTTGGGAAATAAGATACTGCAATTCTTGGTTCTTCATCTACCGGCATTCTCTCAGGACCAAATTGCATTTTACCATGCGTGCCATTATTTGGACAAGCCTGTTCAAGCCGATGCATATAAACCACTTCCCATTTGAAACCTCACAAATTACGTTACCAAGTTTGACTGGCCTTAATGGCCTCGTGTCGATCATCCTACATTCAACGGACTTGCAGATTTTGCCTGCGCCAGTTGGCACCCTCTTTTGTCAGCAACACACTAGTGGTCTGGGGAAATACAATTGTTGTTGTTGCATATTGCAAAATTTTCATGCAAAGCAGTTATTATTAACTATAACTAATCGGCAACCCTTGTGTTGTACGGGGCATAGCCATTTGGATTACAGTGACTTTCTACTATATCTTATATATAAATTGTCCAACTTTGTTGTTTAAAAGTTTTGTTGGCTTAAAAATCTACTTAGCATGATTGCAAACATGCCTGTGAAGAATACCACTATTCATTGTGAGCAATTAAATAATTAATTGGAAAATTGACTACTAAATTACTTATTTGTCAATGCAAATCTTACAAATAGTACTGTACATCATGTTTTTTATTGGAATTTATTTATCTGTAAATCCACTTTAATTATTTGCAAGTATAGAGTTCATCAATGTTAGTAACTAATAAAAATAAAAAGAATACCTTAATCTAGGTAACTTGCGTACAATTCCATTATTTGCAAATTGTGATGGATTGTATCAAGGATCCACACGTCAGTGTTATTCATACCGTCAATTTTTCTGTCGATGACACCCTGCTCCCCTACCACCAGATAAAAGACACGTAGAACTAGAAAGGTATAAACAAATCGGAAACCGTGAAAAGTTTAAATCAGATGACACTGGAATTGGAGATATTTTCAAATCAAATGTTGAAGGAGGCAGCCAGATTTGGAGTTGAAATTTCTCCCTTGTCGCCTGCTTCCATCGTCTATGGCGCAGTCCATCAAGATTGTTTGGTTCTTGTCCAGCTTCTTTGCTGCTCTATCTTGTGTCTCCTACTTGCGTTCCGGATCTACAACAAAGAAATTAAGCCAACCAACAGGTCACCGGTCGGCCATTAACCAATGTTACTTTGCCATCTGCTGTCGACAAACACAGTGTTCTGTATCGTCGTTGGCCTGCAGCTTCGTCTTGGCGGTACGGGGAGATGCTAGCCTTTGCAGCTCTGATGTTCTGCCGGTGCCATCGCAAGTACACGACCTCTTGGGTTCCTGTTGCTGAGTTTAACTTATAATTTACGCCCTACAGTGTAGAAGTTTTGACGCTGTAGAACACGGGTTATAAAGGCTATAGATATGTCTGCTAGACCATAACTCTAAAAAGTTCAGGACGCTTTTAATCGGATGCTTTATTAAACAGGGTTTCTCAATCTAATCTACGGTTATTGTAACACAATTTAACTAATCAACGGCCGGATCTTTCTCATCAACGTGGGAGATCAACTTCGTATAGCTGTAGATAGATAGACTTCTCTGGTTTGAATCGAGAATGTGTTTTACCCAGTTTTATAGTTCATGGGAAAATAGGAAAATTGGACTTCTAGATTAATGTCGTCCTATTTACGGCAGTAGAAAATGGATTTGAAATTCAGGAACAAATAATGTTCCACATCATAAGAATTGTGAAGGACAACACTGTTGAATATATAAGCACATATTAATTTAAGGAAAAAGTACAAATCATGCCCCCGAAAAGTACGAATTGTCCCCTGAACAATCGTGACAGCTGGGGGGCGCAGCGGGGGCGGCATGCCACGCTGCCGACGGCGGAGGCAGACCGAGCGACCGACGGTGGAGGCAGAGCTCACCCGGATGGTCCCCTTTCCCCTCTCCTTCCCTTCCGACTCCCTCCCCTTTCCTACAGTGCGGCGGCATTGGTGGTTTGGGCGGAGAAGGCCACGGCGGTGGTGGTCCGGGCGGAGAAGACCACGGCAATGGTGGTCCGGGTGAAGAAGGTGGCGACGGCGGCGGTGATCTAGACGAAGAAGGTCGTGGCGGGAAGGACGGGTGGTCCCTTTTCCCCTTTCCTTCTCTTCCGACTCCCTCCCCTTTCCTGTTGTGCGATGGCGATGGTGGTTCGGGCAGAGAAGGCCGCAATGGCGGTGGTTCGGGCGGAGAAGGCCACGATGGTGGTGGTCCGGGAACGGGAGGAAGCAGAATGGGTGAGGAGGCATCGACGCGAATGGGACCATGCTGGCGCGCTACGCCGCGGTCCTCGACAAGCCAAGTACTCATGCGCGGCACCATCTCCACCTCCGCCGCCAGCCGCCCGGTCCGCCTCCACCACTGGCTGCTCGGTCCACCTCTCGGATGAGCTCCACCTCAGCCGCCCATCGCCCGGGTGAGCTACGTCTCTACCGCTGGCCGCCGAGCACGTGCGCACACGAAAGAGAGAGAGCGACTGAGGATGGATTGGATTGAGGGGGAGGTATGAACAGGTGGATCCAGGGAGTTTTTTTTTTCTAACTAGATTGTCACGTTGGAGCCACTTGTGCAAGCTCAAGTCAAAACCGCTCAAAGCAATGTTGAGGAGGGTTATTTGTCCAGTATGAATAGTTGAGGGTGTAAAATGTCTGGTATTTCGGTTTAAGGGTGTAATTCGGTCGACTGCGATAGTTCAAAGGGTAATTCGTACTTTTTCCATGATTTAATTTATTCCATAAATAAATCATGACATTGTAGATGTAAACAAGCATAATCACATCATTCGATCTACAAATGTAAACTAGACAGTAAAACATGACCAGATCAAATATGCGAAACATCGTAAATACGTATCGAGGGTTCTGAAAGTTCAGCTGCACTACAGGAAAAACTCACGATACCAAGTGTCGAGGACGGCACACAGCACCCGAGCAAAGAGGAAGACGAGTTGTGGTCAACAAACAACAAGAAGTCGCGTGAAGCGCTTCCAAAAAACCTTATTACCACCTTCTCCCAGTAAAAGGACATCAAAGGCGAAGATTTCAGAGACCTGCTCTCCCGATCGCCGGTGCACGTCGGTGAGCGGGACGGAGTAGACTACGAGCAACGGTGCAGTACATAGGAGGAGGCAAACCCTAGATTGATTTTGCATCTGTTGTGAGGAAGAGGTGGCTTGGTTTATATAGAGATATCAGGATGCCTGCATGATCTCCACACTGTGTAACCAAACCGGATAAGTCACGCATAACTTATCTGGGCTCCATGATGCTCCATACACCGGATTATTTGGTGTGTTTCCAAAAACTAGGTTTCGAAAAACAAAACCGAATTTTGTAGCAAAACAAAATTGCAAAAGAAAGCCACATCTGCGCGAGGGCGATGAACCAATTTTGGCGGACCATTCACACGCATATTGCGTACGCACCTCGCCGGCGAGGCGAGGCGAGCGAGCACGTGCGTGTTCATCTTGTTCTTTCCACCACACATGCCTCAAGTGGCTAGGAGAGCACCCTTCCTTATAAGGAGGTCTCCTGTAATGCCCGCGTTCTTAATCTAAAAATCCCAGATTTAATTTAATTAAAAGTGTCGTGCTTTTTTAATCCCAAAGTTAATTTTAATTGTCGTTCATAAATTTTCCTGGCCTTATCTAATAACTTTCGTCCCGGTCAATTTAATTTCCATCATTTTCGGATTCCTATCAACCGGCAATTATTTGTTCCTTCTATTTTTAATAATCATTTTGTTTTTCTTTCAAGACCCGGAGCTCTATCTTTTCTACTCACCGCACATGTGTGAGTCCAAAATCGACTGTCCTTTTTCTAGTGTTTCTTTCTTTTCCTCTGACAGCCTGTGGGCAAGCTGCCAGTGACATTCGTGCATTTTTCTTCTCACTGAGAAAACCACACTCTATTTTTTTCTACACGATCGATAGCCCTGTCCTTCACACACACTTAATCCCCTCCCTGCTTTAAAACCGCAACATGATGCCTGCCAAATTAGGCACCGCCCTGTCAGCCGACAACATCTCTGCTTTGATTTTTTTTCATTTACTTGAGTTAGGCAGCCACCTGAGTAACACAGAGAGAGCAGAGGAAAACTTTAGGAGACCCTCGCACATACGAAAGCAAAGCAAAGTATAAATACCTCAATAATCATGCCTATGATCCCTCCCACTACTCCCCCACAAATTTCACACTACACATTTGCATTGTTGGAAGGAGTCGCCGAGGCCGCAGAGTCATCGCAGGTAGTTGGCATCACATTCTTCTCCCTTCTTGCTCCTAGCCGAGCCACTGCCCGGTGCCCAGCAGCAGCCGCCCGGCCAAGACGACGACCTGACCGAGCCACTGCTCAGCGCCCAGTAGCCACCGCCTGGCCGAGCTGATGCCACCACTGGCCGGCCAAGCCAGCCGCGCCCGTCGCCCTCCTCCTTCCTCCTCAAACCGGTGCCACCCCTGCCCAAGGCCGAGCCGCCCCTTCCCTCCCCTGCCTGGCACCGACGCAACCCAACCACCAGCCACCGGTGCCAGGCCTCCCTGCCGCCCAGCTACCAAGCCCCGCCACCGGCCGCTGCCACCCCGCTGCGCCCCACCCGGCAGCCGTCGCCCCGCCTACGCCGTCGCGCCCCCCCTCTTCTCTGTTGTCGGTCGTGAGAAGAGAGAAGAAGAGCAGAGAAAAGAAAGAGAGAGGGAGAGAGAGATAAGGGAGAGAGAATTAAAAGAGAAGAGAAAAAGAGGGGTGGGACCCATGGGCCCCACAGCTCCCCTCCCCTTTGACTTTGACCTTTGACCAGCTGACAGTCAGGCCCCACTAAAAATCCTCTAAACTTTAAAAATTCATATCTTTTTATCCATAACTCCGTTTGACTCATTCCAGTCCCAACATCTTTCAAAAATTCTACTCTACCCATTGGCACTTTATTTTATCTGTTTATTCTGTTTCTAGCAGTGGTTTTATGTATTGTTTGTTTTCTTTCATGTAGAATTTGGGACTGCCGTGGGGTTCGCTCAGGAGGCTGACACTCCGACTTTCACAAAGGCTCAAGGCAAGCCTCCTTGACCACTTTTTGCACCCATATTTTGAACTAATTATTTTGTTTGCCAAGTTGCATATTTTTAGGGCGCACTGTTTGGCCACGAATGCGACTCGTCAGACCTTCCTAGTAGTCGCACTTTTATTATGTAGGACTTGTAAAACCCCATTTTTTTGGTAACACCACCATAATTTCATTGGTATTCACTCATGCCAAAGTAGATTGCCTATATAGGTAACGTTTGTACTATCGTTTGGGAAACTTTTGGATATTTAACACCGTTGTTCTTTAGAAACCTGATGGGATGTCGGTTTGGTTTTAAGATGAAAAAATTCTTTTAAAAACTTGATGGTGTGGGAGTCAGTACCTGGGTGGTTTGGCTACGCATCATCCATAAAGACCAATTCCTTTGGGAAATTCATCCAAGCATAAGATAGTACGATCACACAGGTAGAATGGGATGCCCCTAGCCGAGTAAGTAGGTAAACCGTAGGTGTCTAGCATGTTGGCAGGTGAGGAGCACCGATATGGTGGAGTTTACGGCAATCTCCTGTAGTGGGGATATGTCGGGGGTCCATACGGTAGGGCCTGAGTAGATCAGGGCCTAAGCCTAGCCTGATGTTTGGTGGAGAGATTTCACCCATCCGTGTGACACGAGACATTTATGGGTTGGTTACAGAAAAGCCTTGTAGTGAGCTCTTCTTTGTCGGCCATGTCTGATCCACATGTATTCAGTAATGTGAGAAGTTCACGGCGTGTGGGTAAAGCGTGCAACCTCTGCAGAGTTTAGTGAAACTGTTTAAACAGTCGTGCCCACGGTCATGGGCGGATGTGAGGTGTTTCTCATAGCGTAGTTTTGTTTTTAAACTTCTTTAATGAAATTGGTTTGCGGGATGAGAACCGTTACCAGAGTTTGCCTTTGTGGTTGGGAACGACCTATGTGACTCGGGGTGTCTTTTGGCACCAAGATGTTGGTTTGGCTGAGATAGCCATGTTGGTTTTGACTGAGATGGCCGTGCTGGTTTTGGCTGAGACGGCCGAGTTGGTTTTGTGCTGAGACAGCATGGTGTTGAGTTTGGACATGGAACTTATGATTACTATGACAGGTTGTTGCAAAGCAACCTGGAAAATGGGGCGAGGCTTGGGCCTCGTTCTGAACTAAAATTTGAATCATTAGTATTTTGAAACCAAACTAATTTAAAACCTTGTTTTTGAAAGTAACCTTCCCCCTCTTTGTTTATATCCTTGCATGTCATATTTTTCCCGGCTTGCTAAGTGCACCGAATATTCGCCCTTGTTTATTTATATTTATAGAGTTAGAAGAAGGATACCTTAACCCTTTCACTGACCTGTATTTCCAGGAACAGGTTGAGTACGATTTCTTGGGGTTTCTGGCCTAGTTCCTAAACGTAGCCTGTGGTTCATGTTCACCATTTTCCTCTTTGTGTCTTTTACTCCATGCTTCCCATGATGGTAGTATATATGAGATCTCTCTCAAGTTTGCAATAAAGCTTTGTTATTTCTGATTTCCACAATTATTTTGTGAGTACCAGCTTGTGTATCCTGGGACTGGTACTGTAATCACAGGTAATTATGTGACCTCTATCCTATATCGGTTCTGTTTCTTGGACTTGTATAGTTTGGGGCGCCACATCTCCCTGTCCTAAAATAGGCAAGGTGGTACTAAACTCTCCATGCATGTCATCCCATGAGGCAGGCTTTTGTGATTTTTCAAAGAATTAATCTTCAAATGGGCTAATGCCCACACCATATATGTTCACGCTTGAAAAAGTGAGATATATCCCAAGCTGCTCTGCCACCAATTCCTTTCAGTTGTTTCTTTGTTATACTACAACATATACGTCACCATGCAGATATAACATGTACGTCTCTCTATTTAGGAGTCTCTCTATTTAGGAGAGATCCTAAGATAGAGTCTGTCTATTATTCTATTCCTACACCTAGTACAACTCTAAGTACTAAATTGTAACCTACTTTGTACATATATTTAACACAAACTGTAACATACTTCACCTTGGTGATTATGCCACATCAACATGTATTCATTACTTGTGCAAATCTCCGTTTACTCGGACTTGAGTTGATCTTTTCGCTGCTCACGCTGAGATGCCCCGACAAACCTTCACTAGGCTTACCGTAATCAAGAGACTCCACTATTGCTGTAACTTTTTCCTCTTGACTCCACTTTTTCTCATATTATCATAGTCGTCTTGTCAAGTGAAATTGGACTCCTTCCTTAATGTCACATCATGGACTCTCCCGAAGACCATGTTCAACTCCATCTACCGTCTTAAATTTGATTTGATCTAATCCATGGTCAATAATCCACGTCATCACAAAATAGATAAATCAAACTCATCAGACATGAAGAAAACATTTTCTTCCTTGATGTCTTAGGAACGACGTTAACAAATCCAACATCCATGCTTCTCCGCATCCGTTGAGTGAATCCATTATACGTTGTGAAAATTTACCGTTGCCTTGAATCACCCAAAGAAATTACCACCATAGAGCTTGCTCTTTATCTTAAGTAACGCAAATTCTATATATCCCCATCATGCTAACCTCGCATATCCTGAATATATGCCATAATGCCAGACAGTCCGTTGACTCCAACGAATTCGATCCACTATTGCCCAAGACCTTCACGCCATTACGGCTGCTTGACAAGTCGAACCACCACTATGTTATCTTTTCACCAAGCCATCAGTTTGACTTAAAATGCTACTTCCATCTTGCTGCAGGAGCTTCTCTACCCATGTAGCATGGTTCAATAACCAAGTCCCTATGCACCATCAAGTTACTTGTAGCCTACTCAGTCTTCACGTTAAGCCACTAGTGACCCAAGCCGAACAAGCACATTTTGGTCAATGGCTAGTCAACAACCCGGGTGTTTAAACCAACTTGACCACTGAACCCACCTTTTTTTTTCAAAAAAAGAACCGCTCAATTTCCTCTCTTTGGTCAAAAAAATGAGTCAACAGGAAGTCAACAGAGATCAGATCGATCCCCTTCCTCCCTCCTCGCTCCTTCGCTCGCCTTCAACCCAACCATGCCGCTTCCAGTGCATGCCCCGCTGCTTCCCAGTCGTTGCTCCTCTACCGACCCAGGCAGAAGGCAATGCCGCTTCACCTTCTCCTCCACCCGCCGAGGAAATCGCCACCACTGGCTGCTACTACCACTGCCTCCCTCCTCCTCGACACTGCCACCATTTCGAATGTGTTGCCATACACGGGAGCTGGTCTCCTGGGACCTCTGCTGGTGAGTGCGCTACTGCCGCCATCATGGGCTTCCCAGCAGATGAGGATGCTGACACCCACGGGCCACCTCCAGCGCAGAAGCCGATGTCGCCCCTGCAGCCAGAACTCGTCGCCTCCACATCCTGGATATGGCCGCGCCGAGCACCAGAGCCTGCACGTGCTACTCACCCAATGCCGTGCACCATCACGATAGCTCATTACCAGCAAACCACCTCTGCCCACGAAATCAGATTCGATCCGCTCTTTTGTGATTTGCTCGATTGCATTTGCCTGTGTAATTCTTGTTGTATTTTTGGGAGATTAAACATCCAATTTTGAGTCCTGGTTGGATCCTCCTCATCCCCCTTTCATGTCCGACACGCTATCCTTGTAGATCTCTTCTTTCTCATGTGTATTGAAGCTGAACCACGCCCGACTCCTCCAAGTCATGTTGTACATGAACCCAAACCGGATCTGCTACTACGAGCGTCGCTTTTGTCTTTGCCGTAGGCTCAGCCTTGATGTGAAATCGTGCACTCCACCATGACCCTGACCTCAAAGCTTCACGTACTCCCAGTGGCATCTTGGCTCCAGAGCAAGCACTGACTACCTCCATCTCTATTCTGCCATCTGTCGCATGTACACTGCTAACTAGCAATCCTCCATGCAACACCTTGTGGTAAACACATCCAAACCAGCCTCTAGGAACCACTCGCTCCGACATCTGATTGAAAACTATCAATCTAGTCGCGAGCCGAACCCGAAAAATCACATGTTGTCTTCCCAGCCACCAAACGACCCGAGCACCATGTCTAGTTGTCTCCCTGTCGAACGCAACTCATCAAAAGGCCCAGGCCACCCTGCCTAGAGTGTTCGATTTCACTGATCGAGAACGTCGATCATCTCCAGCTTCATTCAACACGAGCATGGGGCCCCATATCTCCCTGTTGAAAGTAGCTCACTAGAAAGTCCAGGCCACTCGTTCGAAGTGTCCGACCCACCGATTGGATTGCCAATTGCTTCTGCTGCCATCAACCTGAGCACCACATCTGGTCATCTCCTTGTTGAAAGCAGCCATCGAACGGTTCAGACCGTTGCTTAAAGTGTTCGATCCACCGATCAAATTATGTTGATCACTGTTGTGCTCCACCTTGTGCACATGTTCCTCCCTAGACATAAACTGCAAGCGGGGCGGTGTGCGGCACCTCATCGTGCCTCTATCCATGTATCTCCCGCAGATTCTGATACCACTTGTTATAAAATCGGTCTGAAATCACCATAGGAAACAAAACACAGAGAAATGCCATAGAAAATCCAAAACTGATGACAACTCCGAGGTACCAATTTGGTAACGGAGTTCAGCCGTAGTCTACATCTCCGGGAGACTGATTTTGGGTGCCCCTCCCCGATCCAGCATATTATAGCGTATCAGAGTTACAATGACCCTTGGCCGGCCGCCACCGACAGCCACTCCCTATTGCTATGCTAAGTCGCTATGCGGTTACAATAGGTACACCTCTCTATTTAAGAGAGATCCTGGGATAGAGTTTTACTTTTATTCTATTTCTAAACCTAGTACAGCTCCAAGTTCTAAACAATAACCGACTTTACACATATATTCGACACAAACTCTAACACGTTTTTTTGTTTGTTCGTTCCATCTTCTAAGCATACAGTTATTATTAATTTGAAGGGAAAAAAGAGTATAATTCAAGTGTTAGCCAAATTACACCGAGTATAATTCATTTATCGCCATGTATCAACCAAATGATAAACCTGAAAACCATCAAAATGTGAACTCTTGTAGCGTAATCTTTCTCTGTCGGATGTTGTGGACAACTTCACCCTCAGGATGTCGACAAGAGACCTGAAAAACCTTCAAGATCGAGCAACATGTTCTTTCTCTTTGGTTTTGTTAATGAACTTGGTTCTGAATTCTCACTCTGAATACCCGCAAAAACAACAGGAATTCACAGTCCGAACCCTGAATAATCGCAAAAACCAAAAATAGTTTTCATAGTAGTGTGAAGAACAGTAGAACCCTAACTGAAACAGTTATGCTCCACTCCAGACAATGTCAATATATGTGACGATGCAATTGATCAATCAAATAGCGGAAACACTGATGTGCCCGTGCAATATTGATGTTCTCTAAGTCTGATGTTTGGGACAAATTGGCACTGAGGGCATTGACATGCATGGAACCTGAAATGAAGAAGAAAAAACATTACGAGCAACATAACAAATTGGCGACAATCTCTGATGCTATTGCAAACTGACAGTGCTAGGCTGCTAGCAAGCTAGAACAGTCGGACTCTTCAATATGAGAAGTTGAATCAAATATCTACTTCATTCTGCAGTTAATACGCAGCTTCACACCCAGCTTAACTATTCCAAAAAAAAACTATAAAATTTGCTATTATGCCATATATACAATAATAATTCAGCACAACCAGTAGAAAGAACAATACAACATGGCTTGGACAGTAAAATGGTATCGATTCATAAACCCATATGGACCAAATGAGAGTTAAAGTAACATCTGAAAGACAAAAAACTAAATTCCAAACCGTTTGCAGTCACAAGATTTATAAATGGATTATAAATCTGCTGGTTAATATTAAAGATGGTGTCGAAATTTTAGCTCAGTAGTTTGAAATCATCATGTGTTGCAAAAACCAATCTCTATGGTAGGGATAAATACCATAAATACCATGTGAAAGAATATGTGACATTAAAAAAATATTTGCATCATCTCCACATCTCAATCCTTGTGGTTTGACCTGCAAAAAATATTTGGGTTTTAGGGCACAGAGAATTGAAGCAAGACAAGAGTTATAGAAAAATGTTGAGGAAATTCATACTGTTCATATATAGTTCATTATTGGTAGTATATATGATAGTACCAAACATGTCTCTAGCTTTAGATATGATGTGCCCGATAGGTGGTCTATTACAGTACAAATATAAACCACAACAGAGTTTTTTAAAAAATGCAAACCGTGCCAGAACGACGGGAAGCTTTTTATATACATTTGTTGGGGTATGCATAAGCTAACCATGTAAGTATGAGATCATAGGTCGTTACCATTCGACGCGCGGTGCAGCCGAAGTAGGTGCTAAGAAACCGAAAGAACGTTGGCGACGTAGCGCGCTTCGATGTAGAGGAAGTAGTAGATCGCAGCAGCCTGATCTTCTCCTCCTCGTGCGTGCGCCCCGCCGTGCTCTCACGCCTATCAGTACCGCAGACCAGCGGCGTCTCTACCGGTATCCACACGTCTAGGGATGGAACACGTCGTATGGTCGTGCTAGCGCCCATGTGCGTCTAGGGTTTTGCTCGAGAGGGGAGTGATGGCTAGGGTTTCTCTATGTCGACCAGCCTCATCACCTGAAGGATATATATAGGATACATAACTGGGCCTCCCTGGCCCATAGGAGTCCTACTCGGATATCTATCAGAATTGAGCAAATATTGGATCTCCATCCAATCCCTTTATTCCGGCCCGTTAAGTGTGCGACCCTGTAGGTTCATGTACACTCGGCTGCAACCCAAAAACTCCTTTTCGATCCACGTGTCAATAGCGGCCCCTAGCAGAACATGTTGACCCACCGGGTATACATAAAGATCATATTGACTGAACCTCTAGTGTATACTTGTATGAACCCTTTGCCTCACGATATCGATTAAGCTAAAGGCTAGATATGTGCCATCCTTTAATAGCTCAATCATTCACTTGATCCTGTAATAGATTATTTAAGCTGTGATTGACTTTTTAATCACCTTGGCATGGCCATGTACTTTCATAATCTATAACATTGAGGGGCCCAGAGATATCTCTCCAAGGAAGGGGAAAATTCCATCTTAATTATTCATATCCCACTACATGTTTCATAACATGTCCGAAAACTACTTTTATAACTACCTAGTTACGGAGTAGTGTTTAGCAGCTCCTAAGCAAGCTACTATACATGTTATGAACCATGATAATCTCAGGTTTAAGAATTCTACACCAACACTAATATGAGACCACTGATGACACATCACTTATAGCTCTTGCAGTGTCTCATGTTGGATCTATCCAACAACATGTTCTCTAACATGTATCCACATTATTAATTTGGTATCTCCATACCATGATCCATGAGACATGATCATCAATTAATAAATACGCTGATCGTTGAACCATATTTGTTTCATATATGATATTTGATCAGGAACCCTTTAGAAATAGTAACATATACAACATAAATCATGAACGAATCACATATTCACTGATCAATAATAAGTTATCTATTTCAAGGAACAACGTATAACAAAGATGTAAACATAGTACGTGATACAATCATCTCTATGATTGCTTCTAAGACATATCACCAACAACATTACCCACTTGTCCGTATACATTCTACTCTCGTGAATCATTTCTGAAAGCAATGTTTTTAATGAGTTAGTTTGGACAAGTGCTGTTGGACGCATCCTCCCAAACCAGCATGTGATTGCCCGTTTTCTCGCAATAGCTTCACTCCCAATGCCCCCAACTCCTACCGCAAGTCATTTGCCCAAACAAAATCAAATTGGAATTGTACTAGTAACTAAGCTCGTCGATCAGATGGGAATGCAGTGTATACTGCCAATTTATATAGGCATCTGGGATGTGGTATACATAAAGCTGTGGCATGACTCATTTGAAATTTATTCTTTTAGGACCACCATAGTATAACGAATAGTTTAGACATTTATCCCATTAAAATTTGCTTAGCAACAGGGGTAACAGGAGAAGCATAAATATGGTAGGCAAATCTTTGCTTATTTGTGGGTGCATGTTAATCTTAAAACATCTATAGGTCCTAAAACCAATCATCTATAGGGATATATGTATGTTGTTAATAATGTGTACTACAACATGATCTTTGAAACAATCATTGTGGGAGCATGTTAATCTTAATTTGGTTGCTTGTTTTTATTGACCTATATATTAGCTCAATTAATCCTTTATAGTAACCAAACCATTAATTCCTAGCTAAATGGACAAGATTTTTAGCAAGAAGTTTACGCATCTCCTGTCAAAAAAATGAATATTAGACATCTTAGTATGATCTCGATTGTCTGAAGGATTGAGCATTTGCTAGAGAATTTTGTGACTGCATGCCATTATTATTCATTTACATGGTGTGGTTTGACGTCTTGACTCCTTAATTTCAGACTCCATCATGGTTTTGTGTTGCAAGATATTTCTTTAGTGCAAATTAACAGAAACAGAAATGCCCAAGTTAATTAACTTGTAGATGATAGACACTCTAATCAAAAGTGTATGAACTACTTTCAACATTGATAGCATTCTGATTTTCGACAGTGGTAGCAAATTGTTCAAGAGATCATTACACATTGGTAACTATTTTTTAGGTACAAATAGTACAGGAGCGCATCTTTGGAATGTAGATCCAGAGAATGAGAATCTCAGTAAGAGCGGTTAGGATTGAGGAGAATAAACAAGTTTCACATTACTTACGAAAGAATATGTTTCTTGACAGATTTTCTACTCGCTGCTGTCCTCAACCTTATGTCTACATAAGCTCGGTCACTGGAACGAGTAGTTCCTTCTTGCCACAGCAATACCAGAGTCACAAGAAGGTGTTTCTTTTGTTGTAAAACAAAAAGAATGAACAGTGAAATGTGAAATTCTCCTCTATTCTCATTGATCTCAAATTTCCCATTATATAGGGAGATTACAAGCTTAGGATTTTAGGCATTAGTGTATTACATCAATTAGCAATAAGATTGATTTATGCTTATAAATATATGGCTGTTACAAAGGATTCAAATTCTCTTGATGGCTGTCTTTGATGAGACCTTGATGGCTACTATTTGATGAGATCAAATAATGGTCAAATAGTGCCCTTTTTGTAACACTCCCCCTTTTGATCGAGTCCATCTTGAGATTAACATGTTCTTTAATTCCTTTGAAAAATCCTGTGAAAAAAATAGGAATAATTTGACTGGTGATTGCTTTATCATAATCCTGCAAGATTTAAGGAGAAATTTATGTCTTATTTTATCTCTAGAAAAACCCCTGTGGGGAAAACATGAGATAAGTCATATGCTTGCATCAGGCATTGTCTCATTAAAAACTTTGTATGAAAAAACTTGCTGGTAAAAACTCATAAAAGAAAAAAGTACAATGTGAAGTGTTTAACAAGATCCATCATTCAGAGAGTCTCCTCCTCAAACTTGCAAGTCTCTGAGCCGTCTCATACCAATTCCCTCAACACATTTGTCGAACGAGGAAGCAGGTAGGGACTTAGTGAAGAGATCTGTCAGATTATCACAAGACTTTGTCTGTAAGATATTTATTTCTCCACTTTGCTGAAGCTCATGGGGATAAAACAACTTAGGAGCAATATGTTTGGTGATGTTGCTCTTGATGTAACCTGTTTGCATCTGTGTAATACAAACAGCATTATCTTCATAAATAATGGTAGGTGATTATGAGGAACCAATACCACAAGATTGCTCAATGTGGTTTATCATTCTGCGGAGCCACACACATTCACGTGATGCTTCAAATAGTGCGATAATTTCAGAATGATTTGTGGAGGTAGCAACTATTGTTTGCTTAGATGACTTCCATGATATGGCAGTTCCTCCATGAAGGAATACAAAACCTATCTATGATCTGGCATTGTGGGGATCAGACATATAGCCAGCATCAGTATACCCTACCAAGTTAGGATCATCAGTTTTCTGGAAAAATAATCCAAGATCCTTCGTGCCATTCAGGTACCTAAGGATTTGTTTTCCTCCGGTCCAATGACGCTTAGTTGGGGCAGCACTATGTCTTGCCAATAGCTTCACTGCAAATGCAATGTCAGGCCTGGTACTATTTGCAAGGTACATGAGTGCTCCGATGAGACTGAGATAGGGATATTCTTGTCCTAATATCTCTTCTCCTTCTTCCTATGGTCAGAAAATGCCCTTTTCTTTATCGAGAGATCAAACAACCATGGGGTTTTTTTGGGTATGCTTTGTCCATATTAAATTTCTCCAATAATTTCTAGACATAGACTGATTGATGCACTAAAATTCCCAAGTGAAGGTGCTTGATTTGCAAACCTAACCAAAATCTAGTTTTACCCAAATCCTTCATCTCAATATCTTGTGTGTTACCAATGATATTCAAATCATCTACATACACTGATATGATGCAAAATCCTATGGAGGATCTTTTGATAAAGATGCATGGGCAATCATCATTATTTGAATAACCTTTCTGCAGAAGGTACTCTCTCAGTCGGTTGTACCATATTCTACTTGACTGTTTAAGACCATAGAGTGATCTTTTGAGCTTTACACAATACATATTGCGATTTGTGCTATCATTCGGTATAGGATCCCATCGGGGACCCTCATATATATGTCCGAATCTAGCGACCCATATAAATATGTTGTCACGATATCCATCAACTGCATAGATAGACGCTTTTGAGTTGCCAGTGATATTAAGTATCGGAACAAAATTCCACTCATGACTGGAGAATATATTTCATTGAAATCCATGCCGAGTCTCTGCGTGAACCCTTGTGCTACAAGCCTCACCTTATATCTCACCACCTCATTGTTCTCATTTCACTTCCGGATGAAAACCCATTTGAAACCCACAGGAAAGGTTTTTGGAGGTGTAGGTATTACTGATGAGAATACCTCTATTTTATTGAGGGAGGCTAATTATACTTCAATTATTTTATTCCATTTGCACTCTACCATGGATTTTGGATCTGGCTCATTTTGGATGGTATCTGCAACTGATGAGGCAAAGTATATGCCAACAATTGTAGTCTTACGGTCAAATGATTCTCCAGATTCAACATAGTTTATGAAAATTTCATGTACCCTAGTGGATAGCTCAATATTTCCCAATATGACCGCGTCGGGGTGTCTCAATGTCCCATCATCAGAAATTGAGTGCATTGTTGATGTGAGAAGTGGATTGGATAAATCCACTTGGTGTCTCTCAACTTGAGGTTAAGTTTCATTTACTAAGTTTCATTTACTATGTCAGAGGATTCTTTCCTCTGTTTCCTCGTGCACTTGCGAGGATTTGCTGTACTTCTCCCACTCTCTTTTGAGGAAGGGAGTTGAATAGTTTTATTTGGTACCTCTATTCTTTCTGGCACATTCCTTGCAGGAATGTATGATTTTGTGACACTTTTACTCATAGTAAATGAGTCTGGCAAATTGTTTGTAGCAACCTGCAAATCAATGATCCTTTGAACTTAAAGTTCAGATTCTGTGGTACGAGGATCCTCCTTTAGGGTGCCAAAGGCATCCCAATTTATTTCCGGGCATTAAGTGTGATACTTCATTGAAGATACAATCAGCATACCGGGTTGTGAGTAAATCCCCTGTAAGGGGCTCTAGGTATTTAATGATCGACGGAGATAAATAACCCACATAGATCCCCATTTCCCTGTGAGGGCCCATTGATGTACACTTTGGTGGTGAGATCGGTACGTATATAGCGCAACTAAATTTTCGCAGATGGGAAATACTAGGAGGATCACCACGAACCAATTGCAGCGGGGAAACTGTATGGTATGCAATTGGATGCAATTGTATTAAGTCACCAGCATCTAAGACTACGTGACCCCAACATGAGGTTGGTAGGTTACAATTTTGCAACAGTGGTCTGGCAATAAGCTTTATTCTCTTGATAAGAGATTCAGCTAAGCCATTCTGTTTGTGAACATATGGTATAGAATGTTGAAGTTCAATTCCTAAAGCCATACAATAATCATTCAAGGCTTTGGAAGAAAATTCTGAAGCGTTGTCTAATCTGATTGATTTTATCTGGTGTTCAGGTTGACTTGCTCTAAGTCTGATGACTTCTGCAATCAATTTTGCAAATGCATTGTTCTGTGTCGATAATAGACACACATGAGACCATCTTGTGGGTGTATCTATTAGAACCATGAAGTATCTGAATGGTCTAGAATAATGGTGGACTGGGGCCACAAATGTCACCTTGAATGCGTTCAAGAAACTTTAGCGGTTCAGCCTTTATTTTAAGAGGGTTTCAAAATTAATTTCCCAGTTGCATAAGAGATGCACATAAAATCTAAGGATTCTGGGAATTTTTTGTCGCTCATACCATGTCCACTTGAATTGCTCATGATTTTTCTCATCATCCCGATGCCGGGATGGCCAAGGCGTTCACGCCAAGTTTTGAATGTATCCACATTCTGAAAAATCACTTTGTATGCAACATAAGGTACGGGTTAGATATATGTGTAGTACAATCCAGACGGGAGAGAAGACACCTTTTCAAGTGTTTGTTTGCCATATCTAGTATCTTTTGTCAAGAAGAAGAACTCCTCATTGTTTTCTTCATGTGTTTCCACATGAATCCCATTTTTCCATATATCTCTATAACTTCGCAGGGTACATATTGAATCGGGATACAATAATGCTTCCTCAATATTTCTGTGTACCCATTGGAAGTATGATAATGGCCCTATCAGAACGAACAATCATAGCATCGTGTCCTGCGATGGTCAAAGCTTGTCCTTCTCTCTTTGTGAGAGTTTGGAAAATTTTGACTTCCCTAAGTATAGTGTTAGTGGTACAACTGTCCACTAGGCATATCTCTTCTTCCATTGGATTGGCTCCCGTAACAATCTATATAATGCAAAATTTAAATTCATAAGAACAAAAACAAAATATAAAAAAACCCATAGGCATATATTAATATAGCAGGTGCGATATTACAATTGTTAAATAGAGTAGCAACATCACGTCTTTATTACAATGATTACTTTTCCAAATTTAAATTAAAGTCATCGAGCCTATTTGAGTGGCCAGCTCAATGGTGGGGCTGGCCCGGCAGCCCATTAGCGTGGGCTGCTAATGGGCCGGCCTGGCATGGCCAGATAAAGTAGGGGGAAGTGTGGTTAGGGTTTCCCTAACCCATCCACCATACACCGCCGCTGCCGCTTGCCATGGAGGAGGCCACCGATGGGCGCCGGCGTGCTGCCGCCGTCGCCTACAGCCGCCGTGGCCGCCGCCGATCTGCCGCCGCCGTTTGCCCGCAATGGGGAAGACCGACGCGGGCGCAGTCGATGGCTGCAGTCGCCTGCAGCCGCCGACTCCTCCACCGCCGCCGCCGTCCACGGCGCCACCGCCGCCACCATCGCCCACAGCCGCTGCGGCCGCCACCGCGTGATGGGGAGAACCAGCGCGCCACCGTCGGGTGCCGGCACAGCTGGTGCATGGTCGCCGCCCCCACTGCCACGACCGTCGCCCGCAGCTGCTGTGGCCACCGCTGCACTGCCACAATCCCCGTTCTGCTGCCACCGTCACCGCCACCGCTAATCTGCCGCCGCCTCTTGGACATGCCCGGTCTTGATGACGCGACGGAGGCCAGGGCGGGCGTTGGCCGCCGCTGTTGCGGCCGGGCGGCCGTGGAACAGAGGGGCCAATGGTGGAGATGGAAGTGTGAGCACGGAGCTGCTGGAGCCACCCGCTGCCATGTAGAAGGGCAGGGCTCCACTGCGTGCGGCGATGGTGCCTCTGAGGAGGAACTCTGGCAGATCAGCTGGTGTTGGAGTGTGCAGCGGCGTCACCGATGAGTAATCCGGCAAAGGCAATGGTGAAATTGAGTGGCGAATATGTTTTGTCCAGCCGTGGTGAGGACAAAACGACGTCACCACGTCTGGCACCTCCTGGGGCAACCTGTCCGGCTGCAACCGCACCTTTGCCATCCATCCATGGTACTCACAGTGGCGCGGCGATGCCACTAGAATGCGTTCTGGTGAGGTGCAGGTGTCGGGCATCACTAGAGGCCCGCGGTGAGTCGCGAGGGTGCTGGAGTCAGTGCTACCAGCTTTGGTGGTTCTGTGTTTAGCGGCGCCGTTGTCGCGGCGAAGCCAGAGGGAGGAGACCTGGGGCCACGGCCAGCAAAGCCAGCACCACAACCCCTACCGCGTCGAGGATGGCGCACGGAAGCCCGGAGAAGCTTGTCGAGCTACTGATGCATGAGGCAATGTAGATGGCGAGCACGAAGGTTGCGAGGAAGAGAAGATCCGGCATCAAGAGGAATGGGCAAATTGCGAGCCATCTTACCCTTCGAGTTACCGGTGAGTTCTTCATCTTTCTTGCTCAATGGTTTAAAGCTGCTGATAATGTGTTGTAAAACGAAAAGAATGAACAGTGAAATGTGAAATTCTCCTCTATTCTCATTGATCTCAAATTTCTCATTATATAGGGAGATTACAAGTTTAGGATTCTAGGCATTAGTGTATTATATCAATTAGCAATAAGGTTGATTTATGCTTATAAATATATGGCTGTTACAAAGGATTCAAATCCTCTTGATGGGTGCCTTTGATGACACCTTGATGGTTGTCATTTGATGAGATCAAATAATGGCCAAATAGTGCCCCTTTTGTAACATCTGTCACAAAATATGCAATGCATTTGGTTATTCATCTACGTTTTGTTGTTACCTAATTCTTAGACAGGATTGCGGAGGAAACTCAAAATCAGATGCCTGATCTTCTTTAAAAAATTGGACGGTCAAATATTCCAGTTAGTCATTAGTGAAATATTAAGTTATACATGGTGAAACAAAAAATCAGCCATTGAACCATTTAAAAATTTTGTGAAACATAGTGCAAATACAAGTTGAAACATGTCGCTATCGCATATGAAACATCGAGTTTTAACGGTTTGAAACACCTGTTTTTCTTTTATCAAAATATAATCATGCGATATTTTTGTTGTAAAAATTTAATTACAACGAATACAATGATGTGATTGGATCGTAAATCGGATAAGTAGTTTAGAAGAAAAATTATTGAAAGTCAAGAGAAGAAAAGGAGAACAAACTAACTAGTTACAATCTTGCATGCATACAGGACTGTCAGAGGCTGATTTTTCTTCCGTGAATCAGGCGGCCGAGCCTGAGTATTCCCGCAGGACTGCAATAGATGAAGTGTGATATATAGTGGTATATGTGTTGAACTGAGGGAACCAATATCTAATATAGTGGTATATGTATTGGGAATCAAATATCTAATGTGAGCTTTTTCTTTGCACAAGGCCCTGATATTTACCATATATAGTCGGGTGGCGCCTCACTGGGTTGTGTTTAGGATGGGTTGATGTTCTATTTTCTACATTGGTACAGTTCTGTTGGCCTAAAGGCAAAACGGTGCGCTGTAAGCACAAAAGAAAAAAAACAAAAAAGCAAGCATAGAGCAATATACAATGGTAGCAGAAGAAAGTTATGGAACATACTATAAAACAAAATGTTGCAGCAGGCAAAAAATAACTTTTGGGAGAAGAAAAAAAGAGTAGGTCTGAACAACCAAGAACAAATATCGACAAAATTTATAGAGAGAGGTAGCAATTATGGCATATAGTCTGTACAAGCCAGCACCAATCATCGGGCACACAACAACACACAAGGTTGAAACTTCAGGGGGGACATGCCAGAGTGAGACAAGGTTATACACCTTCAATAGACAAGATCTTTTGTAGAAACTTTTGTTTTTTTAAGTAGATAAAACTGGTAGTACGATAAATTGCTATTTATCAATACCGAAACAACACCAACAGGACCATCCCTGACTGATTAGGCCCTATAAAGAATAATAAATGAGGACCAAAACCATATGTTCAACAATTTACTTGCAGAGTTTCTATGCAACACAAAGTGCCAAAACATAGTTGCAGAACAGGTTGTCACTACATCAATTACAATTAAGGTACTCCTCCCTGTAGAGTTGATTCCTCGGCAGAACTAAACAACCACAGTACTTTCATCCTTTATTTGTACCAATTTGATTTTGGCAACAAATAGGATCTTCTGTAAAATCAAAGAGTGTTTGATTATTATTTGAGATTTTTGGCAACAATTGGTATTTGAGATAACTGGTTTTGATATTTAGAGATTATTGGCGAAGTGGATTTGCAGCCGGTCAAATCGAGGTTTGTGTACCGGTCAGACTGGGGTGATATTGAACAGGATTTTCAGATGATGAACAAGTGCTTTGGCTTAATGGAGCCAATTAGACCGGGCAGGTAAGGCCAGTCAGATCGTAATGTAGCAAGCAGTCAGACTAGCTAGCCCGACGGTCTGACCGACCGGCTCTGCGTCGATTTTGGTTTCTGGTTGTTTATTTGAATACTCATGATTAATTTATGTTTATGATTTCGAGATGATTTCTATACATATGTAATATTATTGTGTGTTAATGTTGACTCAAGTTGGAGAGAACTTGTGCTCGTATATGGTTCCTTGGTTGATGCATGTGTAGGTGGGTCTTGATGCCTCGGGAGAGCATTGCCAGTAATGGATCGGGAGTCAACTTGGGAGAAGATGATGACCGAACGATCAGGATATCATGCGGGATGTTTAGGCTAAAGATCAATGTACATGGTTGCTGAAGATTCCATATGACATACGATGGAGATATTGTATGCGTATGGGATAAGGAGTCAAATTTGGAAGGAGTCCAAATTTAGTATGATTGGTTTTGTAAAGTTAGTTTCTTATACGAGAAGGTTTCCTAGAGGATTAGGACTTCTTGTATGAGTTGGATTCATGGCTTTAGATTGTGGATCTATGGGTATAAATAGACAGGGAGGTTGAGGCCTCTCGGTATTGATTTTGTTAGAGTTGAGTTGAGAGAAAAGTTAGGGTTTCGAGTTTAGTCGAGATTTTTGAGAGGAGTGCTGTTGTTGCAGTTTGTAAACACGAATAGAAGTAATAAAGTTCAATCTACTTTGAGAGATCTTTGATTTGTGTTTTCTCGGGTTTTCAGCGGTTACACCGGCGAAGTACCGGCGGTTAGATCGACAGCTACCCGATGGTCAAACCGGCGGATCTACCGCAGACCAACCAGCAGCGGCAAAGGCAGCGACAGGTGACACCGGGCGGTTAGACCGGTGCGTCTACACCGGTCAAACCAAAGGTCATCACATGGTCAGCTTGGCAGATCAACTTAGGTAAGACTATCTACATCGGCAACGAGGGTAACTTTTATTCCACTAATGTTTTGGGTTTTTGGTACTCCAAGCATTTACCCCACTCTAGTTGGCTTAGTTCTTCTTTGGTTCTTTATCGATCTTGAGTTTTAGCCATGGCTAACAAGTTTACAACTGAGCCCCAAGTTTTCGATGGATTGGATTTTTCTTATTGGTGTAAAAAGATGAAAGCTTTTATGTGTGCTGAAGATTATGATATTTGGCTAAATATTATTAAACCCTATGAGATTTCTCCTCAGATTAATACAACTGCTTTGAAAACTGAATTTGAATATAATTGTAAAGCTCACAACTATTTACTCAATGAAATTTCTCGTTCAAATTTTAATCGTTTTTCTCATCTTGAAACTGCACATTAGATTTGGAATGCCTTAAACAATTTTTCATCAAGGTACTTCTGATATCAAAGAATTGCATAGAGATGTTTTTAAAAAGGATTACATGAAATTTGAGAAGAAATCTAGAGAGGCTTTAGATGGTTATCTTGCGTGCTTTAATAAAGTTTTGAGCAATCTTAGATCTGTTGATTCATCTTTTGATACAAATTATTCTCAATCTGAGGTTTCTCGCCACTTCTTGAACAGACTTAATATGTCGATTTGGGAGATGAAAGTTACATCTATTTAAGAGTTTGTTAATATGTCTGCTTTAACATTGGATTCGCTTTAAACTAAACTCAAAACTCATGAGATGGATATTCTTTCTCGTAAAGTTGATTCTAAATCAAGTGTTTTGGTTCCCTCTGAATCTTCGACCTCTACTCATAATGCTTTGTCTACTGTTAATCATGTCATGTTCGATGATCAACTCGAACAGTTCGAGCAGGTGGACTTGGCTTTAGCTATTAACAAGTTGTCTCAAGCTAAAAAAAGGAGGTAGAGTCCGTTGCTTTGAGTGCGGAGAACTAGATCACATCCGTTCTCACTGCTCCAAGCTATGAAGAGCCAAGAAGGATGACAATGGAGACAAGCTCAAGGAGGATAAGCCTAGAAGCACGTTGAGGGGAAGAAAATCCAAGAAATCTCTCAAGAAGATGTTGAATGAAGTGTACACAGCTTTTCAGCCTTCAAGCGATGTTGATTTTGAGAGTGATGGAGATGACGACAAGGGAAAGAACATCTCCGGTATGTGCTTCATGGCTCGTGGTGAATCAGACTAGGAGTATGAAAACAATGAGGTAAATCCCCCACGTGAATTCCTTCAAGAGATTATTTTGATATTTAACAACAAAAGCAAAAGATGTGAGAAGTTGATTAAGAAATAGGAGTTTACTGTTGAATCTCTTAATTCTGAAATTGGTAGATTGAAATATCTTATTCCCAATGACGATCATTGCAATAATTGTGAGGTTTTAATGACTGAGATTTCAAAAATAAGAGATATCAATGTTTCCCATGATTTCAGATTAAAATCTTCTCTTGCTCTTGAAGTTGCCATGCACACACGTACTTTGGATGAGTTGTTTTTAACTAAAAAGTTATTAAAGAAGTATCAAACTGCTTTTTATGCTAGTTCGATATTTAACATGATTTGTGCTAAAAATTGAAAACAAGAACATGGTGTTTTGAATTTAAACTAGAAGATGCCTTAGGTCGTGTTGAGTACATGAAAAACATTGTGAAATCTGATGAAGCGCTTTCTTGCTCTAGATGTCACAAGCAAAAAGGTGTTTAGATTGATTGTCAAAATTGTGCTAAATTGTCTAACGAAGTTTCTTACTTCAAAAGTTCTTTGGAAAGATTTTCTGATGGTAAAAAGAAAACTTAACATGATTTTGGATCAATCTAAAGTGATTAGTTACAATAGGGGTGTTGGTTTTTATGCTCATGATTATTTTACTAAACATCAACCTGTTGTTTTGAGCATGACTAATCAAGGTGAAATTTTGACAAAACCTAGACACAAGAAAACAGTTTTCAATCTGCTGGAATTATGCCATCTCCTTCTTCGACATTAAAGAAATAAAAGTTGATATTTCCGAACCATCCACTTCTCGTGAAAAATATACTTGCTCTTTTTTGGTAAAGATGCACATTTGGTTGGTTTTTGTTTCAGACTTGTACGTAAATAGAAAAAGAAAATAGAAATTGCTTTTGCCAAATGAAAGTGGCAAAAATCTGGTTTTTACTAGAGGAGACCGATTAGACCGCAGTGGGTCCAGCGGTCAGACCGGTGACTGGTCAGACCAGCAGCTATGCCACGGTCAGGCTGGCCACCGGTCAGACCGCATGTACACCGGTGGTCAGACCGGCCCCTAGTGAGTCCGGCTGCACCACCTCGGTCAGACCGGCCTCAACGAGATTTTACTAAAAATTCAAAAATTGTTTTCTCTCGTGGATATATGCCTATTGGATCTACAGGCCATGTGTCTTAATACTGAATTCCTAAATTTCTTTTATCTAACACTAGTACTGAGGCTTCGACATCTGCTTGTGTGTAGGCTTTGGTGGCAAGGAAGGGGAACGTGTGGATCGTGAATTCCAGTTGTTCGCAGCATATGACCAGTGATAGAAGTTGGTTCTCCTCCCTCAAACAGGCATCCAGGACTAAATCAGTTATCTTTGGAGATGCTTCTACTAGTGCCGTTCTTGCCACGGGATTTGTCCAGCTAAGTGACAAGTTTGTTTTGAAAGATGTAGCTTTAGTGGAGGACTTAAAGTATAATTTGTTTTAGGTTTCACAAATTGTTTGTGTGAATTATGAGGTTCACTTTAAGAAAACTAGAAGTAAAATCATTCATTTGTTTGGAGATTCTATGTTAGGTATTTCTCGCTATGGAAGAGTTTTTAAAGCTGAGTACGAAAATCCTATTTCATCTGAGGTCACATGTTTGGTTGCTAAGTTTAATAGAGATTTGATGTTTTGGCATCGTAGGCTTGAACATGTTGGTTTTGATCATCTCACTAGGATTAATGGTTTGGATCTTATTTGTGGTTTGTCTAAACTTAAGAAAGATCTTGATTTGGTTTATTCGTCGTGTCGTCATGCTAAGATGGTTGCTTCTTCACATGCTCCTATTATTTCTGTGATGACGGATGCACCGGTACAGCTCTTATACATGGACTATTGGTTTGGCTTGAGTGCAATCTGTTGGAGGAAAGTGGTATGTGTTGGTTATTATTGATGATTATTTTAGATATTCTTGTGTTTTCTTCATGGCAACTAAGGATGAGGCTTTTATCACTTTCGAAGTTTATATCTTCGTTTGGCTCTTAAACTTGCTGGTTCTTTGAAAACAATTTGAAGTGATAATGGTGGTGAGTTTAAAAATGCTTCTTTTGAACAATTTTGCAATGAAAAATTTCTTGAACATCAATTTTCTTCTCCTCGGGTTCCTCAACATAACGGTGTTGTTGAAAGAAAAAATTGTTCTTTGGTTGAGATGGCAAGGACAACGCTAGACGAATATCACACTCTTAGAAAATTTTGGGCTAAAACTGTTAACACTGCATGTTATATTTTCAAACATGTTTTCTTCAGATCTAAACTTGGAAAAACATCTTATAAGCTTCGATTTGGACATCAACCCAAAATTTCACATTTGCGTATTTTTGGTTGTAAGTGTTTTGTCTTGAAATCTGGAAATTTGGAAAATTTTAGGGCACGCTCTACCGATGGAATTTTTGTTGGATATCTTGCACATTCTCGTGGCTATCGTATACTTGAGACTTGTAAAGTCACTTTTGATGAGACTAGTTCTGGTAGTAGACCTGAAATTGCAGGTACATTGTCACAGGTTCAGGAGGAGAATGGTCATATTTTTTAGGACAAAAGATGAAGACGAGGTCGACTCGACCGGTCAGACCAGGCACCCGGCCGGTCAGACCGCCGGCACACCTCCGGTCAGACAAGCTTAGGATGAGTGGTCAGACCGGTTAGTTAGATCAGGGTCGGGTTCTGATGATGCTGACTCGAGTGGACCTCCATAGGTTACTAATTCGACAAGTGAAGGCACAAAACAAGAAATAGCTTCTGAAGTCACTGCTCGTTTGCATATTCAATGACGACATCCACCAAGACAAATCATCGGTAATCTAAGTGAGCATACTACAAGGTCTAAGGTAACGGCTCATGATGTTCATACAAATTCAGTGTTTGTTGCTTCTTTTGAACCAAAAGATGTTACTCATGTCTTAATTGACTAATTGTAGATTAATGCCATGCATGAATAACTTAAAAATTTTGAGAGAAACAAAGTTTGGACTTTAGTTGAACCTCCTTATGATCATAACATTATTAAAACTAAGTGGGTTTTCAAATAAACAAAATGAGGATGGTTTGATTATGAGAAATAAAGCTAGACTTGTTGCTCAAGGTTTTATTTAGGTGGAGGGTTTGGATTTTGTTGAAAGTTTTGCTCCTGTTGTTAGAATTGAGGCAATTAGAATTTTGCTAGCTTTTGCTGCTGCAAAAGGTTTTAAATTGTATCAAATGGATGTTCAAAGTGCTTTTCTAAGCTGAGTTTGGTCCCGATGAGGAGATACACATGCAGTTGTTTAGTTGGTTGTATTGGTTTAACCTGGATAGTATGAGATTTTGTTTAGTTGCTTGTATGAGACATATGGTTTGAAAGAGATTTTGTTTGGCTGGTTCCATGGATTTGAGTGTACTTTCCTCTTCATTTAGTCAACCAAACATGAGTCGACTGCAAGCGCGGATGCAAGCCAGGATCGGTATAGGTAACCAAACACACCCTAAATGGCTTTATACAGGAGGAAGTTTATGTTAAACAATCATCGGGTTTTGAAAATCTTAATTTTCTCAACCATATTTTTAGATTGTCAAAAGCTTTGTATGGATTGAAACAAGCACCTAGACCATGGTATGATAGACTTAAAAACTTTTTGCTTGAAAAAGGTTTTCAAATTGAAAAGATTGTTAAAACTCTTTTTGTTCTAAAGCATGGTGATAATCAACTTTTTGTTTAGATTTATGTGGATGATATCATCTTTGGTTGTTCGTCTCACGCTTTGGTTGTGAACTTTTCTGAGATAATGCACAGGAAATTTGAGATGAGTATGATGAGTGAGTTATCGTACTTTTTGGGATTGCAAATTGTTAGTGTTAGAGATAACGCATACCCAATAATCTTGGGTTGGGCTCAGCGGGGCCCACCAAACACTAAAGTCTTATACTAAATCATACCTTGTATAAAGAAGGTATTCCGGATAAGGTACACTGTTGGTGAACTTTAGATCCGGTTTGCAATCCCCCCGGGTATGCAACCGGGACTAACAATCCAGGACTAAAGATATTAAAGATGATTTTTTTTAAAATGCTTTATACTGCTTGCTGCATGTTTATATATATGAATATAAATGTATAAATACATATATATATATATAAAGACATATATGTATTCATGTATATATATATATATATATGTCTTGATATATATATATATATATAAATATATATATAAATATATATAAGTAAATACATACACATAAGAGTAATATAAATTTCTATAGCATAAGAGTAATATATATTTGTAAATACATACACGATGTGAATTTACTTATAAACATGTATAATCGTTGTTAATTTTTAATGTTCCATTATATATTACAAACTAGGACGATTCATCTCGAGGAATGGGTCTTCCATCGTCATGGAATTCTCCCATCGGATTAACAATTTTATCTATAACAAATCCCATGAGTTGTTCTTGAACAGCCTTGATGTAATCCTCTTGGGGAAGTTGGTCCTTCATTCACATAATCTATCATTTTCAAAAATGAGATATGAATATATTAAATCAATGAGAAGAATGTAAATAATGTACGTGCAGGTGTTTACGTACTTCGATATCCACATCAGTGTTAACGGCATGTGCCATGCGATGAATAAATTCACAAACATAGTAGCCACATAGGTTGGTCCCCTGTTTGTATCGTAAACACTAAAGGAGAAACGAACTTATGAAATATTTCTAATATCGAATAAATGACATTTATAATTTTGGACCATGTACGTACCGGAAAGTTCATCCGCACTGACAATTCTTCCTTGAATCCCTCTGGACGTTTGCACAGAATCTTGCCCAGACCCTGCAGTTGCAAACGAATTAATGACGCTTTGATCCACATAGTAGTGATAGCAGCAATCATAACGAGAGTACTAGCGGATCACATTACCTATTAATCATGTCAATGATATCGACGAAAACATCCCTATCTTTGCGCATAGAGTCCATGATAATAATCTGCCTTTGGTAATCTCTATGACAAAGAGGACCTAGTGGAATCGGCAGAATTCGTGAAATATGATATACATATCAATTTATAAAAACGAGAAGGAAGTTGCTACAACAACCTGTAAAAACTCACTTTGTGTTTTATGGCAACAGTATGTACTCCTTGAAATGTTGTTGCACCAGGAATTTGTAAATGTTATTTTCGGTTTCCATTGGCCAGCGTTCTAAGGTCTTCTCGTTGATTACGTACAGGTCCATGAAACTACACTTGAAGTATCCTTCTTTCTGGCATCTTTGAATCTCCATTCTACGGTGAAACAAAGATGTTCAATTTTCGATGTCACATATGATGGACAAATGAATGAAATTAAATTAAACGACACTTACAGAACCCAGCAACTCATAAGAGAGACGTCAAGGACGTCTTGATGGTATACGTTGTGGCAATCTTCCCAGCGTATCTACATATCATATGTCCCATGGACATCATCCTACCCTTTGCTGATGGATTCATGTACCATTCATGGAATCGATACATCTAGGTAGAGAGCTTGGAGACCAACTCTAACTTGTGCTTAAGTTCTGCACTCTCTATTGGGGCCTTCCCCAAAGTTGCTCCTTGCTCAGATTTGTATCAGCCATAAATTGTTGTAAATTGAAATCGTAGTCCGATGGTATCGGCTCAACCATTTGTTTCTTTTGCGTTTCGAGCTGAGGGATAGTCTTTGCCTTTGTCTTTCCTTTCCCAAAGGACATTTGAACTGAGCGGTCGTAGTCTGATAGTAAGTTCTTTTTCGTGGATTCGCTCATTTTCTAAAAGAAGGCCTTAGTCATCGGGTCTATTGGAATATTCTTCTCTAGAACCCATGGCCTAAACTGATCCTCCAGTTGTTTTCTGATGATCTCGTCAGTCTACTCATCTGTCCTATTATACGTTTTTTTCTTGAGCGCGGGTAGTTTTGGCTCATCAAGTCTTGGCTTCTTCTTTTATTTTGTGGACTTTGACGGCACTGGACGAGGTGAAAAAGACCGCTTGGTACTTGCAGCTGCTTGCGGCATTGATGACGGAGGAGACTGTGCAGGCGGTGGAGACGGTGGAGGCGGAGGAGATGTGCAGGCGGAGTAGACCGTGACTACAGAGGAGACGGTGTCGGCGGAGGAGACCACGGTTGCGACGGAGACTGAGGCTGCGGTGGTGGAGATGTAGGAACGAAGGCCGCTACTCGCCTGGGAAGCACGATGTACCGCTTGCACCACAGTATAATGACATGGGCTGCCTCTCCTAGTTTCGCCTCCCCATCTCCTCGGGGGATTTTCAGCTCGAGATCCTCAAAGCCTTGGACCACCAGCTCAACATCGACCTTTGAGTACCGAGGTGAAATCGGTCTACAATGGTACGTCCCATCTTGTTGCACTTGTACGGCCATGCCCTCCGTCATCTTCACGAGAATCAAGGTTAATTAGGAATTAATAGATGCACAAACATTTGCAATTTACAAGCCAAATATTGTAAAACTACGAGCATACCTTGATTGATATGTTCCTGTAGGGAATATGCAGCTTACACGGTGTTCGCTCTGTGATTTCATCCATGGGGCAGGGTAGTTTGTCGACAGCTAGCCCTGCTGCAGCGTCGATGCTATGTTCCCCTACTTGCCCTGTAGAAGCGCAACTGCTTTGATTGCCGGAGGGGCTCACCATGACGTGAGGAACAAACGGCTAGGTCTGCTGGCTCCATTGTTCACCTAAGCATTGTTCCACCTTTCTTGCCACCTCCTCTTGCTATAAATGTATAGAAACATAGCTATAAATGTAAAATGTTAACCATACATCAATAGAGGATGAAATTCCTAACCTTTTAGATCCCTTTGATTTATATAATGTCACCAAATAGTTTGACAAAAAAAATTTGGCAGCACCTCTCTTCCTCCTCCTTACAATTGCAGGAATGGCTCGGGCTACAGAAATAAGATGAGCTATATGAAGGACATTATCTTTAGTACCAATTGGTGGCACCAATCAGTACTAAAGATTCCATGGGCCTGACATGCTCTGACAAAAGTATGAACCGGGACTAAAAATAATTATCAACCGGTACTAAAGATATCAGAGTGTCGTTGGGTGTGTTAACTGGTGCTGAAGATCTTCTTTAGCACCGGTTCATAACAGATTCGAGATATTTGCTCTTTTAGCCGATCGAGCAAAGATTGGTTGTCCAGTAGTGGTAGGAGAAGCAGAGTTCTAGTTGGATACTACAGGTACTACTTGGATTGTATCTATACTTGTCTCTCTATTTCTACTTGGACAATAGGACACCCGAGGGTATAAATACAACACCCCTAGGAGGAGAGGAGACACACGTCAATTCGGAATAGAAGCCCATACAGATCTAGATAAATCTGGGGTAAGCCTAGACATAACCAATTTCGAGCCACAAAGGCCAACATGAGGAATCTACGGCTATCTCCAATCTCTCCGAGATCATATTCGAGGAAGAAGACTACAATAGCCGTCGACTACGTGTTGGAGATCCATGCCGCCAAGTCGACGCTGACTAGATTAGGTCATCCCAAATATTGTACTCGTGTGATACTGATATAGAAAAGCAACACCGGCTTCGGCTAACAGGAGTAGAGCTATTACCTATTAGTTAAGGGGCCCGAAGCTGTATAAAAATCCATGTCTCCTGTTTCTTTTACCTTAATTTCGTGTATATCCTGACATCGACGATCCCCGTACTGTACAAATACTGTAGTTGAGATCTACTCCCTCGACAATGGCGCGTCAGGTAGGGGCATTTGGTGCTAAAGGTCTCGACGAGATGGCTTTCAACAGATGGATTTTCCGATGACAAACTTCTCGATGACTTCGGACCTGGTAGATGTCACCTGACCGGAGTACGTTCTCTTCTAGAGAGGGACCCTCGTCATCTCAATCTTCGTCAAGACATCAACGTTGTGGAGTTTTCAATGAGGGATGCTTCGACGGCTTTGGATCTGGGATATATGACCTGACCAGAGTACGTCGTCGCCAACAATTTCATCTATCAAATCGACAACTCATCAAGATGTCGCCGCCGCCAAAAACACGGCCGGTTCAGAACCGGCCGACAACAAGGATGCTCATCAACCAAATCACCGATCTGCTGTACATATCTACTACGTGACCAGGGGATTGATGACTCAAAGGCCACCTATTGCTCACGGCTCTGACATGACAGCAAGTCATGCACGATCAGAGCCACACACCTACTCGGCAGAGGACAATACTAACGTGTGCATGTCGGTCTATAAACCAACCAGACATTTGTTTGTCACTCACCGAGAATGTGTACATAGACTTCCATCCAGAGATAAATGCACGTATCGACCAATAATAGTTGTCCGCAAGGTATTTAGCAAGATTAATTATTCAATTGATGTAACACCCTGAAAATTTAGGATTTAAATTAAAAAACAAAATTTGGAGTAATCAAAAATCTTTTTCAAATTTCTTTCATGATGGAGTCTATTGGATCTTATTTTCCTTTTTCGGTTGTGCTTGGGCCAAAATGATGGAAGTCTGAAAATATAATTCTATTATGATTTCAAAATATTATTTGTTGAAAGGACCATGATTATGAAATATGTTAATTAAGAAAATATTTACAAATACCATTATCTTCCTAAAAACCCTTTTCTATGAATTGAAACTTCTTTAATGTGTTTATTTTATAAATAAAATCAAATATTAGATATTTGGGGAAAACCCTCTTATGGGTTAATTCTCTAAGAAACTATTTTACAAATAAAATCTGATATTGAGTATTTTCTAAAAATCCTTTTTAAGGATTAAGTCCTTTGGAAATTATCTTGCAAATGACAACTATTAATAAAGTATTTATCAAAAATCCTATTTGTGAAACAAATCCTTAAGAGGTTACTTTAAAAGGCTTTCTCAGACAAAGGTTGGTTTTCCTCGAAGGGCCTAACCCATCCCGCCTTTTGGAGTTTTTGGTTGTTTGAGTGCATCTAAGGTTTTATGCCAAAGATCTCGATTAAGTCCCTCAGGATTCGAATTTCGTAGTTTGATTCCCCTTCTAAATCAAACCCCTCCCGAACAAATTATTTCGCAAGCTGGGAATACTCAAGCCCAATAGTTTTTCCAGAATCGCCTCTTAGAGTAATACCCCTTCTTTGTCCTCTCAACCATCCATCTATTCCGGTAATTGCAATTCTATAGTCAAAGTCCCGAGAACTCTTTTGGATTATTGTGGTATCACATCCTTCCCTTGAATCTTTGAAATACCAAAATTGAATCGAAACCCAACTCCGTTTATTCAAATTTGTTTTCCTTGATCCCTTCCCTTTGAGTCCAACTCCATATGATTATTCCTTGAAATAAGTTCTTTCCTCGGAATCCTAAGACTACTGATGAATTCATTTATCGGACGTCAACCCTAAATCTCTATTCGATAACACGTAACATCCATCCTGGCACATTCGAGGAAATTTCTAACTGATCTTTGCTCACCTAAATACCAAATTCAAATTCAAAAGTCCACTTATACAGTCCATTTACAAGTGCTGAATTCAAATTCCAATCCAAACTCCTTTGCAAATTACAGAATTTCCTATCAAATATCAAAAAGCTGCTATTCATTTTGGCCATCTCTTCTCTCTGCCAGCCCACTAGCCTCTCCAAGCCCCTGGGCCGCAGCTACCGCGCCAGCCCAATCGCACCATGGCCTGGCCCAAGGCGGGACGCCCGCCCGCCACCTGCTCGACCAAATACCGAGCCGGGCGAGCGATGCGCCAGCCCTGATCGCTGCACCGCGCCGCTTCGCCCGCATCACACCGCGCTACTAACCGAGCCCAAGCCGTGTGCCGCCTTGCCCTAGCTCGTCGCACCATGCGCACAGCGCCATGCCCCGAGGTCGGCCCACGCCGCGCCGCTCCGCGACAACGCTGGACGCGCTCCTCCCTCTGCCCGCGTTTCCCGCCGGCCATGCAGGCCCCGTCCGATGACTTCCACGCTCGGCGCTGTGTCGTGGCCCCCACTCGGTGATGGCTTTCTCACCACCCGGCCCCATGCCGCCACCATCCAAGCCACACCCGCTTGATACCTTGCCGCGCCTCACCTTTTTCTACCCCGACGTCCGCACCTTGCCAATGCCGCTACGCCCGGTGCATCGTCTCGCCTCCTCACGCTCCAGCCCCCGCGGTCGAGCGCCCATGCCGAAAGCGTGAGCCGAGCTCACGCACACCGCCCGCCATGGTCATCGCCCCTGTGCAACCCCGCCCCCCTTCCTTCACCTCGAAGCCATCCTTGTCGCCAAGCCTCACCATAGCTACGGAAGCCACCACGCCCCAAAAATCTCCACCTTTGTCCCTCCAATCGCCACCACCTTCGCATCACCCCCATCGGCCAGAGGTGCAGACAAGCACCTTGAGGACGCCGCGCCCAAGTGCCACCTGCACGCCTTCAACATCAGCCACCGCCGCCTCTACTTCACCTCCTCAAGCGAGCTCGCCACCACCCCGCCGTCCTCCTGCGCCGTCTTACCCGTCGCCGCGCACGGCCAGGGCAACCCCGCGCGAGCACCGCCTCCACAACCGCCTGCCGCCGGTCATCCTTGACACCCGCGCTGCCCTTCGAGCTCCCCACCACCTCTGCCTCCCGGAGAGCCACCGCCCTCACCGGCTTCGGGATGCCACCAAAACTCTGCTGCCTCCCCATCCCAGCCGAGGCCGTACGACGCTCGGTCACACGGCCACCAAGCAAGCGCCTCCTGCCTCTCTACGTCCCCGCAGCGACTTCCTCCCCACACCTTCGCACCGAGGCCGACCTCCGCCGTCGCCGCTCTCAGCTCGCCACGCCTCGCGTTGCTCGGCACGAGGAAGAGGAGCAAAGAAAGAGGGGAGAAAGGGGAACAAGAGAAATCAAGGAGGAGGAGAAGAAGAAAAGAGAAGAAGAGGACATGGGAGAAAAGAAGAAAAACAAAAGAAAAATAAATAAAAGGAAGTGGGACCCACCCATGGGACCCATGTCCACTTTAATCCTCAGGCCACTTACATGTGGACCCGCACCTTGGAAAACATACTAAAGTGCATATCACGTCCCTCTTTCTTCGTCGGGCCAAGCCCAAGAAATCGTCCCCTACAAAAGTCTATGCGATCTCCCTCATCCAAACGTCGGCTGAAGCTCACCAGCAGCCTCCCTCTCCACCAAAGTCCAAATAATATCCCCGTACACCCCTGGCGACCTCCCTCATCTCTGTGCTGAAGCTCAAGCTCACCCAAAATAAAGTCCAATATACCTCCTCCCTTTCATCCTCACAGCCAAAGGATATTACTGGGAATATTCCTTCCAATTTAAATAAGTCCTTTTCCAAATTCCAGAAAATCCATTAATCCTCTAAAATTCATATCTCTTTGACTGTAAGCGACTCTGTTCCACCTCCATAATTCTTCTAAAATTAGGGTCTATCAAATGGCACTATTAGTTTGTAATAGATGGTGTTTGCTTTATAGGGTTTTTTTGTGGTTTTCTCTTGTCGATCGTGTAGAGGATATTCCAAAAATGCTTTGGATGCGGATTTCTCAAGGATATAAAAACCTAAAGCAAGGCAAGTCACTACGCTCCCCTCATGTTGATCCTACTTTTATAAATGTGTTGATTGCAAATAAAATGCATGCTAATTATAAAATGCGTACCTAAACTTGATTGTCAACCACCCTTGAATTTGTTATCCATATTCCTTGTTGCCTGAGTCTATTATTTACGCGTGGTTAATTATTGACACTGCTTAGCATTGCTGGTATAGACGAATGTACACTCCATGCTCATTATATGGATGTGATTGTAGTGATCACTCGGTGTGAGTGATTGTCAAAAGACGGGTGGAGACATGAGCGTCACCCACAACTCAAAAACCTTTGTGAAAACCAAAAACTTCATAAAATAAATTTCCGCTGGGGTGGCACGGATAGACTATGGGTGGGTCTACGAAATGGCAAGTCGCCGACTTTGGTCAATTAAGAACCGAGTCAAGAAGCTATGCAGGAAACGAACCGAGTACGACCACATTTCTCGAATGGGTATCGACCCAGTAGACTAGGTAACCTGAGTGGGGCAACACCTGTCATGGTAGTTTTGCAGTTGTTACGATTGTGACGGAAGATGTGATGGATTGATTGGATCGATCAATTGAACGCCGCGGCAAAAACCTAAAAATGCACCTAAGTATAGTTATATATTGTATAACCCCCTAGTACCTCAGAAGCGCCAGGACTCCTCTCACCACCGACTCGAGGTAGGGTTGGGCGTCAAGGTGCAATGGGGATCCATAGTCCTTGGAGCGAGCGCCGCAATGCAAGGGTGACTGAAAAACCGGGCCATGACAAGTCTCATGTGTTGGGTATGTCACGGAGTGCGGGATTAAAAGCGTACATCCACTGCAGTGTGAGTAAAACAAATCTATTCGAATAGTTGTGCTCGCGGTTACTGAGCGACAGGACCTGTACTACTCTTGACTAGTCACATAAGTTTTAATCTTGCTTAGAATAGGATTGGGAGGTGTGGCCTTGCCCGATGTGCGGGAAGGTCAAAATGGTGAAAGATGTGGATAACTGGACGCGAGGGTAAATCGGACCAAGCTAGGCTTGGGGAAGGTGGATGAACCCTCATTGATTGACGACAACTTCAACTTAACGCTGTTTTCAGTTAAAATTACTAAGTCATAGATTTGTGAAATTATTTTTGAAATCTAGCTTTATGCAAATAAACCAAGCCATCGTTGAATCCCCTATGTGCACTTAATGCATTCTGCAATAGTGGCTTGATGAGTATGGTTGGTACTCACCCTTAATTAAATATTTTAGAGGAAGTCGCTACCTGTAGAATAAGATGGACCACCGCTGCTTCTCTTCCACTATCTCATCTACTTCTTTTGGTATTTTGTAATGTAATCGACTATGCGTGGTCTTTTTGGGTCCCACTCGGGCAACCCTTGTATTATTAATGTATTGTAAGACTTGTATAACGATATTACTTTTGTGATACGCAACTTTGCCATGTGTGTGCCATCTACTGATCCAGGGAATGGTATTGTAAACACATGAGATTTCCGGTGTACAAAGCCGAGGGCCAACAATTGATCTACTAATTTCATAGATATATCTGACATATATCTACATAGGTACGCAAATTTTATATACAATTTACCATACCTATTTTCAGATCCATACTTTATGATCTTTACCTAGAGCATTTTTTTATACAATATCTATTGTGCGAGCGTTTCCTATATTAGGCTGACTACAGTCTAATACTAGGGGCTCACTCTGTTTCTTCTATATAAATCATGCTTACTTAAAGTTTATATAATACCCGATATTTAATCTGAATCTGCTCATTATATCCTGATAATACTAGAAGATTTATATAGTTTCCGAGTATGTGCTCGGTATTCCCTATTATATATATTCCTTCTAGAAAACATTTTTCAAGAACAATCAAGCACTCGAGTAGGCAGCGGTCAAATACACCCCATTGTCGAGAACGTTCTAAAAAAATACGGAGCTATCGGACCAAACCTACCAACAAAGACCGGTGGCCTATTCCACATCTATTATCGGTCACGCCCGATCTATTTGTGAAAAGGTTTCTACCTACAAACTCCTTGTGAATGTTGTCGACTTGATCACCCAGCATGATTGCGAACGAACTTCCGATATGCTTATAAGTTGGGTATGTGAGTCATGTTGGCTACATGAGAAGCACATGTAAATGTAATAACCAACTGAAGCGCCCCTACGAGTGGTCTAGGTATGGCTATAGCTGATCCTCGACCAGCGGTCGTAGCGATCCTCTCACCACCTCTCTGAGTTCTCTATAAGTGGTCGTGGTATGGCTACACCTGGTCCTCGACTAGCGTTCGTAGCGATCCTCTTACCACCTCTCCGAGTTTTTTATGAGTGGTCAAGGTATGGCTACACCTAGTCGTCGACCAGCGGTCGTAGCGATCCTCTCACCACCTCTCCGAGTTCTCTACGAGTGGTCGAGTATGACTACACCTACTCCTTGGCTAGTAGTTGAAGCGATCCTCTCACCACTTCTACGAACGATCGAGGTATGACTACACATAGTCCTCAACCAGCGGTTGTAGCGATCCCCTCACCACTTCTACAACAACGGTGTGAAGTGTGCTAGTTCCACAACAGACATATCGACATGCCAGCACAAGCTCTTTAGACTATTCCTTATCCTGGGTGTTCTCATGCTGGGGGCTTGACGTCCTCGGACCATTTCCACGAGGACAAGGCAGCTACAAATTCTTGTTCATGGTTATCGATAAGTTCACTAAATGGATTGAAGCGAAGCCAGTGAGAGAAATCAAAGCTAGACACGCCATCAAGTTCATTAAGAGGATATTCTGTTGACATAGATTACCACACCAGATACTGACAGACAACAGATCCCAATTCACAAGTGGTGCCTTCTAGGATTACTGTATCGAATTCAGGGTCAAAATCTGCTTCGCATCTGTTTCTCATCTTTAAAGTAATGGGCAGTTCGAGTGGACTAACGGGATCGTGCTTCTGGGAATCAAAACACGTGTCTATGATAGGCTCATGGCCTATGATACATGCTGGGTTGAGGAACTCCCTTCTGTTTTGTGGGCCATCCGTACTTACCCCACAACTCCCATGAAAGAGACTCCCTTCTTCCTCATGTATGGATCCTAAGCCATGCTCCCTACGGAGTTGCACTACCAGTCTACACGAGTTCAGGAGTATTCAGATGAGGAGTAGGAGCACTGGCAAGCAGAAAATGTCAACCTCCTTGAGGTGCATCAAGAACGTGTTGTCGTTCAGGCAGCCGCATACCAACAGGCCTTGCATCGCTATCACGAGAAACGTGTCCATGCCCTCACAGTCACCATCGGCAATTACGTCCTTCAACGAGTTCAAAGTTAGGCAAGGCGCAACAAGGTCCCACCAAAGTGGGAGGGACCATACATGATGGTCGAAGTCTTGTGACCAGGCACGTACAAAATCACAGACGACAAAGGCCATGAGTTGTCAAACTCATGGAACATCGATCAACTACATATAGGACCGATGTAAAAGTCTGTAAGTCACGTTCAATAATGCATGTTATTTTGATTCCAAATTTTATAGTGTTTTGTCCGTTGATCTCCTTTTCCTATATCGCTATGTTGACCCTTGGTACCCGACTAGATTGACAGTACCAAGCATCCCCGGCCAAGGTCAATGTCCTAACCGTACTAGTTCGAAGTCATTTCCTAATGTTCTATTATGTTAGCCCGACTAGTTCCCGGGTCTCATTGACATTGGCCGAGGACGCCTGGTACTGTCAAACTAGTCGGGTACCAAGGGTCAAACGACCATGTCAGATTGGTCATGTCAGAGTACCCACTGTAACATATTAACTAGACGTGTAATCGGGAATTGGTTTTCCCAACTTCACGGCTAGGGGCTAGGAACTCGCTGCTTCAGTATAATTTGTTATAAGATTCAAGCTACCTTTGTGGAAAACCATTTTCTCGTAAAGACAGCTGGGGGCTAGGAAGAGTACAACAAACTCCGGTTAGCTGAAGGCAGCTCTGGCGACAGTACTCGTTTATTGTCACACATAGATTCAATTTATTTTTAATGTTTTCAATTCACATTATATTACTCCTAAGCGTTCGCTTGAGGGCTTTTCTGTCTAACAATTTGTTCTAAGTAATTGATTTCAGGAAAATCAGTTATCAGAGACTTGTCGCGTACTCTGTACCTGCTCAGTTGTCCGAGAATGGTTGGATGAGTTTGGTAAGGGTTACTGGATAAAACATTGGTGTGCCCGCTGAGATGGTATCTTTTGACTTCAATCCAAATTCACCTGATGGTTATATTCTCGATCAAGGCTGGACAGAAAACTTAGTCGCATACTCCACACCTTCTCGGCCATACTAGAACGGTTAGGTGAGTTCGACAACTATTGTTCTAAGGTCTTCGGTCGAGGACATCAACTCATTCATTTGCATTGAAGTCAGGGGCTACTGTCAGTGTTATAGATTAGGCATACCCAATAGCCTTGGGTTGGTCTCAATGGGACCCACCATATAGTAAAGTCTTATACAAAATCATGCCGCATATACGAAAGGTATTCCGGATAAGGAAGGAGCAGCAGAGTTCTAGTTGGATACTACAGGGACAACCTAGATTATAAACATACTTGTCTCCCTAGTTCTACTTGGACAAGAGGACATCCGAGGGTATAAATACAAGACCCTCTAGGAGGAGTGGAGACACACATGTCAAGGCGGAATAGAAGCCAATATAGATCTAGACAAATCCGGGGTAAGCCTAGACATATCTAATGTGGAGCCACAAAGGCCAACATGAGAGATCTAGGGCTAGCTCCAATCTCGCCGAGTTCATATTCGAGGAAGAAGACTACACTAGTCATTGACTACGTGTTGAAGATCCATGTTGCCAAGCCGATGCTGACTAGATTAGACTTGATTAGATCATCCCAAATATTATACTTGTGTGATACTGATATATAAAGGCAACACTGGCTTCGGCCAACAGGAGTAGGGCTATTACATGTCAGTTAAGCGACCCAAACCTATAAAAAAATCTCTGTCTCCCATTTCTTTTACCTCAATCTCGCGTATCCCTGACACAAACGATACTCGTACTCTACAAATACCATAGTCAGGATCTAATCCCTCGACACAAATCAAGCAAAGACCTCAAGATACATTTGTGCATCAAACAAAGTACACCAAGGATCTTTTAAGGCATTTTAAGATGAAGAATTGCAAGTCAATTTCTATACCAATTGGGTCTACTGATGTGTTGGATCCTGATAAAGATAGTGAAGCTATTGATCAAAAGGAGTATAGAAGTACGATTGGATCTTTGTTGTATCTACTGCTTCAAGACCAGACATATAGTTTGCTGTGTGTTTGTGTGCATGCTTAATTTCAAGCTTCTCCATGTGCTTCACATCATCAAGCAGTCAAGCGGATTATGAGGTATTTGAATCATACAGTTGAGTTTGAAATTTGGTATTCTACTTCATCATCATATGCTTGAGTGGATATTCCGATGCTAATTTTGCTGGTTGTAGAATTGATAAAAAAAAGTACTAGTGGAACATGTCATTTTCTTGGTACTTCATTGATTGTTTGGTATTCTAGGAAACAATTTAATATTGCATAATCAACAGCTGAATCTAAATATGTTGCTGTTGGTAGTTGTTGTTCTCAAATTCTTTGGCTTATATCGACTTTGAAAGATGATGGTCTTGTTTCTGAGAAACACAAGTGCTATTAACATTGCTAAGAATCATGTACAACACTCACGCACAAAGCACATTGATATTTGCTTTCACTTTTTGAGGGATCATGTTGAGAAAAGAGATATTGAATTGAAGTTTTTGGATACAAAGTTGCAATTTGCTGAGATTTTCACAAAACCATTGGATACTTCTCGCTTTGCTTTTCTTCGTGGAGAATTGGGAGTTATTCATCCTTTTGGCATGTTTTGAGGGGGAGCTTGTGTTTTCGGTTTTATCAAGCAAATCTAAAAATAAGAAGAAAAGAGAAAAGGAGAGCTTTGTTATATGTCTATTGTATATTCATGTGCATGCTAGCAATATGATTAAGATTTATTTGTAGCTAGTATATCTTGTGTGCATTCTAGTCTTTTTATTATGCTTAGATATTACTTTTAAGAGAGATGATGCATGAAACTAATTCTTTTACTTGAATTAAGAAAATATGCAATGTTGAAGCTAGTGCTTAGTTTGAATGACTAATGCTTATATATATATGCTTGTTGGTTTGTTATTCCTTAAATTGCTCTTTGTTCCAAATGCCGCAAGTGCAAATATTGCTTTTAAGAGAGAAAAATGAATACATAATCCTTGAAACAGTCTTGACGGCAAGAACATATTCAAACTGAGGAAAATAATGGGTGACGAATCCTTAGAGATAGTCTTGACAACAAGGATGTACCACCAAAATAATTGAGAGATTTTAATGTTCAATGTCAAAATGAGCACAAAAGGCTCAAATAAATGTTGAAAGTTCTCTTGTGAGGGTAATTTGAGAAAGAGTAATAATGCATTGAGTTTATGTGTAGGAGTTTTTCCTTCAACCTATGTTCTAGTGAATATGTTGCATCATAAATTGTTTGAAATTATGCATATTGATTGTTGACTTGAGCTTAAATGTAATATATTTGGTTCATGACTATACTCCAGTGCATGCTTGTTATCTAGTTGATGATTATCTCGTTCATGACTATACTCCAGTGCATGCTTGTTATCTAGTTGATGATTATCTCTTTATATTGCCCCACATGATTCAAATGTGCCCGCCTATTGCCTTAATTTACATACCTCTATGATTCACATATAGCCCCACTAATGTAAGACAGCTCAAGCGAGTCTAGCCTGAGATATAAAATCACACTAGCCAATAAAAAAAGTAGCCAAACAAAGCCAACTAGTTTTCATCCAGGTAAACAAGTAGAAAGAGCTGAATAAGCTCTCAATATATTTCTAAGCTCTTAATAATATGATAAATATAATGCAAATGTTTGATGAAATCATTGTCAAAAGGGAAAGAAGAGATACAAACAGTGCATGTTTTCAGTTCAGGGAAATTTTTTTCCATTCAAAAGCGAGAGAAGTTTTCTTTTAAATTTTTGAGCACTCCGATGCTTTTTACCACTTGTTTGTTTTTATTTTTTCAAACACCAAAATAAATTTTTGTGGGTTTGCCAATGTGTTCATCAAGGGAGAGATTCTAAAATCAATGTGTGTTTGATTATTATTTTGTGATGAACAATTGGTATTTGAGATAATTGGTTTTGATATTTGGAGATTATTGGCGAAGTGGTTTTGCAGCCAGTTAGACTGGGGTTTGTGTACTAGTTAGAACGGGGTGATAGTGAACAGAATTTTCAGATGATAAATAGGTGCTTCGGCTTGATGGAGCTGGTCAGACCAACCAGGTAAGGCCGGTCAGACCGGAGTATAGCGAGAGGTCAGACCGGCCAGCCCAATGGTCTAGCCGGCCGGCTATGTATCGGTTTTGGTTTTGGGTTGTTTCTTTGGATACTCGTGATTAATTCATGTTTATGACTTCGAGATAATTTCTATATGTACATAGTACTGGGTGTACTAATGTTGAGTCAAGTTGGAGAGAAATTGTGCTTGTATATGGTTTCGTGGTTGATGCATGTGTAGGTGAGTCTTGATGCTTCGGGAGAGCATTGTCGGTGATAGATCGAGAGTCAACTTGGGAGAAGATGAAGTCCGAACAATCTGGATATCATGCGGGATGTTTAGGCTAAAAATCAATGCACGTGGTTGGTGTAGATTCCATATGACATACAATGGAGATATTGTGTGCGTATGGGTTAAGGAGTCAAATTTGGAAGGAGTCCAAATTTAGTATGATTGGTTTGTTAAGTTTGTTTCTTATATGGGAAGGTTTCTTAGGGGATTAGGACTTCTTGTATGAGTTGGATTTGTGGCTTTAGACTGTGGATCTATGGGTATAAACAGAGAGGAAGGTTGAGGCCTCTCGGTATCGATTTTATTAGAGTTGAGTTGAGAGAAAAGTTAGGGTTTTGAGTTTAGTCGAGATTTTTGAGAGGAGTGTTGTTGTTGCACTTTGTAAACACGAATAGAAGTAATAAAATTGAGAGATCTTCGATTGTGTTTGCTTGGGTTTTCGACGGTTACACCGGCGAAATACCGGCGATCAGACCACGGCTTCACGGCGGTCAGACCGGTAGATCTACGGTGGTCCAACCGGCGGTGGCAGAGGCAGCAACAGGCGACATCGAGTGGTCAGATTGGAGCATCTACACCGGTCAGACTAGAGGTCATCACGCGGTCAAACCAGCAGATTAACTCCGGTCAGACCGATCTACATCAGCAACGAGGGTAACCTTTATTCCGCGAAAGTTTTAGGTTTTTGGATACTCCAACCATTCATCCTCCTCCTCTTTGGTTGGCTTAGTTCTTGTTGTTCGATCCTACATCTTCTTCTGAAAAAATGTGCAAGACGACTGCAATGACAAAATATGTGGCCATATATGTTTTGAGTTAATTAAGCTTTAAAACAAATAGGAGCTGATGTGTTCTTTTGATATTTTTTAACTATTATGGACATACCAATTAGACCTTCTAGGGTTTGAGAGTGAAGTTTCTCAAATGTGAGCGAAAAATAGTATGTGGATGCAAGAACATAATTCACTCGTTTTCTAGTTCCTCCTACTCAATCGTAGTTCGCCCTCCCGAGGAAATACAAACAATAATTTGTATTAGGCAACTGTAGAAAATAAAAAGAAATGTAAAGCCTTGTCTTTCAATTATTGTGAACAGTTAGAGAGGAAAAGGATCATCCAAAAAACCATATGCATTGGTTCAGTTCTTCCCTGTGGAACCACACGGGTAGCCTCCACATACGGGAAGTCATGGTTTACATGCTACTGATAAGATATTATGAACTCTCACCATTCTTTTCTTCTTGGTTGTGTCGTTGGTGAGCTAATTCTTCTTTGTGACTTGACATCTTTAAGTTTAGAGAAAATCTGTTACTTATATATGGTATTTATTTGGGAGATGGGTTTTCATCCCTCGAGGGAATATCCCCTTGTTATTTGCATGTCATCTAAATAGTCATCAGAAAATTTTAAAATAATTAATAGCATAGATTAATATGAAATATATCACTTCACAAACATGCAAGACCAAATTTGACTTCTACAAGTTGCAACAAAAAATAAATTCTACTGAAAATAGTTAACGTACACTCACAGTTATATTTGTTATATTTGTTATACTTCATAGAAGTTGAATTTGAACCTGCATGTTTATGGAGTGATATGTTTCATATTAATCTATCTTGTCAATTTTTTTTAAATTTTAGAATAACTATTTATGTGACATGTAAGAAACGAGAGGATATCCCCTCGAGGGATGAAAATACTTTCCTATTTATTTGGACCTGTAGTGATAGCTTTCTTTGGTGGGTGCTGGCCGGATCCAAGTTTATATTTAGAGACTGGATTAAAATTACTATTGTTTAAAAATATAAGTGTTTTCTATATTGAATTCACCATTCATATCTTTTTTTTTTGCTTATTTCAAGTATGACATCTTGTTTACAAATATTTTTTTGGAGGTACGAACATATTTACAACCTAATGCAGTACATTTGTATTGACTTTGCATTTTGTTCACATGCTTAATGCAATGGAAGTTGTGGTAACAACATTTCATATTCCAGCTGTTTCAGGCTACATGCATGTGTTCATCTTTTTTTAGCACGTGGCATTCCCCCTATCTCTGTCCTAAATTAATCTTGATGTCTTGTTCATTTAATCCCAACAAAAAAGTATCAGAGAGAATTGAGAAAAAATAATTCTACATCACAATAGATGTAAAATAAATTCTCTTCAAATCTCCCTCAAACTTCCTGTAGGAGGGATTAAGTGTTCAGAAGCTATGCTGAGACCTTCATGATGTCTCAGACTTTCACTGGATCGATCTCGTCAACAATCAGTAGCCAGAGTAAGCTCCAACAGAAAGAAAGGTACACGTTTGTTTCCTCAGACCTCCCATTCCTAAGGTAATTAATAACTTAATTTAGAAAGAATGGAACGTAATTAACTAGCGGCAATGTCATGCAGTGAGCATGGCGCATGATGGAGAAGCAGCCAAGGATGTATAAGTTCGAGGTGTTTATATAGCAAGCAAATACAGAGATGTAGAACAAAACCCGAAGGGGGCAAAATAGAATGATTCTCGTTACCTAGGTCAACCTAACATGTCTTACAAAGGGACAGATAACACAGGTACTGATGTTTTTATTTGTAAGTTATAACAAGCTATTATAGAATTCCAGGTTAAGCTGGATTTCCCACCCCATGTCCCAACAAGCTAAATGAAAACATCTCATTACTTACACTATCAGGATTTTCTAATTTACATTGTCAACTAATTCCACATCAATTTTCATTTTACAAAGCTAACATGTGGGCATTTTTTTGGCCTTCATTTCCATCTCCTTCCTCTCTCCTCCCACATTGCCGTGAATTTCTGGACATTCCATTTAACCCATGCGCGTGTGCCTATGCCCTTGCATAATTATCAAATGTTGATAAAGTCAACAGCAAGATAAAGCGGTGAAGCTTCTCAAAGGCATGTCGACGTGGGCTGGATACACATAAAAAAGGTGGCTGGATGTAGACTGAGGGTGCACTATGGCAAAGGCATGCAGCAGAGAGAGAAGAGGAAGAAGAAAGGACGGTTGACACATTTGCGGCGTAATTATTATTTGCTAAATGAACTACCATGACGTATCCTAAAGACAAGCCACTTATTAAGCGATATTAATGGTTTCAATCGAGAACACGTTTAGCTGGTTTCGTAGTTTACATGGAAAATCGGAAAATGTTTACCTTTTTATACCGCAGTAGAAGATCAGTTTGAACTTTGAGCACAAACACTATTTGAGATCACGAGACGTAAGGACAACAGCACGGATATTCACTCAAATAAATTCATGCGTGTCATCATGCAGAGTGCAAAATAGCACAATCTACAATAAAATATTTTTACATAACTTGCAAACTGTAAAAAAAAAAAGAGTGCTGGTCGCAAAAAAAAAAGGACTATATATCTTGTTCTGATTGGGCTATAGAAAATGTGCTTGAAATGTTTGCGTAATTTCATTACAGATGATATGTGCAAGTACCTTGCTCTCCTAAAAAAACAAAAACAAGGTACGAGAACATCTCTGAAACAGAAAAACAAAAGGTATACAGACATTATATGTCAGATATTTCATCAATCATGTTATGATTTTAACCACTTCCCTTATTTTCGGTTGAATACTATTTCATTAGTCATGAACCATGTTATCAGTTTCCTCTCAATATGTACATCCCAATCTGCTATGGCACCAATTACTTTCAATTGTCTCTTTGTTGTTGTACACACGTGTTGGCCTTTGATCTATCGATTTGATTACTGTTTTGTATGCCGCAGATCAGCTATATTGGGTTTGCGAAATGTGGACTGATTCAGAAAGAAACACTACATAGTATGAAAAAATAAGAAGATGTACATGATTATGTCTTATTTACTAAGGGCTGTCGTGAAAAAAAAATAGAGGTTCCGAGCATGTCTCCGATCAATTGTTTTTATCGTGGACCCGAAACTACATGGTGGCATATTACATCAGAGAGCAAGCGCTGGGATGAAGATCATAACGCAGAGGAGGTAAGTTACTCCAACGAGTTGCTGAAGTAGATGATCCAGTTCCAATGAGAAGTAGCGCCCATCTTTTCTGTACTTGTACCTTTTGGACTGTCATTTCTTCTGGAGGCTTCACATTCCTATCACTAGTCGTGATCAAACTAGACAGAATGGTACTCAAAAGTAGGTATGCTCCTAATGTAGTATAACTGCTAAAGCTAGTAGTATATGGTCAAATTTATATGAGAGTACAGATGTAAGAAATACCAAGAGAAATAGTAGAACATATATTAAACTATGTGATAGGACAATCAGTAGTTAGGTCAATCCATCATACTCCCACTGTTCCAAAATATTTAAATTGATGCTCAGAATATTTTATGATCGATGGTGATGGAGGTCTTCATTGATACCGCAGGAATGTGCCAGCTGGCCAACCCTCTCATTCTCCCCCAGCTCAACATCACCAAAGCAATCAGAGACAACATCCAGCTCAACTTTGGGGAGTGTGTTCTTGTTGCAAGCCTTGGATGGTTGCAAGGTTGTTCTTGTTACGATCAAAGTCCTTCATTTTTTCTTTCTGACTGCGTCCCGCGCATGATTTAGAGGTGTTTATGAGCTCCTTTAATCTGGAGTCAAGTATGTAAATCCGATAGCAAAGTGTTGCGTGATCCCAGTTTCCCGTGTAGGTCACCCGAAAGTGTGGGCCACTAGCTATCACAATGGTGAGGAGCAATGGAAAAAATCCATGTTCCATTCAGCCCGCGGGATGTGAGTGATGAGTGGATCACTTCCTAAAATTGTCTTTTCGCATTGTTTTTATCACTCTGATCTATTACTAGTCAAATTTGTAAAATCAATCCCCAATTTGAATACTCTCTGTCTGACCATTCAATTTTTTCTTTATTTGCTCAACAGTATTCTCTATTACACTTGCATTGGTACAATTTAAATATATTAGTGTACTGATCTCCCTCTTGTTATGGTGCTATAAATTTAAATGGGGACTTTGAGTTGAACCATGGTTACATGTCTGACCATGGTTACATGTTTGCAAGTCCATTGTCCAGTTGGAGCAGAGTTAGTCATCGATATCCTTTCGCTTCTTTTATGAAGTATCAGGGCCTGCATCATATAACGCCTATGTTCTTGGAGACCATGGAGTTGCTTTGACAAAATTAATGTATTAGAGAGCTAATGATTCATAAATAAACTCAAACTTCTATACAAAATTTCCTGTCAGTTTTAGTGGATTTACACCCAGGGTTTTGACTGTAGGGCATCAGGTAGACTTTTTGTTGAAAAGAGAATTATTGATATGTGGTCCATTACTAATCATCATTGGGCCTGTTTTCTCGAATTCGCAATAACCGATGCTCATTTTGTTTATCTGGAATGCATGCTTTGTTTTTCCTCACAGGCAAACCCATGAGCTGTCAGAGTCCCAGTTCCGTTGATTACAGAGAAATCAATGTTAGTAGTTCTGACTTTTGGTAACAAATACAATACTCACGCAGGTCTCCTTCAGGTCGAGCTCGAGAGAAGCAAAGGTGTAAGGTAAGGATGTACCAACAAAAAATGCATTCGGTGATTATCACAGTGCACTCGTTTGTAACACCCTGCAGTAGCGAGTTGCCATACCAGAGGAAACAATTCTGAAGACGAGTAACCCGTCCTTTTTTTGTGTATGGTGGGTCATTTCTTCCAGAGGTTTCTCATTCCTACCACTATTTCCTTTGAACAAAGTGGAGTGAATGGTAGTACTCAGCAGCAGTGAGGTATATTGCCAATGCGATTCTTTCGGGGAGCAGAAGAAAGCATGGTGTATGATCAAATTAGTATCGAAGAGTGTTGGTAAGAGATGCCGAGAGAAGTAGAAAATATATATTCAACTATTCGATGGTATAATCAGGACTCAGGTTCGGTCAATCCATCAATGCTCAGTGGCTTCCCATCGTTAAAAGTAAATAACTGAAGATTCACTTGTACTTGTGGTCCAAGGCAGACAGTTCAGTATACTGCAAATTTATACATCTATAAGCTATAGAAATAAACTAGCTATTGCTATTCTCAGTTTATAGAATTTACATATGTTACATACAAGACATCCTTTCAGTTTATAGAATGTATACAATACGCCAGCATAAAACAAAAAAAGAAGTGATAAATGAAACAATTTAGGGTCGCATTTTTTTATTCGACAGATGTTTAAGAAATTTGGTTGCATTGTTTTCACACAGAACAGCATACTACCTGTACAGCTGTATTGCATCTTTTCTGTGCTATCATATGCAGAATCCAGGTACCTTTCAAATTCGGCTCTGACATGTGACATCTAACTCCATGTTTATTTTGTTGGTGATATGCTCGATGTAATCATAGAGATGATTGTATCACATACTATGTTTATATCTTTGTTATACGTTGTTCCTTGAAATAGATAACTTATTATTGATTAATGAATATGTGATTCGTTCGTAAGACTATTTATGTTGTATGTTACTATTTCTAAATGATTCCTGATCAAATATCATATATAGAACAATTATGGTTCAACGATCAGCGTATTCATTGATTGATGATCATGTCTCATGGATCATGGTATGAAGATACCAAATTAATAATATGGACATATGTTGGAGAACATGTTGTTTGATAGATCCAACATGAGACACTATAAGAGCTATATGTGATGTGTCATCAGTGGTCTCATATTAGTGTTGGTGTAGAATCCTTAGACCTGAGATTATCATGGTTCCCAAAATGTATAGTAGCTTGCTTAGGGGCTACTAAACACTACTCCGTAACTAGGTAGTTATAAAAGTAGTCTTCAGGAATGCTATGAAACATGTAGTGGGATATGAATAATCAAGATAGGATTTGCCCCTCTTTTGGAGAGATATCTCTGGGTCCCTCGATGTTATAGATTATGTAAATTCATGGTCATGCCAAAAGTGATTGATGAGTCAATCGAAGGTTAAATAATCTATTACAGGATCGAGTCAATGATTGAGCTATTAAAGGATGGCGCATATCTAGTCTTGAGCTTAATCGATATCGTGAGGCAAAGGGGTTCATACAAGTAAACACTAGAGGTTCAGCCGATATGATCTTTATGTATACCAGGTAGGTCAACATGTTCTGCTAGAGGTCGTTGTTGACACGTGGACCGAAAAGGAGTTTTCGGGTTGCAGCCGAGTGTACATGAACCTACAGGGTCACACACTTAACGGGCTAGAATAAAGGAATTGGATGGAGATCCAATATTTGCTCAATTCGGATAGAGATCTAAGTAGGACTCTTATGGGCCTGGGAGGCTCAGTTATGGATCCTATATATATCTTTCAGGTGATGAGACTGGCGGATATAGAGAAATCCTAGCCGTCATTTCCCTTCGAGCAAAACCCTAGCTGCGAACGGGCGCTAGCATGACCGTGCGACGTGTTCCATCCCTGGATGTGTGGATACCGGTAGAGGCGCCGTTGGTCTGCGGTGCTGATCGGCGTAAGAGCATGGCGGGGCGTACGCATGAGGAGGAGAAGATCGGGCTGCTGCGATCTACTACTTCCTCTACATCGATGCGCACTACGTCGCCAACGTTCCTTCAGCTTCTTAGCACCACTTTCACTGCATAGCGCGTCGAGTGATAACGATCTATGACTTCGTACTTGCGTGGTTCCTGGTTTATGCAATAGAAAAATTTTGATTTATACTATCGTAACCTATGTATATCCCAACACATTTTGAAACTTGTTTAGTATTTTGAAGGTGTCAAAATGAACAAACAACAATTTGCACGATTACATCTGGACCGAACAATTTAGTTACACAAATATGTAAGAAAAAATGATCATTGGTGCATCGAAGTAATGCCTGCAGGGCAACTTTATTTTTTTTAACTAACGGAACGTGGATAACCATAAGCTGATTTGGGGCAAGATTTTTCATCGTTGTCACACATTAGTTGCAATGCCATTATTAATGGGAATATAAAACTCCAAATAAAATTGAAGATTCAAGAAAAAGAAGATCTTTCATGCGATGGAATGGTCACAAACAACAACAGGAGCAGTACCTCATTCATCTCAAGAGAATTGCACACACAACAATAGTCCGTTGTATGGTACAATGTTCCTCTCTTTCAAATGCCACACAATAGTATGTTGGAAATAATCTTGTCATGTGGATGAGTTCAATTAATCATGTGCATTTGTTAGTGTGGTTGATTAGCTATGCATGGTGCTTTTGTGTCACTATAGCCAGCTTGTTTAGTTGAGAACAAAAGCAACAAAAAATGCACTAAAAATTATGCGTGGTGCCACCAAAATTATGTGTATCGTGTGTTCTTGTTCCAAATGAATGTGAAGTTGTGTCTGCTACGTTCGTGTGAATACTTATATTCCCAACAAACTAAAGCTAGCACAGCATCCACAATCTCAACCCTTCCATCCATCAGAGTTTTCTTCAAGTTTTTCACAAAACAATATCTTTTTCACCTAAAATTTTCTTCAATATCTTTTTCACCTAAACTTTACTCATTGAGATGCAAGTTCCGTCAAAAGCTGAATGCAACCAAGCATATAAAGATCGACAATGGACTTAACTTTTTTCCTCGATGAAATGCTCTTGGCATGTGTGTTGTGTTGGAACAATTTTTGCTCTCGAAGGAAAGGAGGTGAAAACCTACGGAACAAGGGAGATTTACCATGGCGAGTTTAAGCTCTAGTGTTCCGGTCGTGGATCCAGTCGACCATCACGGTGACGATTGGGTGGGGTCCACCGTCACGGTCGTGGATCCGGTCGCTGGCGCGTGCGTCGCCATGGGCAGCGAATCTTGGTCGGACGCCTCCTCCCGTTTCTTCTCACCTCTTTTCCTTTTATTTTTATTTTCCTTTTTATTCAGCGCTAGTGATACGAGGTGGAAATGCCATCAATTTAAACTCAAATTGAACACTGTTTGTGGGTGTTTTATATAATTTTTAAACAGTGTTTGTGGGAATTGACACGGGAACTCACTACTACAGAAATGATTTTTGCAGACGGGCGGATTCGATCTTCGCATGCGGTTGGCTGGGCCGCATGCGCGAAAAGGTCTGTGAAGATCACCATTTGCGCATGCGGCCGGCCCAGCCGCATGCGAAGATCGATCTTTGCATGTGGTCAGTTATGACGGCCGCATGCGAAAACCGATCTTCGCATGCGGCCGATATTAAGCAGCCGCATGCGAAGGTAGATTTTCGCATGCGGTCCAATTAAGTGGACCGTTTGGGAAAACATATCTTCCAACAGCAAAATTAATATTCTATCGTATTTGATATTATATTTCGTATGATTTATTATCGTTTTTTCGAATAGACGCATATGAGATAGTCGGATTGATGATATTACTGTAAGAAATATCAAATACATAACCATAAATTGAAACATTGTTTACATACGAAGCATATATTACAAATATCACAACTGTTTCATCACATATATAATTAGTGTACATCTTATTGCATTTGTTCTTTCTCTCACTCTCTGAGAGGTTGAAATTTGTCTTCCAATGCGAGTTCACTCTGGTTGTCGTAGAAGAGACCTCTTGCGTTGCAGACATCACGACGGATGAATCGGCAGAGGTCAGCGCACACGTTCCAGATAGTCCTGTCGTCGAATCGTTGTGCAACATAAGGGATTTCCGGGATCTGTGCACAGCAAAGTCAACAAAAGGTTACTAAGTGAAATATGTGTTGTAGTTGGGTTTCTTTGTAAAAAAGGATATGCTGACGTACCCGGTCACTGGTTGTTCGGTACCTCCCGTTGACTCTGAGTATCTCGCACACGTAATATCCGCACAAGTTGGTTCCCGCTGGTTGTTTGTAACACTGCGATATAATTAAGAGGGACCAATCATTAGACATAATTCAGGAACTAATGTACGATAGTTTGTTGTATTGGCATATATATGTTCGTACCGGCCAGCTAGTCTTGACGGATAACTTCTTCTTGACCGGATCATGTACTGGTCCACCTCTTTTGCGGTAGTACTTGTGTGCTCTGTTAGAACAAAACAATTGTTTCTCCAGTACTAAGAAAACTGGAAGTCAAAAAAAATGTCTATTCAAATGTTTATCACTTACAAATTCAAAATAGTTAGGAATTCCATAAACGTCTCCTTGTCATAGTGTGCGGGGTCCAACGATACAATCAATTGGTCTTTTGGATATACGAGGAATAGTATGTAGTGGTCGCTGCAATTAAGAAAGACAAATTAGAGATAGAGAATTTAAAAAATGATAAATTAATTGAACACATAGAAGAGAAAGCTTACCTGAACGCGTAGGGGACCATCACAACATTTTTGTCGGCGTGCGCCAACATTGCTATTGCCAAGTATGTTGCTACCTCCAGCTTCTTGGTCTTGTGTAATTGCTTGATATATTCTTCCTTTTCTGGAGGGGTCTTGTCAACCAATTCCGGGCAGTCGGCTCTCATCTGTACGGTGTGTTTCTCTCATTGGTACTCCTAGTGTTTCTTTTCGGTACTAGTGGGATTTGACATGAAGAATAGATTTCTATTATCAATTAATTAGTTCACAATTTTTTATTCACATTTTATATAGGAAAAGTTCAAGTTGCATAGTATTACTTTGAATTTTGATATAGGATATTGTTAATTTGAATTACCAAGGATCGTATTTACGAGTTACACGTTGTTAATTATGTTGCTAGCACACACTATCCCTTTCTTTAACTTCAAAATTTTTAATTTATTTTATTTGGATTAATTTAAACAATAAAACATATGTAGAGTATATATGAATTAGTAATAATGACTTAATATGATCCTCAACGTTGAAAATAAACTAATCCAGATAAAGTAAACTTTGACAAGAGTTCACTCAATTTTATTGACTTGAGTTGATTATTTATTGGTTATAGGAATTACCCTACACTTTATTTGGAATATTTTGGTTTTTTTTATCTCGAATTCTTTTGTAAATTTCAAAATATTTCATAAAAATGCATCAGAACTTTTAAAGACATGCAAGTTCTTGTTGACAAGGACCCATTCTCCTTTTGTACCTGTTGACGGTCATTAAGTATCAGCTTTAACCATCAACCTCGGCATAAAAAAAATACAAAATAAAATATCAAACTTAGTGTTGGGGTTTATTACTAACCATTTCCACGAGTATTGGTAAATATTTGTCTACAGATGATTCTAGATAAAAACACACCCGCTATGCGACGAAATGTACCTCTGGTCAAACATACACGAGCACAATGATCGGAATTGACAGTCAAAACCCACTAAAATTCAGCCAATCCAAGACTAACCTCCGTAGGGGCTCACATGTCATACACAGAAGAAAGACGGTAGCCAGAGATGGTTTGCCTTGTTTGGCCGAACCAAAGCAGGTGCCCCCGCCAACCTCTTGCACGTGGTGGTGCCCCATTTGATAGTGATGGTGGTTGTGGGTGAACCGACCTCCACAACCGTCATTCCAAACATCATATGACCCCATAATAGGAGGAGCTCAAGTCACTCTCAAACACACAACAAAATAGAGTATAACTCATTTTCATATCTTAGGCATCACTTTAGTAGTGTGGAAAAAATAGGTAGAGAGTGAGGGGAAGTTCCGGAGAAGTGCTAGAGTTATCGGCACTCTCTCCTCTATTGTACCTTTGTGAATGCTTCTTTAATAAAGTAAGTATTCGAGATTTTCTGTTTGTATTTAATTAGGTTACTTAGTATTTATATTAAATGTTCTAGTACTAGAACTCTGGATAAAGAAGAAAGTTCTTGCGTGAGGCCACAATAGTAATCAATAATTTAGGCGTGGTGTCTAGGTTAACGATTACCTTCATTTATTACGTTCTCCACGAAAAGTGAGGTAGGCGGCAGATGGTAACAGTTCTGTCCATCTTTCGTATCCCTCCAAGTTCAAGAACATCATAGAGCTATAGGCCGGACACAGCTTGGCAGACCAGGGGAGAGCCGATGCCCGAAATAATCGACAGTAAACTTAAGTCTAGTTAATTAACCCATAGGAATCCACTCTAGCCTAAGCCTAACCTTAGGCTGCGTTCGTTTGCTAGATAAAGAGAGAAGATTTCTCTCGTTCTCCGCGCGCATGCTTCCCAAACTATTAAACAGTGCATTTGTTTGCAAAAAATTTCTATACGAAAGTTGCTTTAAAAAATCATATTAATCCATTTTTTATATTTAAAATAATTAATACTTAATTAATCATATGCTAATGACTCATCTCGTTTTACGTATCTTCTCAATCTCCTCCTTTCTCCTTCTCTCAAACACTCCCTTAGTTGTTGTCCTTGGTTGAATTCTGTTTTTAGATATACACACATGTTTCCTATGCTTCGATACCCTTGGAATACTCTAAGGTGAAGTTCTACAATGGTATCCATGCGCTTGTGGATTTATCGGTGACCGTAACAAATACCAATAAGCATTTTCGGTGCCGTTGGCGGGGAACGGTTATTGTATCATCTTTGAACTCGGTTCATCCTTGTATCGTTTTTTTTCTTTTATTTATTTCTCTTTTTACCTACCATCGAGCATCAATCTACTATAAATCTTTCTTCTTCAGAGAGCGAGTTTTGAGAGCCACCTCTTTCTTCGAAACTAATTCTTTCATCTAGCTATGAACTCTGTTCTGGCTTGATAGCCATGGTTCGGGAGCAATCCTTCTCTAGGTGTGAAAGAGAAAATCCCTACTATCATTTGTGAGAGTTTGATCAGTTGTGTTCATATCTAACAATCGCGGGCATGACGCAACAAACCTTAGAGTGGAAATTGTTTCTCTTCTCTCTACGTATGAAGATTCCCAGCTTCTGACAGAATGAGAAGGAATCTATTGGTGCAGCCTGGGCTTGGCTCTCCTTGTTAACTCAAGCCGACCCAGAGTTGTCTTTACCCGATCATGTGTTGTTACAACACTTCTACTTGGGTTTAGACAAGGAGTCTGCCATGTATCTCGATACTTCTGCCAGAGATTTGTTCACACACAAAACGACATCTGAAGGAAGAGAACTCTTGTATTGTATTCTACAGAACACCTCTTTCATTCGTTGCGAAACCGTCTAGGAAATTTATCATACTCAAGAGGAGACATTAGACGTCGAATCGGAGCATACACCCTTGACATCCCATGATTCGACCGTTGAATCCTCACTTGAACCTCGGGAACTAGAGGAAGAAGAAATTCAGCCTTCGAAATTCCCTTTTCACGTTAAGGGTTATTGATATTTAATACAGTCATAGATAAATCAGCAAGTGCATAGATACTATTGTAACATTTCACCCAGGAGTATTGTTGACGGTCGTTAAATACCAATTTCGACCACCAACTACCATAATAAATAAAGGAAGAATTAACATTTCTTACACGTACATCAATAATAAATAATGGAATTGTACTAGACTTGGAGAATTAACATGGATGCAGAGAATATATCAAAGTTAAGGAGAAATGAAGCCGACATGGAAAGAAACACACCTTCGGTGAATCACGTCTGAGCACATTGATTAAAGGGCCCACAAGTCAGGCTAAACCGACCTAAGGTGGGGTCAGACCAACCTCAACTGACTAAGGGGCCCACCTGTCATCCATTGGCCAAAGTCGGTGGCCGATGGTGGCTTGCCTGCTTCAGCCGAACCAGGGGTGGCGTTGCTCGGCCTCATCTTCCACGTGATGCCTCCTCCTACACTCCTGAAGGCGGTTATGCTGGTTTCTTGGACCAATAACCATCATACAACCATCATTGGGAGCCTATAAAAGGAGAGGAGCTTCTCACTTCACAACACACATCTCAAGGAGCAAATGTCTCTATCCATTGTATTCTCTATAGAGCTTCGGTCCTATAGCCTTCTCGAAGATTCCGATGTCTTTAGTACTTTATTAAGGATATCTTATAAGTGGTAACATGAATTGTGAAGCTTGACAAGTGACACATTGTCACTGAGCTAGGACATTCTTTTTTAGGTTTTATGTGTGCTTATAATCTTCACGGAGAGGTTTTATTGTTTTTGATGAAAGTCTATAATTGCAGCATTTGCTAGGTCCTGTTGGGGTTTGATATGAGAAATTGAAATTAAGGTGAGGTTACTTTCATATAACCCTGGTTGAAATAGTTAAATCTCCTAAGTAAAACGGTGGGTAGGTAGATAAATTAAATATGGATAGTTGGTATGGGGATGTAGTTCTATAGAAATATTTATATTCGTGGACAAACTTTAAACAGTAGAAAACTTATATTTTTTTGAACACGAAGCAATGGATATATATAAGCTGTACTTGCGCGACCAAACAAATTAGTTCACCCTAGTTACTCCGTGTGTTGGCACATCGCAGTGTACCTATCCTTGCAAAAGAGAAATTGACAGTGTAACTAACCCTTCATTTATGAGTGGGGGCTGAACCAATTATAAGGGTTTTCATCTAAAATACAAATTAAGGCTTAATCCTCCTATGATGGATACAAACAGGGTTTGCATGTACCGCGTGTGCTGTGAGGAGAGAGGACAGACAAGGGCCACGTGCGTGGAGGGAAGGGACATGATCAGGGGATGGGACTATATTAAAAATACATTGGATAACATAGTAGTGTTCGTAATATTGATTTAATTTATGGCCTAAAGTAATGGGCCACCAGTTTTTTTTTTAAAAACCAAGATAGGATTTTTTTTCCTCAGAATTTTTTAAAAATTTAAATTTATTACTTTATAGCGTTTTAAGAAATTTTAATTAAAAAGCATACAAGGGATAGGCAAAGATTCATTTGGAAAAAGAATAATTTTCTCAAAATTTAGATGTTTCTTATGGACCAAAATAATCAATCTCTGTAGTCATGTGGCTTGGAGTGACACATCATTCCTTTGGCAATGCTTGATGAATCTAGGATGTAATGATCGAGTGCAATGATAGAAGTATGGGGCAGATAGGGACATGTCCAACCGACCAATAGCTAATTTCTGAATGTCCGTACTTGGTTGCAATCTGCTAAGTGCATGCTCCTTTCAAGATAAAGTATGTACTGTTGTGGGTGCTTGTATTTTGCATTATTCAAACATCGTGTAAATTGGTTATGAAGGGTAGGCAGCTAGCCTATCTATCCATACTCATCATTGGAGGGTTAAGTCTTTGTATTTTGCACAAAAACATTATAATTAATTGGTTCAGCCCCTGCTTATAAATGGAGGGGGGGGGGGGGTTTGGAGTTACACTGTCAATTTTTCTTTTTCTTTTTTTAAGGATAGGTACACTGTTATGAGTCAATGTGTGAAGTAACTATAGAGAAATAATTCGATACTGTCTCTTCATACAGAATGTACTGAGGTTAGTTTCTTTAGCCATACAATTACAGCTTACATATGTTGCTCTCATTGTTCACAAAATATAAAAATATAAGTTTTTCTATGGTTTAAAACTTGTCCATAAGTATCAATATTTGTATAGTAGTACTTCATCCAAACCATCCCATATCTGATTTTTTTTCCACCTACTCTCCATTCCAACTAAGAGATTCAACCATGGGAAATAAAACTAACTTCACCTTAATTTTAATTTCTCATAAAACACCAGAAACACTTATATTTGAGAATGGAGGATTCAGCAAGTGATGCAATTATAGGCTTTTAGGAGAAGCAATGAGACCTCTCCATGAAGATTACAAGCATACATCAAACAGAAGGAAATAGAAAAGAAGCTAAAAAGAAGAAATTCAAAAAAAAAATGCCAGTATGTTATATCGAGTCTTCATACAGCTCTGCTCCAACTACCACGTTGTTGGTATCATTATTACTTACAGATGCACAAATACAGTCACACTAATACTTCTAAAGCACAATACCATAGTTCTGCTCCCAGTAATCTATCTCGATGACAATGCACCACTCATTCAAGTTTCACATTTCACGTCACCACCTAAAACAGATCTTTGTTTTGGCCTCCGACACAACCGACAGCTCTTATCTTTACTTGTATCAGCCTAGCATGATTTTCTAATTGTAATAAACTGTGAGCCTTATATCAAAACGATAAAAAATATTTATGTATATTTTTAAAATCGTAGACCGACTAAACATGTAAAAATTTCAACACAGTTACTGATAAAAAACAAAGAAAAAAGCTATAAATGATTTGTGAAATACACCCCTTTGTGCCTTTTTGAAGGACGCGGTTTATTGGTTGTTGACGGTTATGTAAGTGTTCAACCGGCGTCAGTTGGTCTTAGCCACCAGCTAGCGCACCTTTGCATGCCTCGTTCCTGCACCGGCCGCGCCCTAGCTAGCGTTTGCCCGTCGGCTCACGACACAACGTACGTGCGCATATGGCCACCGTCTCCGGCAGCGACCGCCTCCGTGACCTCCAAGCCTTTGACGACACCAAGGCCGGCGTGAAGGGCCTCGTCGACGGCGGCATCACCATTATCCCCTACTTCTTCCACCACAAGCCCGACCCCATTCCCGTCGCGGCGCCGCTGTCGAAAGACGCGGCGCCGGTCATCCCGCTCGTCGACCTCGCTAAGGCGGACGCCGACCGTGGCAGGGTGGTCGCCGAGGTCATGGCGGCCGCGGAGACGGTCGGCTTCTTCCAGGTGGTCAACCACGGCGTCGCCGGGGAGCTGATGGACGAGATGCTAGCGGCAGTACGGCGCTTCAACGAGGAGCCTCAGGAGGCGAAAGTGCCCTACTATACCAGGGACGTCGGTAGCAAGGTCCGGTTCAACTCCAACTTCGACCTGTTCCGGTCGCCGGCGGCAAACTGGCGCGACACGTTGGTCTTGGAAATGGCGCCTGAGGGGCCCTCGCCGGAGCAGATACCGCCGGCGTGCAGCGGAGTGGCGCTGGAGTACACCGCGGCGGTGCGGCGTCTAGGGGAGCGGCTGTTCGAGCTGCTGTCAGAGGCGATGGGCCTCCCAGCGGGGTACCTCGGCCGCGACGCCGGATGCATGGACGGGCAGAGCGTGGCGGCGCACTACTACCCGCCGTGCCCGGAGCCGGAGGCGACGATGGGCACGAGCCGGCACACCGACCCCAGCTTCCTCACCGTGCTGCTGCAGGACACGTCCGGCGGCCTGCAGGCGCTGCTCGAGGGGCCACGGCGGTGGGTGGACGTCCCTCCGGTGGCCGGCGCGCTGGTTGTCAATGTCGGCTACTTGCTCCAGCTTGTGTCAAACAACCGTCTCCGGAGCGTGGAGCACCGGGTTGTGGCCACCGGCGGCGCCGGGCCAGCTCGCGTGTCGGTGGCGTGCTTCTTCCGCCTCGATTACGCGTCCACGAGGTCGTACGGCCCGGTCGTCGACGGCAACGGCGGCGCGCGGCCGGCGGTGTACAGGAGCATGACGGCGGGGGAGTTCCTGGCGCGCTACAACGGCAAGGAGCTCGACGGCCGGTCGGCGCTGGATCACCTGAGGCTTCCGGCTGCGGCTGTTTCCGTCTCCTCCTGCGCTCCTGGCTGCTGCATGTGTCTTCCACGTACACCAGGTAGACGATGATCGAGATCAATTCACTTCGTCGTTTCGGTGACTCGGTGCAGGTGGTGTCTCCGTGGCTGGTAGCTAGACAGCTAATCTATCCGTCCCAAAATAAATTAATTATAAATTAATTATGATATGACCTATCGTGCAATAATAAACCTGCATAAACTTTTGTCTAATTAATTGTATCGTTAACCCATGCGTTGCACGGGTTATTATTATTGATATTATAAATATTAAAATTTAGTTACACATTGCATACGTTGGTTATTAAATTTTGTTAATTTTAAATATGAACTTTGTTTTAAAAGTCTAAACATATACAATTTTATTTTACTTGTAGTTCTAAAATGACAAATTTTAATTACAAATGTACTATCCATCCTATTATTTCCATTGTAAAATTGTATTTTATTAATCAATAGTATCAAAATTCAGAATGAGTAAGTATTGATTTGTACTCATATCAGAGTCCCGATTTAGGATTTGTGATAATCTAATTTATAAACTTAGAATAATAAAATACTGATATACTCGGTTATACTTTGGGGTAGTCTCAGTTATAGGCTTTTCGTAATTTAATAACTCCAAAATTCTTAACTAACAAAAATTGAGTTCTACTCGGTTGGGTCTTGATTATAGTTTTTTTTAATGATTTAATAATTATTAAATTCTTATTTATTTGGTACTTAGTTTGGAGTCTTAGCTATACCTTTTTAATAATTTAATGATTCAAAAATTAGTAATTAGTAAATATCAAGAGTTTTTCTTGATTTAATAATTCTGAAATTAAGAATTAATCACTGCATGTTTTTTCTAGTGTTCTACTCTCAATTTAGTATACTTTTTGTTTGATAATTCAAAAAAATAGGAATTAATAAGTTGTGATTTGTACTTGGTTTGGACTTTGGAGTTTAGAGAAAATTAAAAAGCTAAAGAGGTTATGGAATTTCCAATGATATGTTTATTTTAAAACAAATTCCCATCCTGATCTAATCCATAGTAAGATCCACCTAAACTCATGGAGTATAATATAAAAGACATATCTATGTCATTTTAAATAGAAATACACAGTTCATATGTGTGTTCTTTTCTTTTTTTTTTTTGAAATACACAGTTCATATGTGGGTTCTTTTCTTCTTTTTTTTGACTCATCGACTTAATTCCATGTAATGTAAGAAATATTAGTCATATATGAAAGTTAAGGATTCACGTACCAGCCATATGAAGATATCGAGCGGGATCAATTTGTACGATGAATTTGGAAGCTTTTAATGAAGTAGGAGTGTAGCTATCGGTGCTTTTCGGAAAAATTCACATCAAATGATTGGCAAGAATACGCTGAATATGAATAACTATTGGAGTTATACGCATAAAGCATTGTCCTGAGTTAACTTAAAAAATATATAATAAACCACCAACACCTTCGAGTTACCACTTGCAACAGATCGCTTGTACTCTGTCCTGCTTTATGCTGCTAGCTCGTTGGTTTTAAAAACAAATTGATTGTTGTTAGCTAAACCATGATAATAAATACATAAATACAAAATCAACCAAACCTCCAACGTTTTAATGTAATAGAATTTCAGTGAGGTTAGACATTTTCAGTTATTCTTTGGTCTTGTATCTGGGGCACATCTATTGCATTACAGTGTAATCATGAAAAATAAGCAGTCACGAATTACATTACAGTACACAAATTTTCATTTATTTGTTGTGCTGGTTTTTCTTTTCTTTTTCCATGCATGCATACAGGCGCCAAAATATTTTTTGCAACTCACCATCTGATTTCGATCTTTCACATAAAAATATATGCACAAGAACAATTAAGGTTAAAATTAAATAAACCTAACATCGTAAATCCAGTGGAAAAGTAGACCAATAATTTCTCCATCAGAGGGGAAGCATGAACACTGGTGATCGCTGGTGCAGCAAGATGATTAACAATGTCAGATGCAGAATAACTGCATTTTTTCAAACAATTAGCCTCGTCTCCATAGTCCTGCAAGATGATTTGAAAAGCTACGTCAGGAAGCCGAAGCCAAAGACCAAAAACAAATAGATCGAGGCAGCAGGTGTTTTCATTTACACATACATAGGCAAGTAAACTGTAGTTAAGATCGATGATGAGATGATTGCTAATGGGAGAAACGTCGATGGGTTCCAATCGCCGCCGATTAAGAAGAAGAGCGCTTGGAGCCTGGTCGAATGGAGTTGGCCGATTCACTGTCAATCAGGATGAACAGTGAACAGAGCAGCCTGTCGCTGGCGAAGTTCGATGATCTCACGCGCCGTGTTCCCCATCAGCTTACATCCGCATCTTTTCTCTCTTGCAAAGAAGGTATTAGGATCGTTCCCATCTTTGTTCTCCTATTGAGAAGATAAGATTGGTCATCTCAAGAAAAAGTGAAGATTGGATTTGTCGTTAGAGGAGGAAACACGTACGGTCATGATAAGATGGGCTTTAAAACAGGCCCATGAAGTAATTAGATTTTACAATCTATGGCCACAATAATACGATATAATTAATCAACGGTCAGATCTTTTTAATTAACGTGAGAGCTCATAAAAATTGCTCAATTAATATAGGTATATATTAGGACGAATTGAGTAGTCCAAGGCACGACGAGTGGACATCGTAAGTGACAATTTGGTAACCAGTCAGCCGTTACGTCATTGTTTAATAATTTATTAATTGGTTGGAAGATGGAACATATCCCCATGCTCGTACTATATAACATGTCCCACCTGATTAAGTAAGCAGATGAAACCCCACGATATGATGTGGGGAAGTTATATATGATAATAGTACAAACAACATGTAAAATAGCTACACGATATAATTTTATATATCTTATAAGTTTTCATCTTTGATCGATCATGGAAGAAAAAATACAATTAAGATGATGTGGTTTATAACAATTTAAATCATACATAAATTGATCATTCAAAAGCAAAACTAAGATAATACTTTCTCTGATAAACCCTGAGCTCCATTCAATATGCTTACAACTCTGTTTTTTTTTATTGTGACTGACTGAAATGGGTTTAGGGTTTAGGGTGGATCCGTTGGAAAGAGGACTCCGGGAGCTTTCCATCAACTACTCACGGGTCGAAAACGGAGCTCGTATGCACATTTGGCGGCTGTGACCAAATTGGATTCCAGAACTTCTGCGGCTTGATCTTGATGTCTCCCAGCTGAGTTATGATATGAGCAACAGTTGTATCAATAGTAGCCATGGTCACATCACCCTCTATCCAAAAAAAGGAATTTTGGATGAATGTGACATATCCAAGTACTATGAATCTGAACAGGCTTCTGTCCAGATTCATAGTACTAGGATATGTCACGTTCATTCAAAATGTCTTATATTTTGGGACGGAGGGAGTATATCTCAATAATAAAAGAAAAATAAGGAAGATAATATAGATTAATAAGCCAAACACAAAACAAAGATGATATAACTTTATAGAAGAAGAAAAGATAAGATAATTTAGATCATAGATCAATCATCCAAGAGCTAAAAATAATTGAGATGATGTGGTTTAATGAAAGAAAAGAGATTATCATTACCTACTTATCATTACCTACTTAGTTGGTTTAGGTGATAGGGCATGTGTTGTTGCAGGAATTTATGCATTTAACACATGTGAAAGATGTGCAGAATGAAAACGTAAAATAGTTGATACTGAGCAAATAAAAGAGACAATGATTTTCACCAAGAATGGAACTGATTATCAGATTCCTTTCGTTATTAAACATTACCATCGATCTGTTTCTAAAATTCTAGTATAAGTACATTGTGACTGATCAAATACCAGGCATCTTTATAAGATGAAGTCTTTCGACATCAGCCAATGGTAACTTGATCAGGGGAGTGAAGCAACATCGTAGGCTGCAGAAAGCTGGCCCAAAGGAGGAATAAATCAATTAAAGTGTAAAATCGTGGCAAGGAAACATTGTATATTTAACTGATTGTATTCTATAGACCAAATCGGACCAAATCGTATGTATGTAGTTACCTTATTAGCAAAAGGTAGTGTAATTCAATGATCGAAACCATTTGAAAAATCCATTTTACCACAAACAACGGTACTACACACTATCAGGTGAATTACCTAGAAAAGTGAACTTATACCTTTTTGGTAAACTAAATAAATATGCAATCTTTGATGGATGGAACCAATAGGGAGGAGGATCCACACAACATAGATACTCCCTCCGTCCCAAATTTTTTGACAACAAGCAGTACAATAGAGGAGGCACATAGAAACTATATATATTGTCAATCTAGCTCGAAATGGAGCTGCTACCACTAGAATGGTGAACAGGGATGCTCTCATGAAATGCAAACCCAGGTCTGCCCTTCTGGAATGGTGAATAGGGATGCTCTCATGCAATACAAACTCAAGTTTGCTTTTCTGGACTAGTGAACAGGGATGCTCTCATGCAATGCAAACCCAGGTCTGCCCTTCTGGAATGGTGAACAGGGATGCTCTCATGCAATGCAAATCGAAGTCTGCTCTTCTGGACTGGTGAACAAGGATGCTCTCATGCAATACAAACCTAGGTCTTCCCTTCGGTAGATCTAGAGTCATTTTGGAAAACGCCAACCGATGTTCCTCGGTGCAGGATCCGCCACATTCATGGCCGCGCGGACAACAGCGGAAGCTGCAATAAATTGAGATTGCAGACTTTATGTTGCACAATCCTCCCTCATTCCGCTGCCTAGTCCACGCGCCGATGAGGCCCCAAAACACCAGATGCCTCCTATGCTTTGCAATATGCATGCCTTGCTACAGGGATTGCAGATGGGTTGCGAACTTGCATGTAGGCATGCTAGCATGTTAACTGATTGTACATATGTAGGCACCTTGGAGTATGTTTCGGATAGTCATCTCGATTTCTCGGGCCAGCTGCTTCATATATAACCTTGGAGAGTTGGACCGTTCACAGCAGCCACCACTAGTACACAGTGACCACACTACTGATTTAGCACATGGTGCCACGGAATTTCGTCATATAATTAAAAAAGAAGACATATAAGCATCGGACAATCACACCCACTTCTGAATCAGCTTCATAAACGATTACATCAACCATTTATTTGCATTGTATACTAATCACTAGGCCTCACATGTGCAAGTACTGCATGTTCTAAATTATCAATATCAGCTCAATATTTGCTAATGGGAAGGCCCAATTACCCCCTTAAACATTAATTGAAAGTGCATGTAGCACTCTAAGCTTTCAAACCGGACATTCATACCTATAGACCTTACAATACCATTCATATAACTCTAAAGGTGGTTTTGCACAATTATTTTTATCTAATTTGTGTACAAATTGGATAAGTTTGATCATGTGACATACACATTCGATATACATACATACATACATAAATACATACATACATACATACATACATACATACATACATACATACATATATATATACATACATACATATATATATATATATATATATATATATATATATATATATTGACTTACATCTTTTATTTTACTCATTGTTAGCACTTACTTACAAACGAGTACCAAAACATAATAATAGTATCGTATCTGTGTAGTATAAATTGTTGACTTACACCTGATAATATGTAAATATGTTATATTAGTTATTCAAAGCCTGTGCATTTAAGCTTCTAAATATGCAAAACAACCATCCAAAACTATATTAGGGGTAATATTAACAGTATTACAAAGTTCAGGCTTTGAATGTCCTGTTTTAATGTTCAGAGTGCTAGAAGTACTTACATCCAAAGTTTTAGAATTTTTAAATACTAATATTTTTATACTTGAGATATCAAACTGAGTAACAACTCGAAATTTATTAATTCTAAATTAGTAAAGGTTAACAAAATTCTAATTTTATTAATTCTTTATTATTTTTTATTATTCTGGTTTTTGTATTTATCACATATGCAACTGACCCAACGATTACAAAACATTAAATTAATATTATGAACAATGTCCATGGATAGCCCTAAGCCTTTTAATTCTTTTGTCATTTTTTTGTTGGAAAATTGGTGTGTCATCTCTAAGCAAAATAAAATTCTGGACAAAATTTATGACAGGTACACTATAAAAAGCAATTTTTTCCAACAGCTGCGTTGTATATTTTCATGCTTAAAGATGTCTGCCTGGGCAAAAAAAACTTGCGCTAAAAAAAAAGGTCAATCGGCCAGGAGTGGTATTAAAATCACCTAAGTCCATCCCTCCAACCCCTCTCAGCTCTCTCCCTCTCTCAGCTAGCTTACATTGATTCAGTCGTGGGCCATGAGGCTGCCGCCGGCGGCTTCCCACTCCTCTCCCCTCCCTGATCTCACCGGAAGGGAGGTTAGTATCTACAATGGAAGCAGGAGGGGTGTGACAGCATGGTGGAGGAAGGCCAGGAGGGGACCGTGACTCAGCGGTGGCATGGCTTGGTGGTGGAGCTTAATAGCCGCGGGTTGGTGATGGCACTGAGGACATGGCATGATTCCTTCTCTCCCCTAGAGATCTGAGGGCATCCCGACCTACTTCTTCCGCACCAACGGCCATCGTCGAGTAGCATGCCATGGTGGTTGCGATGATCGAGAAAGGCAACGGCATTACATGAAAGCTCTGCATCCATGGTGTTGGAGGCATGACACGGGGGCCTTCAACTGAGCTTGCCGAAATGCGACAACGATCGCCGAGAGGCAAAGCATTGAGCCTGGTGACTAGAGCTTTGGGTGAAGCCATCGGGCGAAGCAATGCAATAGGGGCGAAGCCAAAGGCCTCCGCCCCTAAGCCAGAGGCTCTCATCACCCAGAGCAAAAGACCTTCGTCCTCAAGCGAAGGACTCTGGGCCCTGTAGGGCCGACCCAATGGGGGAGGCCCATTTCATGGCCCAGAAGAGCCCCAAGCCTAAAATTATCTATAATTGCCCTCATAAATGTCCCCATCATGAGGGTTACCCTGTAAAATCCCCTATACTTAAAAACCCAAGGGCGCATGAACCAGCATCAAACCTATAAATAGACCCCAAGGGGCATGTATTGAGGGGATCCCCGTAGTACGCAGTACGAACTGCAGCTGATTGCCTTGTTCTGGCCCTTCGCCAGGTAGGGGTTGGACATCATTGGCCTGTTCCCCACCGCCAGGAATGGCTATCGCTTCGCCATCATCGCTGTCAAATACTTCTCCAGATGGATCGAAGCAGAGCCCCTCGGCTCAATCACGTCGGCTGCGGTTCAAGAATTTGTCTGGAGGAACATAGTGTGCCGCTTCGACATGCCAAAAGAGTTCATCACTGACAATGGCAAGCAGTTCGACTCTAAGAAGTTCAAATAAATGTGGGAGGGGCTAAACTTGCAGATCAAGTTCTCCTTGGTAGCACACCTGCAAGCGAATGGGTCTGTCGAAAGAATGAATGGAAAATTTCTCGAAGCACTAAAGAAAAGGCTAGAGGGCACGCCGAAGGGGAAGTGGCCCGAGGAGATGCTTTCGGTCCTTTGGGCCCTCTGAACCATGTAAATAAGGCCGACAAAGTTCAGCCCGTTCATGCTCCTATGTGGTGACAAAGCTATGACCCCAAGTGAGCTGGGGGCAAACTTGCCATGGGTAACCTTAACCGGAGGCAGAGACAGTCGTGTAGCCTCGATTGAACTCCTCAAAGGAGTAAGAGTCGAAGCCCTCGACCACGTCACGAAGTATGCTCAGGCCACTTCGGCCTCCTACAATAAGAAGGTTCGACCAAAGGACCTATTGCCCGGGCACCTGGTGCTGAAGAAAAAGGCAAACCCGGTGGCAATAGGCAAGCTGGAATCAAAGTGGGAAGGCCCGTACCTTGTCAAGCAAAGGATAAGGACTGGCTCCTTTCGACTGGCAACCCTACAAGGCGAAGAGCTAGACTACTCCTGGAACGCTGCTTCGCTCCAGCAATACTTCGTCTAGAAAAGGGCGGCACCCGATTGCCATATGTGCATATGTAAATATTGATTATGTAAGCCTTCGGCACAAAAAAGATAAAAAAAGAGGAAAATGAAAAAAGAAAAAAAATGGACGTAGGGCTATTATCCACATCAGAGGGCCGAACCAGTATAAAACTCTTGTGTCTTATTTGTAAAGCATCGCAAAAAACCCTTCAGGCAAACGCTTGATCAGCAAAAACGCCAGGGGAGCAAAGTGAATCGGTCGAAGCATCAGTCACCGAACGCTGAAATTGCGGCGCCACATTTATCGATTATCTCTTCGATCGTTGCCACATTAGACCCGAGCGAGAGCACTTAGGCAAAGCGCCCACTATAACGAGTACGAAGCGAATGCCGAAGTGGTGAGAAACGCTCCACACGCTTACAACGAAGCCAGCGATAGCTGGTGCAATCGAAAGCGAGACAAGCCAAGGGCAATGGCCGAAGAGCCATTGCGGTTCGCCCAAACGCGATTTTATTCATAAAAACATCGAAACATTACAAATATATTACATCGCCCGCCATGCGGTCTCTTGACTCCGAAGAACCAACTTCCGGAGTCGAAGCACTAGGTTTGGAGTCAAAAAAGCTAAGGCAGCTCCCAGATCGACAGAGATAGCTACAAATATCTCTAAGGCCACCTGACATTTCTTCGCTTGCGCTATCTACATCGAAAAACGCACCTAGCAGAGTCGGAGCCGAAACACAAACTAAGCTATACTAACGTCGGTCGATAGTAGCCTGACGTTCGGACATCTCGAAGTTTCACCAGAACGAAGCCATCTGCTCGCGGCGCCAGCAGTAGTCGTGGTCGAAGTCCTGCAAGGTTCGCCCTGGATGCTTTCGCATCCACTTCGCCACAACCAAGTCAGGGTAGTTATGCTCGTTGATGGCCATCTCACGACGAACAGGCATGCCAGCGTACTTAGCTTTTATCTGGGCCTTGTTCACCACAACCTTCACATTCATGTTTTGCCACTCCCTCAGAGGGGTTGAATGCATGCCTTTCGACCTGTGAACTACAACGGAAGTCACCCCAGTAGAAGACAAGTTTAAGGCAACCGACAATTTTTCCGAAGAAATGGCGAAAGCCCAAAAGATTTTATACATGAAAGGGGAACGGCCACCGAAGTGCCTTACAAAATTCAGCATACAAGGCCTTTCGGCTAAATAAGGGCGAAACCCAAAAGAAAGAAAAAACTAGCACAAAAGAAGCTTGTTGAGCTAAACACTAAAAAAACAACGGGGAAGGAGGGCGAAAGCCTCACACCTCAGGGTGATCCTCCGCAGCCCCCTAGAGGGATCACGGCCGGCCTCGCCCATGCCATCGCCAGCAACAGGACCTTTGTCGTCGCTGCCCGCATGTTGCTCTGCGGCGTCCGCCTCCGCTTGCTTTTCCAGCTGGTCCCCGAGGCGCCCACGAGCAGTCTCGCTACCCTCTGGCAGCTAGTATGCCCGGCGAAAGGTGCTCAGCTCCACCTAGACCGTGCTTGACGAACTAGGCAGTTGGTCCTACAACATGGCCGGGAAGCCGGAGACATGATCGCAGCCGTGGTGCCAAAGCACAGACAGGACGACCCCGATGACGACGCGAGCGCATCAATCACCGTAAATGCCAGCGGCATCGGCAATCGCCCCCCCTGACTTTGGTGCTCCATTCTATGAAAGCGACTACCTCGGCATCTTCCCCCGGGACTTCGGCAGGGCAAGCCCCAAGCTCGGTCAGGGCCAGGCGAAGCACATAGCTGGCTTGCTTGGCGGACTCTTTCGCCCAGCCCAAAGCCGTAGTCGCTGAAGTAGCAACGTCCCTTGCCTAGGCGACCTCCAGCTTGGCTGACTTGACCTGGCTGCGGAGGGTGTCCACCCTGGCCTCCAAAGTATTATAGTACTCAGTTAGGTCGCTGACTTGGGTCTCGAGCCTCTCGATTTCGACCCTCACCGCTCGGTTTTCGGCCTTCGCCTTCCTCAGGGCTTCGGCCAGGACCTCCCGCTCCAAGTCCTTCCTCTTAGCCCATTCCTTCATCTCCCACGTGCGCCTTTTGTAATCGTCCAGGCAAGGGCCATACGCCAAAAGGGCCTAAAAACACCGCAAAGGTGAAGGAGGCTATCAAGAACCCAAACAAAAGCATACGGAGAAAGAGCAACAGCATAGAGAAGAGAAAAAAGGCTTACCCGAACAAGCAAGCCCTTGACAACCAGGGCCCCCTCGTCGAACTCATTAAAGTCCGTGAAAGGGCGAACATCAGTCGCGGGGGCAACCAACTACGTAACCCCGCCGATGAACGGGAGTAGTTCAGCCCGCGTCGTGAAGTAGCCGGGGACGAAGGGCAGTGTAGACAGGGCAACCTCCGATACAGAGGTGTCCGTTGCCAGCTGCTTCCACTCGCGCTGGTGAAGTGGGGACATGATGACACCCACATGGGGGCTAGCGAAGTCCTCCGTCGCTTCCCTCTCAAGCGAAGCGGCTGTCGCCGCAATCTCACTAGCACCCGCCGAAGGCTGCGTCGCCAGGGTCAGAGCCGTCGGGTCGATGACTGGTGGGGCGCCGTGCTAAATCACCGAAGGACGCGGAGCATGCGAAGTTGGAGTCCCGGACGAAGAGGACTTGCTGTCGCTAAAAGCACTCGCGAGCCTCACCCCGTCCTTCACGGTGACCTTCGGCATTCTCGAGCGGGCCGTCGCCACGACAGGAGTCGAATCCTTCTTGCAGGACCCGGCCAGCACGCGGGTGGCGATCGCCGCCAAAGTCTTCGTCGGTGGCGGCAGCGGTCGAAGGCGCATGAGGAGGATTCGGACTTGGGATAGGGGTATAGCCTCGCGAAAGATCATCATCATCCACCCGGAGAGAGCTATCCATCTCCCCAGGATCCGCCCCCCTCGTTCGTTGCCCTCGTTGTCCGCCTCGGCTTCGGAGGCGACCTCCTCCTCCTCCTCTTCTTTGTCCTCCACCTCCGACCCCTCTTGGGACAGAGCGGCGGACTTCGCCAACATCTGGCCTTTCGCTCGGCTCGTCAAAGCAACCTTGGCGATGACCCTTTTCCTCTTTTTTGAGGCCTCAGCCATGTTGTCAACAACGATGATCTTCACCGGGTTTGCTTGGGCAGGCAGCTCGTCGACAAATACACGATTCACCCGGCTGTCCAGCTGCCAAGCTAGCAACATCCCATATTCGTGGGGGATGGGGTCCCCGATCATCTTCTTTGCCTCCTCCTCGACGCTCTACAGCGAACGGACTAAGGCAAACAACAACAAAGCAAACCATTCTAAGTCCCATGGGGGAGGCGACGAAGGGAAACGAAAACGATATGAAAGGTAGGGTCACAAAGCACTTACGGTTGATCTCGTCCAGCAAGACAAGGCGGGGGAGGCCAAATGCCAGATTGGTGGCATCCAGACTCACCCTCCAATACCGGGCCAAAGGTTTGATCCGGAGCATGCAGAACTCCTCGAACAAGTCCCTACAGCTGAGGCGAAGGGCGATCTTCCGGAGCAGGACAAAGCAGGCTTCCATCGTCCCGTCAAACACCACGTTCGGCTTGCTCTCCAGGCCGATCGCCCGTCGGCGCGTCCAAAGGGCATTTGCCCCCTCTGAACCTGCTGCATAAGGGATGGCGTGGTAGAACCACTTTGGCATCCAATGGCGATCCCATTTAGGCATGGACGCATAGATAGGCCATAGATCCGACTGCTCCAGCCGCAAGTTGAAGTTCACGCTGTCGAAGATGGTCTTCTTCGTCCCCGCTGGCAATGACATAGTCTTGGAGTAGACGGTGGCGGTGTGAAGAGCGGCAAAAAGTTCTGCCGAAGGTACGAAGCCCGATGTCCGACACATCCATTCGAACATCGCGATCCGCACAAAGGCCAAAGGGCTCAGCTACGTAAGCTCCAGGTGGAAGAGGCGGAGCACGCTTGGGAGGAGGTTGTCGCAGGGGGGTCAGAGACACGCGTCGAAGAAGACAGCGAACACCAAGGTCTGCCCTTCACCCGGGCGTGGCACAACCGCTTCGCCAGCAACAAAGGTCTAGCCTTCGGCAATGGCACCTGAGGCCATGAGGGAAGCAAGCTCTGCCTCTTGGAAAATGGAGTTGCCAAGGAAGCAATTCCAGTCTTCGCCCACCGTCCCTTGGTTAGGGCCAATGATCGAAGAGGGAGTGGGTTTGCGAGGAGCCATTTGAAAGGGCGAAGAAATGGCAGTGAAGCAAGTTGAAGCATTAACAAAGCAAGCGCATGGGCGAATGAGCTTCGAAGGGAGCGAGTGGTGTGCTCAAACGGTGGTAAAAAACCAAGGGTAAAAGTAAGCCCCCAGGAAAGGGGTTTTATAGCCGGCTGTCCCGCACGACTGTTGCTCTTTGGGTCAATAGCAATGGCCCACATGGCACCTCCAAAGTGGCCCCACATCTCCTCGCGAGACGGCTTGCATAGCGAAGGGCCAAAAAAGACCGAATAGGCCTGATTGGGCCAAACGCCGGTCAGGCCCAGCTCGGCCCACGAGAAATAACACAAACCGTTAAAACGAGATTTTCTTGTTTCTTGTTCCTCTTGATTCTTCGACTTTTGCTCTGTTTTCCTAGGTAAAACAAGTTTTGGCAGGAGCATTGGCAGAAAGGGGGCGCCTCATGCCAAGCTTCACATCATACAGCCCGATCCTTTCAGGAACAATAGATAACCAGTAGAAATATAATGTTCAACTTTTGGGAAAAAATGTAACAGGGTTGAGAGGTATCAGGAAACATGAAAATACAGGTATCTTTGGTATGGGGCGGGCGACTGAAAGCTACGCTGGTGTAGTAGTCTGGGTGTGAATCTCCTACAAACCTCGAAGTATACTCTGCATGTGTGCATGCACATGTGCTGCAGAGCTGTCCGTGCGAGCTGGACGAGGCACTGGTGCTGCACGAGCCATTGCTGCTCAATGACATTAACGCATTCGACACCTAATATTTCTTGTCTTTGGCGTGGAGTACGTTCGGTGGTGGTCTCAGCAAACTACACATCGTCTCAACCGCACTTCGGCTGGGATGACCGGATGATCAGCTCATGCGTGTGTGCGTACCGCGTCCAGGAGTGTCTTGTGTGTTGTAATAAGGATCGACGAGCATGTGGAACGGAGATGGAAATCCAAGGCCTTACACAGGCCAAGATTAAACAAACCATCACTTGGTAAAAATCTCCCCCTCGGAAGTGAGGCACAAGTCACTAATGAAGAACTGATCTTTCGTTGTGATACCCAAAAACGCAAATATCTCTATCTAGAATCGGTACTAAAAATTTTTAGAACCGGTTCTAAAAGTCCAAGTCCCTATAAACATTTTTAGTTTCAGTTGGTGTTACATTTTTAGTACCGGTTGATGTTATCAACCGGTAATAAAATGTCTTTAGGGTTAGTTCAAAAAGAAAGTGTCTCTATCCAATTTAGATGTGCATAGTAGGTAGGATGGTAACACGCGTGAGGGTTGAGGTAAGTGATCTTGAGTTTGAATCTCACATCCTATATTTTTTTTTTGACTTAGTACGCATCTTACTGGTACTAAAAATCTCGATCTTTAGTTCGATTCCCTAATCTCCGTTTGCTACAACCCATATTAAAGGGGTTTTATAACCGGTATTAAAGATTGTTTCTCCGGTAGTGAGTTAATTGCATGCATACCATTGGTGGGATATAGAAGTCCTTCAGATGTACATTTCAACACTAATAACACTAAAACCGACTATTCAATAATTAACAAAAACATCTAATGGGGTCGATCATATGGTTAGGTATACTTGATGGATATACCCAGTTTCATTGTTTAAGGAAATGTACATTTCTGTTAAAAAAAAGTTAATTGCACTTTGGTCCATCTTTTATTACAAAAGTTTCAATTTGGGTCACCCTCTAGCTAATATTTGTAGCACTTTGGACCACTCCAAGTTACTTCTCTAGCTGCATATACTCTCTAATCTTGCAAAGAATAGCCTATGTGTTAGTCAGGAAGATTGCTGGTTTATGAGTGCTGATGTGCTTAAAGTCATTCATGTGCTCGAGAAAAAATTTTAGAGTGAAACAAAGTGAAGAAAAGGCAAAGTAATCTATTCCAAAGTGAAAAGATCGGTTAAAGATAGTGCAAAGTAAAACTTTAATAATAAAAGGTGGCCCTAAACGTAGTATCATATCGGTGCCTGTTTTTTCTATGAATCATAATAAAAGGTGACCCTAAACGTTGGTAAATGCCTCTAGAAAAGTTATTCATCATTGTCGCTATTTTTTTAGTACCAACATTCATAGCAAATTCAACCACCTCTTCAGGGTACTTAAAAGTAGATGGCATATTAGTTCTAATGGCCGAAACAGAGTTGTCGTGAACAGCCATCCCGCACTATATATAAATACAAGCCACCATTGGGAGAACAAGGGCTAGCCTCAGAACAAGCAAATTACAATGGTGAATGATTGGATATGTGAAGAAGCTACAAATTATGGTTGTTCATGTGTGAAAATCCAAGTAGTCATCAATTTTATTTGTTTTCTGAAAAAAAAAGTAGCTGAGCCTGAGAAGCATCGGGAGATCACTCGATGCTTGTTTGACGACCGAAGATTATTGAGATATTGGAAGGCATACGGGTTTTCAGGTGTACGGCCGAGAGAAATGGCGCAAGTGCCTTCGGATGCAGAGCGAGATTGATGTGACCAGCTGCTACCTTGTACCAGCCATGTTGGGCTCATATGCACTAATCTTCTCCTTCTGTTCTGGACTCTGTATTTTCATTTCTTACTATGTTTTAGTGTCAGGGAAAATTGTCGATGGCTCATGCTCTATGCCAAAATTCTATTCAGTTCAAGCAGTTAAGCTAGCACCAATCACTGGTACAATGCTATGGACAAGCAAATCAACGTCCATTTGCAGAGGAAAAAGAAATCATATCAGAGAGCACCTTCCTGTGTCTTGTAAAGCACCCAACTTCAGAAAGCACTAGAGTGCCAAGGGTCTATCCTTCTTGTTCTGCCAAGAATCTGACATTCGTATTGGTTCATCGAGCACTAGTAGCAGGAATTCATTCCTACTTTCTTTCCTGAATACGCAACTGCGAAACTGAAGAAAAACAGAAAAATTGAAAGGATAAGAATGGAAAATAAAGCAGACTCATATGATTTGAAGGAAATCTTTTACAGTGACACGTAGTAAACATGAATAAACAATTAATTCCTTTATTTTCCGCAATTTTACTTTTAAGTAGAAGTACTCAACAAGAACATTGTCGCGCACGAGACCTAAAGTGGATGGATGCAGAAAACAATAATTTAGACAGGTTTAGGGTCGATGAGAGGTAATACCTTATTTCTGTTTGAGGATTGTATTCATCGGGTATATATTTATCTGATAATCAAGTTATGGTTATCTCTGGTTTTGCCTTTAGAGAGCTCCCTGTCTACCTTATATAGGTTGGGGGACAGACTTACAAAGAGAAAAATCTAGTTAAATACGGCTTCAGTTTTCTAATCTATTACATGATAGTACTCAATCGAAACTTTAGGGCATGTCATAGAACACAAGACAATATTATGACCGAATCCTACTCTATTACATAATATATGGATCTAGCCCATCTACTATCTCTAATCGAATATAAAGACCGTGTGGGTACCCGGTATCCGTATTCTTCATGGTCATTTCTTCTAGCTCATTTTCTTCTGACGGGTTGTACATTCCCTTATTTTGACCACGTAGAACAGCACATGTGCGTGTGCTGTCTATATCTATATGAAAGAGATCCACCAGCACGGGGACAGCGAGGGCAACTCTCAGGATAGCGAAGGCCTTGCAGATATGGGCAATTTGCTCCTCAATCTTATATGGCCAACAATGCAGCATCCAAGTTAGATAAAGTGTGTTTTGGGAGGTATCTGAAGGCCTGTTGTTACGCTTTCTGTTATTATTACAGTACCTGCTAGCTGATGCATTGCATCCATGAGAGGTGGGCAAATGCACAGCGAGTATGACTCAAAAAAAACCACATATAATGGCAAACTTTTCCTAAGGGCAGGAGGTGTGGCAATATTTTCAGACCTCTAGGTTTACCTAGAGACTAATTGGTGCGTACGCGCCATTTTTAGAAGTAGCACATGAGGTGTAAGCAGAGGGTCCATTATACGCGTTTTTTTTCCGCATCACAACAAAAACCTTCCGCGTGTGTTTCTCTTTTTTTAATTTTTCTTTTTTTCCAAAAAAATCCTCCCGCGCGTATTTTTTTCTTTTTATTGACTGAAACAAACTTTTAACTAAGATTTGAAAATTTTTAAATCAAGATTAAAATCTTTTCAACTTAGATTCGAAAACTTTCAAGTTCAGATTTAAAAGTTTCTTATATTTGAAAACTTTCAACTTACATTTGAAAATTTATGAGTCAAGATTTAGAAACTTTTTAACTCAGATTTAAAAACTTTTTAACTCAGATTTGAAACTTTTAAATCCAGATTTGAAAACTTTCAAGTCCAGATTTAAAACATTAACTTACATCTGAGAATTTTCAGCTCGGATTTAAAAATTTTCAAATCAAGATTTAAAAACATTCAACTCAGATTTGAAAACTTTCAACTGAAAATTTGAAACTTTTAACTCAAATTTAAAAACTTTCATCTTAAAATTTAAAACATCAAACTTAAACTTAAAAAACATTCGAACTAAAAAATTAGAACTTTTAACTAAAATTTTAAAAACTTTTGACTCAACATTCGCACGTGATAAAAAAATAGCGAAAAAAATCAGGAAAAGAATAGCAAAAATAAACCAAAAAATACGTTGGGGAGCAGGCGCGCCAACAAGAGAGCTGGCGCAGACGCACCAGTTAGCTTTTTCGAGGTACGTTGGCATGGGAGGCATTCTGGACATGACTGCATCAACTCAAGGTTTTCTCTCAACAGCCAGTTATTCCCAAGCCGTATATAATTGGTCATTTCTTAGTGGTTTCAAGTATTTTTCTCTCTCACACACGTCTACCTGAACTTGTCACATTATAATCTTTAAGATTTTCCATTCGTATATATTCCTTGATGGCGCACAAAGATGCCATGTGATGTAATTAGAGCTCGCTAGATCATTGAATATATTTTTCGGATTGATATTTCCAAACTTTCGGTTCTCCACCACACAAATTTTTTATTTCTGTAACATTGAATCATAATAATAAGGCTAGTCTGGCTGAGGTACATCGTGATAGTTATTCACCTTAGACGATAAGACGACGTGCTATCTATAGATAAAAATGAAACTCCAATATGAATGGCATGACCGAGCTGCTGTGCACCTAGCGAAGCCTCAGGTATCTGCGGTCCTTTTTGGAGGCAAAACTTAATGTTAGAATCCTACTAGCTGGCTGCTAGACATGCGAGGCATTGGAAACTATTCTACTTGGAATCATTCGGAACATGCCGTAATGTTGCAACAACAAAGCTTTCAACCATGACAAAGCCAGCGTTCAACAATGAGAAAGCAAACGGACAAGTCCTCGAGCGCAGCTCCTTTGGTCATACATGTTTGAACCCCATTCACAAGCTCATGCTTACTTCCTGGACCAATGGTCTTTTTGTAATAGGTACGTTGTTCCTGAGTTCCATACGCTCTTTTCCTGAACCCATGTAGTTCTCCTTCTTGTATATATTTGTCAATGGCAAAATTTGGCAATTGTCGTTAGTGTTGACAGAGAAACCGTCTCCATACGAATGCTTGAGAGATTTGCTTTGCTCTAGTGCAGGTCGTAAAATTCGGGTTCAAATCCACACGAAGGCATGCCAGTTAATTTGATCCTACAACTGACAAGATATATAAATTGATGATTAAAATCTCGATCGTCCAATAAGCCGATGTAGCGATACTAGCCGATGTCGATAGAGTTTTTAAATAATCAACTATATATCCGATGTAGATTCTATCACTTAGATAAAGATAATGAAAGAACATGAACAAACAATCCAATCGACCGATGATAATATCATGAAGTAGATGTCCAATGAACCAATCGGAAGAAAAATTGATACAAAATATTAAATATAGGCTCGATGGTTAAAGCATACATCGGCTGGAGTCCAATGTAAAGATAACTTATTGGCTAGCACTCCGATAAAATATAGCACAAATCAATAAACTTAGCAAGACTTAAATTATCAACAGTAATATAAAAGATCGGACCCAACCGAAACAGTCTCTAGATTACGTCTGATCAAATAAGCTCGAAAAGCCGATAGATCTATGCTAACGTGATGGATATAATAAATCTATTTAAAAAACATTGTGATTGTAGAGATATATCGAATAACACAGAAGATTGGACCTAACTGAGACAGTCGCAACTAAACTGATGCGTCTCTAAACACAATGCAATTAAAGATATAATTGAAATATCAGGTAGGCAACGCTTGTGCCGATAGTAATAGAATATCAAATGTAATCTGAGAAAATTCTAGCCCCGTCGATACAAGCGAAGTTGACAGAACTTACTTCCTTGCCGGAGATCGAAACCGATGCAGCTCAACTCAAAAATAAGAACTCATCGAGATAAAGGGTGGCGATATGCCGAAAGTAATTGTATTGATCTGTGGAGATAAATAACAGGGACCTTGGATGTACATATTTATATCCATGTGTAGATACTAGTTCTTACTGGACACGCACAAACTTTCGTAAAGATAAAGTAAAAATACAAGTCTTAATCAGACTCTGATGAATCTTTCCTAAAATTAAAAAGACTAACTGATTCTGCCTAATTTATAGATAATTTGCCATACCGCATCCTTCTTGAACTCGGTCTCTTCTAGATAAGCTTCTTTTAATTGATTAATTTTCTTAACTGAATCCACTAACAATCCGACTGCTGGTGACTGATAATTTTAATCGGCCAATTCCAGTAAGGCCAATACTCACTCTAAGCTGATGATGACTTTGGGGCTTACCAAATTTTGGTGTTAACAACTAGTCAAGGTCGAGTCAAAGGAGAAATTGACGTCGTGATTATAACAACCACAACTAGAAAGTGTATCGAACAAAAGGTTATTTTTAGAGTTGTTTTCATATCAGCTTCCGGATGAAGGAAGGTTTGTTAGTTTCCTTTTTCATAGATAGATTGCTAAGCTGATCAGGTCATTTCTGAGTCAAACTTATTTTATCCCGAGGGTATGAATATGAAGCCCAAGATCCTTGTGATCATCAATAGTTCAATCTACAACATTCGGTGCATCGTCACCTTAGTTTTAGCTTTCGACGAGTTCTTGTTTTCGAGCTTGGGCTGTGTCAGTTTTGATCTCCGGCGAGAAAGTAAGTTCCGTCAACTTCGCTTGTATCGGCATTATTAGTACTTTCTCGGTTAAGTCCGATATACTATTTAGGTTTATACTTGTGTTGCCTATCTGACATATTGGCTCTTTCTTAGATTTCTTTGATGTCTTAGTTAGATTCAATATATTAATCACCTTGTTTAGCATCTGTCGGCTTGCTTAAGTCTATCAAACTTATCATCAATCTCGTACTATCTTGGTTAAGTCCAATCTACTAGGTATTGATTTGCTAGTTAGACTTGTTCAATCTAATAGATTTTGTTTATTGTTTCATCGGAGTTCTAGACTATGAGTTATCTATTTGTCATAAGATAATCTGCTACACCGTTTAATCTATAAGATGTAGTATAATTATTTAGTTTCTACTTTTATTATCTTCAATTATATACTGTCTCGATTCGGTCTGATCAGTCAAGATTGTGGTTAATAATCGAAGATTGTTATTGATTGTACTTCACATCATCTTAGCCAATGATAGTATTACTTTTTCCATAGAAATAGATGATAAGTTATAATCAAGATTATATAATTGCCTAGATTATGTCTTTATTATCTTCAATCTTATACTGTTTCGATTTGGTCTAATCTATCAAGGTTTGTTTTAATAAAGATAGATTACTAACAATTATATTGTATATAAGTCTCAACCGATGTTTCACTTAATCTGCTTTTATACCTAAACTCCATCGGTTATAACCGTTGATCCAAAATTATATCCGCATCGGCTGGGCATGGGATTCCATGTCGATCCTTTGGCCGATCGGCCTTGTGATTTAACTTTTTCTATTTTGTTAGTTGCATGATCAAATTAACTGGCACGGCCTGAACCTGATTGATAGGACTTGCACTAGAGCTAAGTACATCTCTTAGGCCTTCATGCATAAACATGCTTTTGGCACGTCTGTTGGGACATTTTCTTCATCAATATGTCTGAAGAACACAATCAGGATGAGATAATTCTGGTAACCATGGAGAAACTAACAGATTAGCAAAGGTCTCAAGTGGAGCAAACAATTCAAGATTATACAAAGCTACTCTTGGAATCTTTCAGCATGACTCGATAGGACTAATACAGAAATCTCAACTTCCGAGGCCGATGGCAATAGGAGAAGGAAGCTCAGGATCTATTCCAAGTCCTCATAATAAGAATTTTCAAGATACAGTTAATGAGGCAGTTCATCACGCTTTGATCAACCAGTCTGGAGTTTTGATGAATTTATTACAAGGGTTGATCAAGAAAGCCGTGAATCAAAGAATTCATCAAGAACCTGCACGAGGACCTGTATATTTTCGAGGGGGGACACCACCATTGAAGCAAGTCAAAAAATAAGCTCCTCAAGGAACATATGGTTTGGCAAAGGATGAAGTTCCTAATTTAATATCCCTAAGAAAGGGATAGTTTAATGAAATTTCTCAGGTTCCTCGAGGATATCAGAATGTTTCTTATTATGGGGGGCAGCCACAGCAGTATCGACCAGAAGAACCCTATCAGTAAAGACGTGAAGACCCACAGCAGTATCGTCCAGAAGGACCTCATCAATATCTGTATGGTTTTTTTGACGTAAAACAACAGGAGAGGCTCCTACTGTGTTAGTATATTAAAATAAAAAGAATTATTTACAACATATTTACAGGGAAGGTTATACAAGGTTGTCAATCCATGATTGTCAGTTTGATTTGTCTACTTTTGCTCTGTGCAAAAGCAGAGAAAAGTCTTTTTTGAAGTTCATCTTCCATAAGGGAAAGGAAAGAGAAATGTTGTCGAAGATTAGAGCATTCCTTCTGTCCCATATGTTCCAGCAGGCTAGTGGCCACCACCTCAAGAAAGAAAGATTTCCCAAATTGCAGTTTACTTGATTGAATCATGTTTATAAATTCCATTTGCATATTCCATTGTATAGTCAGATAAGTCCAGCATTTCTGTGCAAAAGGGCAGGAAAAGAAAAGATGCATGAAATCTTCCAGTTGTGTAGATGTGCATAATACACACTCAGGTCCATCTTGAACTGTGAAGTTTCTTCTTTGTAGCATATCTCTAGTATTGAGTCGATCCTTTAGAAGTAACCAGAGGAAAACTTTTATCTTCATGGTGCATTTTGATTTCCATATTGCAGTAATTGCTGGAGATGGCTGACGATGTGCAAAGAAAAGATCATATATCTCTTTGGACTGAAATTGTGATGAACCCCAAGTATAACTTGAAAGATCATTGCCTTGTGACAACTGGATATCTTCTACTCTCTGTGATAAACTTTGATATTGTAGCATAGCTTCTGGAGCGAGAGGGATGTGAAAGTTTTGTGAAAGGTTTTGCTGTTTGAAGGATAGAACAGAGACATCTTCATCAGTACAGTGGGAGAACAAGATTTGATAAGTTTGTTCCAATATGTCGTCATTCCATTTATCTTTCCAAAAAAGGGTTGTATTTCCTCTGTTGATTTGTATGGATGAAATAGTTCTGAACAGAGGTATTAGTCTGAATATATCTTTCCACCAAAATGAATCACATTCCTGAAGAGAATGTGGAGGGAGTTCATTATTGTCATAATAGCTGCTCCATAAGAGTCTGACCCAGGGCTGATTCTTTTTATTGTAGAATTTGTCTAGGTGTTTCATCAGCAAAGCAATGTTTTGCAACACCAAATCAATGATACCTAGTCCTCCCTTATTTTTTGGTTTGCAAACTTTGTCCCAAGAGGCTAAAGATTGTGGTCTAACTTGAGTATCTGTGGTTTTCTTCCATAAACAATGTCGTCTTGCTCTGTTAATATGTTGTATCATCTTTTTGGGCAATTTGAGAGTGCACATATAGAAAGTGGGGAGAGAGGATACGACCAAATTAACCAAAGTGAGACGCTGCCCATGGTTGAGAAACATTATGATTGAAGGTAGCCTGCTTTCAATCCTATCAATGAGAGGTGCAAAATCTACTATTCTTGGCTTTGTTATTCCCACAGGTAGTCCAAGATAAGTGAAAGGCATAGATCTAACTTTACATCCAAAGGTACCAACTAAAGTCTCAGTTTTTTCTTCCTCCACATTTACTGGCCATATCATACAGGATTTATGATAGTTTATTTTCAGATCAGTACACTGTGCATATGATTGCAAAAATGACTTTGAGGCAGAAAAGTTCTCTCTGACAAGTTTTCATGATGATTATTGTGTCATCTGCATATTAGACAACTGGGAATTTACCTTCAGTTTGTATGATTGGCAAGGATAGAATTCCATTTGTTTAGGCCTTGTTTATCATGGATTGCAGAAGATCAGGAGTGAGAACAAATAGCAGTGTAGAGATTGGACCACCTTGCTTCACCCTTCTTTTACATTTGGACAATCCTGCTGGATAGAAGAAAATTAGCCGGAACCCATGAACTTGTTGTACTGGAGAAACAAATTCACGACAGTACGATATGAAACAGTTGTACTGGAGTGGCCTATCTAATCTGGTTTGGTTTTGCTTTTCTGCTTTTGTTTTTCCCTCTAGAAATGGACTTGGATCAATTTGTTCGTCCATAGCATCGTACCAGCGATTAATTGGTGCTAGCTTAACTTGCTTGAAGTGAGTAGAATTCTAATGGGATCAATTTGCTTGTCCATGGCATCGACAATTTTCCAACATGGAAACGTAGTACGAAATGGAAATATAAAGTCCAGAACTGAAGGAGAGGACTAGTGCATTACTCTATGGGCGTGTTTGGTTCGCTGCAAGGTGCCTGGCTCATACGCGTGGGTGTAGGAGACCGTCATTTCGTTGCCTGGACAAGGATTTGAGCCTGGTTCCGCGCGTGCAAAAGGTCCTTCGAAGCCAGGCCCGTCGAAAACGCAGGAATCGAGGTTCTCTCCTTGTCCGGGCTGTGCTCGTGCAGACGCGGGGACGCGCGGGTGCAGCCATGGGGCGAGAGGGGGTCATGCTCCCCTTACCACCCTCTCCCTCATTTGCTAGCTCAGCCGCTGCCCCCACTTGTCTCCATCTCCATCGCCATGACGCCACCTGGAGCTCCTTGCCGTCGTCTTCGGCGACTCCCGCTATGGCAGAGAGGAGGGCCTCAAGCTCGAGCTCGGCCATATCTGGGAGGAAGAAGCGAGTGGGAGGAAGGAGGGCCTGAAGAGGATACCCGGATCTGGGAGCTTGAGGGGTCGCCGCTGCCATCATCTTCCTTTTCTCCCCGCTCTCTCCGGCGTCCTCTTCCTCGCCGGCACCGCCATCGCCACTGTCTCCTTCATGAGCTGCAATTCGCTGGCCAGAACCGGCGGCCTCGACTTCAAAACGCGAGATCCGATCGCCTTCAACTCGTGGCCACCGAATCCGGAGGCCATGGAGTCCAATGACGGTGGAGGAGATGAGCGTCGTCAAGTGTCGAAGCGGCGATGGGGACGGTTAATAAGCCCGTGATTTGTGTACCACTTTTTGTTTTGTAGTATTACCTTTTTCAAGCGGTGTAGATGATTTGCTGTTTATTTTTTCACTACTTCATGATGATGTTATACAGGTATATGAAATATTATTTATGTTGGTGTATGAGATGTGTTGCATTGCACACTAAGTGGTTAAATTAGATTCTCATATTAACTTTTTATTTGGTATAGTGGAGGTAACCTCACCCCTAACAAATAAAGAGGTAACTATACTCAAAGTCCATACAACCAACCAAACAAAATCTTTTGCATCCAGTACATTCAATACAATTAATTACAATCAACCAAACAAGAGCTAACCATATTCAGATTCATCCCATATAGATAACCAAACAGATATATACATATGTATTTAGCCAGGCTAGACTCAGCCTGGATTGGAGGGATGGACCAAGCTAAAAGAATGCGAGCAACCAAAGTCTTCTGCTGGTAAAAAGTGGCGGATCAGACCGTGCTTGCTCTCTACCCAAAGGAAATTGCTCTATTTCTCTCGGCCGTACGCCTGAAAACATGCATGCCTTCCCATCTCTTCAGTGTCTTGGATCGTCAAACAAGACACTCTGCAATGAGTGACCTCCCGATGCTTCTCAGGCCGAGCTAATTTTGTTGCAAACAACAAATTAAATTGAGAATTTTCTTGCATGATAAACACTGTAGTTTGTAACCTCTTGACATGTCCAAATCTTTCTATATCCGTCTAGATGATTGTTCTGACGTAGCCCTCATTGTCATAGTGGTCGCTTGCGTTTATATACAGCTTGCATGGTTGATTGTTACTCCCTATGTTCAAATTACTGCTTTGATTTTTTTTAGGCAATTTTTTTAAGCTTCAACAAATTTATAGAAGAATTTAGCAACATCAAGAACACCAAATTAGTTCCATTAAAACTAAAATTTAATATATCTTGGTAATATGTATGTTTTTTTTTTGATAATATTGCTATATTTTTCTATAAATCTGATCAAACTTAAAAAAATGTTGACTGAAAAAATCAAAAGAAATTACAATATTAAACCGAGGGAGTACAACCTTGGAAACAGCTACCACTGCTGACCAGGTTCAGACCAGGCATTACCTCTTCAGAGAATAAGCACCCATAATATTTTTCATTTGACGTTTCTACGTAATGGAAGAGTAAAAATAAGATACCCTTCATCGAAAATGACAAGGTGCACAAGTAATTCACGAAAAAAAAATAGTATCATCGATGTCATGTAGATAGGCCAGTTTCAAAGCTCAATTTGATGCACAAATTGAAAAAAATACAATAGCTAGCATTCCCATGTAGAACATCTGGATATTTCCCTCTACCTGCTCATACGTACTAATATCAAATAATGTTCATGCAGCTCGAAAAGAATAGCAAGCGTTAAGTACAAAACGAACATGATCAGTTCTACTGCGGTGTAGAGTTCTACTGCAGTGTAGAGGACATGCTGGAGAACTGATCTATTTCGGCCGTTGGAACTAAGAGGTCATCTGGTTTTCCGTAACGTCAAGAGGTCGATTAATTTTGTCCAAAATTTAATAGTAAGAAAATAACAAAAACAAATCATGAAAGATTAAACGTCCCAGCAATTATGTTCTTCTGATAGTTTCTTCCAGCAACATGCAAGTGCCCTGTACAATGTTAAGAGCAAAAAATGTAATCACACAAGTTCCTCACCCAGAAACGTAGTAATCACAACAATTATTTGATGCACAATGTAACCGCCTAACCACATAATCTACTTCAGTACTAAGAACATATATGCTACAAAACTTGTACGACATAAAACACCCCTCCCACCCAAAAAAAAAAAGAAAAAAAGAGGGTGCGATTCAATTGCACGATGTCTATGAACTGCAAAGCGCGTGCTCGTTTCCATGCCTAGTTCATGACAAAAGGTGGCTGCGGAAGACAAATTTCTGACACCTCCTATACACAGCTAGCTAAATACTTACATTCTCATGCAACCGTGTTTGGAATGCACACTAATTAAGATGGAAATGCTTGTGGCCTAGTGTGTCGATCGTCTCTCACTACTAGAAAACTCATTTTCGACGTCGTAGGGGTTAAATTTTCGCAGGCAGGTATGGTCTTCGGAGCCAAAATCCCGCCGGCGAAGACAATACCTGGGGTGGAGGGGGCGGTCCGCCTGCGAAGATCGATCTTTGCAGGCGGACCATATAAGCGACGCATCTTCGCAGGCGGCAGGAGACGTGCGCCTGCGAAAATCGATCTTCGCAGGCGCCGCTTATATGGCCCGCCTGCAAAGATGCCCCTATATAGTCTTCTTCCTCCCCGAGCCCTGTTCATTCTCCCCGAAGTTTCTCTCTTCTAAAGTGACTTAAATATAGGAGGGGAGGTTTTGAACTTCAAATCTTCGGGGAATTTTTCTACGGTGCTTAGATCTACTCATTTCCACACTAGGTATGCAATTTTTTAAGCTTTTAGACCTCAATTTGTGATGGATTTATGCATGCAAAATTGTGAAGGAAAAGCTCCATGTTTTTTAATTTACTTTCTTTTGATATGTTGATGTTAGATGTATGTGTAATACTTGATGCCTCTTGTTGTAGTGGTTTAATGTGGTAACATAAATTCTCATTTTTTTTATTTTGTTATCGCATCCACCCCCTAGTTCTAGATCTAGATCTAAATCTTGTCATATATATATGAGAGAGAATAAAATTTTTAATGTCTATTTATTTGGTGCAATCAAAAAATAATTATATTAGTTTGTAATATGTCGATGATAAGATTTTGTTAGATTTTCCTAATATACTAATTTAGCATGTCTGTGTAAAAAAATGAAATAAATTTTTTTTTTATTAATTCACAATTAACCTTCAGTTAGTTTTGAATAGCGATATGTTTTTTTAATAAACCCTGCAAATTTGGTATTAATAGTGCAAATATTTTATGTTTATTTTTTTAGAGATATGAAAAGTCTGGAATGGATGTATCATTGGCCGAGGTTTTTGTCTCCATATAGAGATGAAGTGTCTAAATTTATTGGTATTGCGAAGGCACACGCTGAGAAGAACAATATGAGGAAGATAATTTGTCCATGTGCTGACTGTAAGAATGAAATAGCCTGAAAAGATGCTTATAAAGTGAAGGAGCACTTAGTAACTCGTGGATGTATGGACAAGTACGAAATATGGACACGTCATGGCGAAGAACAAGTGGACAGGCCTGAAAATGTAGTTCCGGCACAAGTTGAAGACATGGTGCACGACGATGGTTCTATTGAGGACAAAATCGATCTAGAGAAAATGTTACGTCATGCAGAACCCGAGGTGCTAATGGGGTCGGCTAGAGGTTTAAATAACTTTGAAGCTTTACAGAAGGCAGCTAAGGAAGTTCTGTACGATGAGTCGAAGGGCTGTGACAGTGAGTTCACAACACTACGGTCAGTTCTTGAACTTATGAGGTTAAAGGCGAGACATGGATGGTCTGATACCAGTTTCGACGGTCTTTTAGAACTTCTGCAGAAAATGCTCCCGAGGCCTAACTAGCGAAGAAACTCATATGCCCCCTTTCACTTGGTGTGGAAAAGATTCATGCGTGCGTTAATCACTGCATACTGTTCAGGAAAGAGTACGCTTCTTTAGATGAATGCCCAACATGCGGTGCTAGCCAGTACAAATTGAATAGCAATACTGGCCTACAACCGTCTGATAGAACTGAGGGAACTCAGAGAAAAATCCCGCAGCTTGTGATGTGGTACCTTCCTGTCAAAGACTGCATTAAACGGATATACTCAAATCCGTGAGATGCGGAACTAAGGCGTTGGCATGAAGAAGGGCGCAAGAAGGATGGGATGATTCGACACCCGGCAGATGCTCATCAGTGGATAAACTTTGATGCTCAGTATAGAGAGTTTGCTAAAGACCTACGGAACATTAGGTTTGCCCTGAGTACTGATGGAGTTAATCCTTTTGGAGACATGAGCAGCTCACATAGTACTTGGCCAGTGCTTCTGACTATGTATAATCTTCCTACCTGGCTTTGTCAAAAGCAAAAATACGTACTACTCTGTATCCTCATACAGGGACCCCGTCAGCCTGGTATTGATATTGACGTATTTCTTGAACCATTGTTGGAAGATATGGCAGATTTATGAAAAGAGGGATTGAAAGTGTGGGACGAGTACTTAAGAGAATACTTCATAGTGAAAGCCATCATCTTCGTGACCATTAACGATTATCCAGCAATGTTTTCAGTTTCAGGTCAAATTAAAGGTAAAACAGGATGTGTGATCTGCTTGAATGGAACGTACTATAGGTATCTCTCGGGTTCCAACAAGCTTGTGTACATGCGGCACCGGCGGTTCCTACGCAGAAATCACAGGTACCGCAAGATGAAGGCGGAGTTCGATGGCACTGAAGAGACTGATCCTGCACCAAAACCTACATCGGGGGAAAAAGTGTGTGCAATGACAGAGAAAATTGTTTGCGAATTTGGAAAAGTGACTAAGAAACCATCAAAGGGGAAAAAGCGCAAGAAACCCGAGAAGACTAAGAAACCAGAGGATGAGGGGAAGCAAGATGATAGTATGACATAAAACACCCCTCCCACCCAAAAAAAAAGAAAAAAAGAGGGTGCGATTCAATTGCACGATGTCTGTGAACTGCAAAGCGCGTGCTCGTTTCCATGCCTAGTTCATGACAAAAGGTGGCTGCGGAAGACAAATTTCTGACACCTCCTATACACAGCTAGCTATATACTTACATTCTCATGCAACCGTGTTTGGAATGCACACCAATTAAGATGGAAATGCTTGTGGCCTAGTGTGTCGATCGTCTCTGGAGCAATCCCGATTGGAAAGAAGTTTCATTGCTCACTAGACTACCCCATCAAATTCCTCAGTACTATTGTCCCAGTTCTCTATGTTGGTTGAATTTTTTATCGGATGAGCCCACGAGTCCGAACTAAAGAGATAAGAGAGAAGTTTGTTTTGTGATCGGTTAAAACTAACTTTGATTCTTAATTGAAGATAAGCTCTTGGGCCCCACCAGTGTTATAAAAAGATGAATTCGCAGAGAGGAGAGGATGCTCGAATCTCTCTCGCGCATAACCCGAAAACCCTAATTCGCCACCAATCGACAATTGCGCTGGAAGGGGTTCGTAACGCTATCTCGGGACAGTGCCGGTGGAGACACAAAGGCCGTCTTGATCTAGTGAGAAAAACAGAAGAAAAGCCGAAAGAAAAAGAAGAGAAGAAAAGGGGAAAACCAGAGGAATCATAAATGGCTTCCAACCCAGGTCAGTAGATTGAATTTCACAATTAGAAGGTGATCTTGTAATTTAGAAACTCCAACTTTGTGGTATCAGAGCTAATCTTTAGCCTACTCAATCCCTTAATCACATCATCTCTGTTAGAAGCCACTTATAAATTCAAGATTGATTTGGGTTATTTAGATTAGACTAAATTAGGGATTATGTCTTACTGTTTTGCATGTTTTAAATTCAATTCTCAAATCTTATTACTTGCTTAGCAGTAGAATAAAGAAATTAAGGGAAGAAGGGAGTAAGCCTGATTAAATCCATACCAAAATCCCAAAATTGAGAAAAACCCTAATTCAGCTGAAAACCCTAAGACCCAGAAATCCCAAAATTTTGGCAAATCAAAGAATTAAGCTTCAGGTTCGGAAACTTACCGGACTGGAAGCCCTAAGCTCGCCTGAGCTCTCCGGTCTCCTTGGGGTCACGCTGGTTCTCCACCATGCGCACGCCTCCTTGGAGTGCCCTCATCGTCGCTGCCTAGCCGGGACGGAAGCGTTGGCTTGGCGCGCCCATCGGTCTCTGCCCCCCTCCCCCTCCCCCCCCCCCCCCCCCCCCGCCGGCATCGGAATAAGTGGGCTGAATTCAGTTTTTAATTTTAAACCCACTGATTTCATGTTTAATATTATTTCCAGAATTTTTTTATACCTTTTCTTAGCTAAATTAAAACAATAAAACCCTCAAGCTATGCCATGTATATTCATTGATGTGAGTCACTATTAAGAGATGCAAAATTCTAGCATCCACATAATGGAGTAATGAGTCATAAATGAGGTAGAATAATATTTGTTATTGGAGCTCTTGATGAGCTCGTACTCAATGGAAGCATAATATATAAACTTCAATCACATAATTTTAATTTAATTTTACTTAGTGAATGATATCATCTAAGCAACGACCGGTGTTAGAAATTCTAAGGGTGAAGTGTCTCTACCTTAATGACACATCCAATCTCCCCTAGAAATGTGCTAAATAATAAGGCCATAATTTCAACAACGTCTCATAATGATTCAACTAAAAAATAATGCCATTTATTTTCTTATGTAACTACTTTCTCAAACCAAGACATTAAACAATGTCCCTATTTCTTGCAAAAACTTACACAATAAAATTTCAAGAGTAGTATACATAAGAAATAGAGGCAATTTTATTTCCCCTTTATGTGGAATATGAGCTTTATTAAATTTGGAGTTGCTACCCTCCCATTAGTAAACCTTCATATTTTCCATTAAATGATAAGATTTACTAGATCTTACTTACTTTGCCTCTTAGTCTTCTATATTTCTTATTGATTTACAAAGTAATGAACCAAGTTAACTATGATCCACTTTGTCTTAACTGAATATTACAATTAATTTAAAAAATGACCATAGTCTAAGAGAAGAAAAGTCATATGAAATGGAAAAGTGGCCCATTTGAAATGTGTGATGTCCATCCCTTTAAGTGTGCACGCCATGTAATTTATCTCTTATGCTAACTTTTAAATTATGGTGGTTAATGTGCGTAGGCACTAAAATTGTACTTAGCATTGATCTTGATGAACTTCTAAAGTTTGCCTCAAAATTTGCTAGATAAAGTTTCGCATTGTCATGCTCAAAATTCTCCTCTATACTGACAGAAATGATAATCTTAATATATATTAGTGACATGCGAAACACAACACTATATTGCCCTTCTCCCAGGCTAATATTTCATCAAAATGTCTCTTGAGTTTGGGGAAAAATTATTGACATTAGCCGCGGAAGCCACAAGGGATCCTTTGTTATTGCTAAGTCATACTCAATAAAGCCTTTAGGCCCAGTTAAATAGAGAAAAAATAATTCAATAGATTTTAACAGATAAATAGTAGTATTTATTGCTGAAATATTAAGCGACATTATTAGTGTGGTTGTCGGTGCAAATAATGTAATTAGGTACAATTACTCACATAGTAATGATAACTTAACAACATTTCGCTTTGCATAACCGTTGGGAATAGACAAAACAAAGGAATTATTAAATGAAATTACTTATAATCCAAAATCAAGTCATCATTGGGCAGAATTGATTAGGGAATAAATATTAATGTCTTAAATCACATCACAACACTTCGACCATGCCTTGTGCGACCTTGGAGCAAGCGTCGGCGTTATGCCCAAGGTAATTTTTTATCAACTGAATTTCACTACTGTATCTCGCCTACACCTATAATGTTGTAGCTGGCTGACTCCACGGTCCGCTATTTGGCGGGAATTACCCAAGACGTTCCGATGAGAATCTGGGGTTGCTTCATCACCGTTGACTTCATGGTGCTGGATATGGATACCGACAATGGTACTACACTTAAGCTTGGGCATCCGTTCCTATGCTTCGCAGATGCCCGCATCGATGTGAGAGCCAAAGAAATTCGACTCCACATTAATGGCAAAGAGGAGAAGTTCGAGTTCCAACCCACGAAGGAGCAATGCGCATGATCAAAATCAAGTACAGAACAAACAAGAAGAACATCTGAGAGGTCGAAGTGACAGCCCCACAGAAGAACAGCCTCATGGCATTCATCAAGAAGGTGTTGAAGAGGGAACTCCCTCTCCAATACTAGAATGTCAAAACACCAAGAAGGCAAGGTGTGTAGCCAAAGCCACGACCCCCAAAGTCCATGGAGTCGTCCACACTGACAAAACCAAAGAAGACTAAAAAGGTGTGGCGAGTCAAGAAACCGCAGTCATCCGTCCCATCATCTCCAGAGCCGGATGTCGCGACAAATTAATTGAAACGGAGAAGTGCCGCTCGTTGGTCTTTAAATAACGAGTCCTTCGTCAAATGGTAAACTTGATAGTTACCTTTTGTTTATATTTTCCAAACAACATATTTGATTTTCCAACTTGCATTTGCATATTTGCGTTCCAAATCATATTTGAATTTCCAACCCTTTGCATTTTCAAAATCCCTTTTTCTAAAAATCCAAATTTGAGATATGATCTCATAGTGGGTTGATATTTCTTGAGATGAAGCCTCGCTAATTGCAAACTTTGGAGTCATGTGAGGTGCTCCCCTAATATTATCTTTTTGAAAATCAAAATGGAACCACTTGGGAATTTAAAGAGGTCTGAATCGACATCTTTCTTGAAAACAATCTTTCACTTTTATTTAGTGGTAGGTGCCCTCATTCTAACCTTGAAACGAGAGCACCATTGGGACCAAGGATGGGTTAGCCGAACCCTTGGTGTGGCCGAACCAGGGGCAGCTCCCCCCTGTAAAAGCTGCCACGATATCTTTGCTCTCTTTGCCCCTAACCAAGTTGCACTAGTTTGCTCTTGAGATCTCTCTTTCTCCTATAGTTTCTCTCATGTTCTTGTCTCAAATTTGAACAAAAATATTTTATTCTTTCCCTTGCATTCAAGTTTACCTAAGTGTTGGACGGCAAGAATGTGTTGTGGTGGTCACTACGCCACAAGAACGATTGTTTTGGTGCATTCTCGCTCACAAGAACTATTTTTGAGGAGTATCACTACCCGAAAGGACAATTTTGTGGTGACAACCAAGCTCCATAAGAATGACTAACTCATGGACGGCTAACCGGCTTAATGTAACCCGTTCTTCGAAGTGTTCTTCTGTGTTGTTTGCTCATGTGTGCTAGATAAAGAAGAGCGCGAAACACTTCCTCAGCGTGAGGAAAAGGGCAACAAGCTCCAGCTCACGTCCACATTCTAGTAGCTTGAGCGCATGCCCATCCTATGAGCATGCACCGAGTGACGAGTAACCGGAGTCCCATGGCCAAGCACCCTTGGATGAGGATCAAGGCGAGACAAATTTCCATCCTGACACTAAGCTTGACTTGTGAAGTGATCAGGAGACGCAACCCTACAACCTCCTCAAGGATCGGATGTTTTCTCATACGCGAGCATACGACCCGGACCTGCTCGTCAAAACAGGTATGGGTGTTGATTTTGTTATTGTATGGAAAGCTATAGGTTGGGATGGTTTTGTACCGGTAGATGATCATGGTTCATGTTTCCTTACTATACAATTTCTCTATACGTTGCTAGAAGTGGGGGAGGGTATTTCGTTCCGATTTTTCGGAACGGAATACTATCTCATATGGAAGGATCTCAGTATTCATTTGTGATTTAACAGAAGATGTTCTGTTGACTTGGAGTCCGTGACTTCAGGTTTCAACTGAAGTGACTTCTGGCAACGTATCTCGGGAGAATTTGTATGTGGGAATCCACGAGCCAATGACATCCACAATCCCACCTTGCGCTTGATACACAAATGGTTGGCCTTTACTCTTTTCCCTCGGGAAGACGTGACGCCTATTCGCAATGATGAGTTGAAAATCCTATATGCCATTACCTAAAAGATTAAAATCTCTCCCATCAAACCAATGATAAAACAATGCTTAGAATATATCAAAATGGCAGGAGCAATAGAGTGCACATCTTTAATCACTCGCATCGTTGTTAAAGTCAGAGCATTGGTGAATGGTCCAATCATAGACATTCCCCAGCCTCGCTCCATCATTAACGAGGATTATCTTGTGCAAGGGCTTAATTTGAAACATGGTCCACATGACTCTTTAATATTTTTCTTTCTCGGATATACAAAGGATATTCCATTACGTAACCCGGAATTTAACTTGTATAATTGCTAGGAGCTAACCATTCCTCTTGTTCTACAAGAGGGGGCTCGAAGGAGTAGTATTTCTGGCAGGACAACTCGGAGCACGGCGTGGAATGCTACAGCAGAACAACCACAACAGCAGCCACAATATTCGTTCACACAGCAGGCAAATTGCACCAACCTGGATACACATCTGGTTGGGACCAACCTTTGTCAGCTTATGAAGCGGGAAGCTCGGCATGGCCAAGTGCAAGCAATGGTCGCTGGGAACATCCTATGAGTGCCCGTTGGGCCCATGTTCCCAATGTTGACCACTTCTCTAGCTCCAGTGGATTGCCTCTGTAGTCTAGTGCACGTCACTTATTTTTGTCTCGAAGTTTCCATGACTTCGGACGAGGATTTACGGATGTCACTCGGCAGTTGGGAGAGCTTGATCTCCGGAACAATGAGATGCATGACATGCTAAATCAGCATGTCCAGGAGACCCACTCATGGCAGCAACATACTGATGCCCAGTTGGCAAACATCAATGCTGTTATGCAGCAAAGTCAGACCGACATGCTGGCCTACTTTCAATCGCAAGGATTCGATCCTTGACACTCACCCTAAGCAAGAAGCCATCCTGGTTGAGTGCCTCCAACACTAAGTTAACTTGTATCTTTATTTTCTACATTGCATTATAAAAAAATGATAAAAATTTGCAAAACATAAAAACACCAAAAAAATCTGCTTTCGATATGCGGTAAGAATGATTGAAGTTTTCCCTATTGAAATAATGAATAGTTGCTCTCTTCTTATTTCCCTCTAGTACTTAATTTACAACTTAGTCTTTAGTCTTTAACTTAGTTTTTGCATTTGTTGGTCAAAAATCTTTGTCTTAAACTTGAAACTTCTGGGATGCATATGCATTATCTAAGATAGATTGTTGTTGGATATGAACTAGTGAAATAAAGTTGCTATGATCTTTCTCTAAGTAACACTTGAATTCCGGAGTTCTTTAAAAAAATAAAAATTTATAAGTTCCTCAATGATGACAAATGATGATCTTATTGAATAGTCTATACTCATATACTGCTTATTATTGCATTGAGCTTTATCAAATGGTTGTGACCGTTGTGAGATTTTTTTCATGCTTTCTTGATCAAAATACCCACTCACGTGCACCCACCATATATGCTTAATTTCCACAATGGAGATTAGCAAAAAGATGGCATTTACCCACCATAGTTCTTTTACCTCTACACTGTGGGTTAGCAACGTTTTCATCCACCAAATAAATACCCCACAATATCAGTCAAAATGTCTATGTTAGTAGTTTGCAATAAGAGATGGCTGAAAAAAAACAAGCGAGATAGAAGGTAGAAAATATTCTCAATCATGATAAGAAGAAAAAAATAAGAAAAAGGAGAAAAACAGTGCTCATAAATATTTTTGAGCAATCATGAAAAAATAGTTTAAAGAAAAAATTAGCCATATCTCAAGTTAGTAATAAAAAAGGCTAATGACAAAAGAGTACCATATATACCTTCCACCTTATTGCCACACAATTTGCACATCTTGATCAAGGTTGTTTGATTTGTTTTCTCCTTGGATCCTCTTTTTGGTTTTGTAATAAATGTGATGCAAGTATTGCTACATATATTATCCCTACCTTAAGCTCCACATATAAACCTTTAGAAGTAAGATGATAAAAGAGGCAACACTATGCCTTGGTGAGGAATTCATACATATGGAGTGATCGAGAGTATCATTCAAGGTACTTTGTTTTAATTGTGAAAATTCTTGAAAACCTACGGAATGAGAGTTGAACATGGAGTAAGTGATTGGTGCTCTTTGACCCATTTTATTATGCAACTTCCCAAGGCAAGGAGAAGCTATAAACCCCATGAAGGAATAAGGTAATAAAGGTAAACTACTATTGACCGCTTATTCAAATTGTAGGTAGAAGAATACGTTGTATGCATAGTACTATTGTGAAATAAAACATGGGTAGTAACTCCTAATCAATAACCTAAAGTTTTATGTTTACTCGGGACGAGCAAAGGTTTAGCTTGGGGGTGTTGTTGACTATTGTTAAGTACCAATTTTGACCGCCAATTTGCACAATGAATTTCGAGAAGGAAAAAATCGAGAATTTCAATCTTGTTTATCCCTTATTTTCCTCTTATTAAATTTCTTCGATGGGATTTCATAAATTTAGCCCTCAATCCTAGTTCCCCTCTTTCTAAATTCTGATTTCTGGCCAAGGGCCATAACGGATGACTTATTTAGACAATAAACTTAATTGAACTTGACAATAATCTAAGCAAGAACTGATTGATCCGCAAGAACCCTAATCTGTCTAAAGCATAATTGAACTAACACTGATAACAATTAGGGCTCAACAGGGCTATCTCGAAACTAATTAACATGCACTGAGAGTCAAGCATTAATAGCTAAAACATTAACAGATCATGATCAGCAACTAACTTGATCTGATAACATATTTTGGAAATAAATTAAATTAACCGACAACAGATAGATTAGTGGCTAATTTGGCTTCAAGAGAAACGGGATGATGAGATTCATGCCGCTAAGAATTAACTTTGATACCACAATGTTAGAATTAATTTACTCAGGATCTAAACTACTTAGCTTAACACATGATCACCTTGATTTAAATGCGGAATTAAGGTGTTTACTAACTGGATGAATTAAAGCCATGAACAACTTATTCTGTTTCTTCCTTCTTCTTGATGTCTTTTTTTTCATTCTTCTTGATTCGCTTGCACGAAAACGAATTGCACTACGAACACCTTTCTTTGCTTGAGATTAATCGGGCTCTCATTAGGACTTTAGAATTCTGGCGTAGAAATTAGTCGTCACTTCTCCTCAATGTCTTCTCTCCTTTTTATTTGCATTGATGAGGCTCGGGGGCAATCCGATAGAATTCTGAATTTGTTGCCACCGATCACGGTAATGCTTTATCTCTATCTATTATTTTCTCATTTGTTTTTTTCTTGTTAGAGAAGAGAGCGGTGGAAACTTATCTCTCCTCAATTATCTCAGCAATAACCGATAAAATCAACCAACATTTACTTTCATTCCAAGGTGTATCCGAAAGCTGCTCTAGTGGATCTGCACACCCAGCCAAATGCTTTAGTGCATCTTCATGTTAAAAGAATCATACGTGCCTGCCTTTGTGTAAGACAAGTATCAATGTCAAACTATATTTTTCTTTCGAATTTCTTCGCTGAAGAATTTGCTTCTTTATCTCAATTCCATGTTTAGATTTGATTTTAGGTATGAATGGATGACTTTGTTTCGAAAGTTCAAATAGCTTTTAAATTCCACACCTTCTAGAAAGCCTTCTGTAGATGGGTGGACCTAATTAGCATGGAGAAGCTTGGCCTTGCAAGCATGCTTCGGCAGATCGATGAAGCAGGGATGCTCAAACATCTGATATTGCTTCTCATGAAAATTATACTCTGCAGAAGACAACACACAATTTCCATGTGCGTGATTATACCACGCAGTTGGAAAAAAAATACATAGAACTTCAAATCAAATTTTCGAGCTACCAATATTAGTTACAGATGTGGTTTCTATAGTACAAGCCAATAGCCGCGTGCAGGGAAGTATATCGACTAGGCACCACTTGAACAGCAATGAAAAGATTGTGATGTTCTGCAGTGCGTGCTTTGGTGCTACAAAGTAATGGCTGCCAGATACCGACAGCACTCCAGGATAAGAGCTGGCCGCACAACCCTCTCCCATACCCCTGCAAACTTGGTGACCCAGCGAGGGCCCAAAACTCCCATGCTTACCAATAGACATACCAAACTACAAGAAATACATGCAGACTGGTTGTTACTTGCAATTACGCATGCTAGCTTGTTAATTGGCAGTAGTACTATGTGCTTGTGCATATATGCGCTGGGTTCTACGCTTTGCAGTTTCGGGCAATCATCTGGGTTCTACGCTTTGGAGACTCGGGCAATCATCTCTCTAGCTGCTTTGTAAATAGTCCTGGACTCTTGGTAGCAACCAGCCAACCACGCAATAGTATATTTGTACAATCACTACTACAGAAACCTGGATAGGTGCTGGTTAACAGATGAGAGAAATCAAAGATGTCGGTTTTGAAACCGGCACCTTTGAAGTCCCAAGAATCCAAAAAAAAAAGTGGCTCGATGTAATCGAGCCGATGCATCGAGCGACTCCCCTTCACCCTGATTTCATAGAACATTTAATTCATACAATTAATTGGCATCCAAGAACTCAGGAACATTCAAAACACATCGAACACTAAGAACATCAACACTAAACACTAAGAACATCAACACTAACACGAAGAACGGGTCGACGTCGGGGAGGGCACCGCCACCGCCGGATGGGGAGGGGAGGGCGCCGCCGCCTCCCCATGGAGAGCCCTAGCCCTTGCCACAACCTCCTCTCCTGCCAGATCTGGAGGAAGGAAGGGCGCCGCCCCTACCCGCCGCATCCCCTCCTGCTCGATCTGACGGAGGGGAGGGCACCGCTGCCTGCCGCCACCCCGGCCATTGCCTCCCCTCTCGCCGGATCTAGTAAAGAGGAAGGCACCACCGCCTGCCGCCTCGTGGAGAGCCTGCCGCCGCGTCCCCTCCCGTCGGATCTGGCAGGGGGGGGAGGGTGTCGCCGCCACCGGGCCGAGAGAGAGAGAGAGAGTAGCACACGCGAGAGAAAGAGGAGCCCTCCTCCCGGCATTATCCGCTCGAGACCAATGGTCAGCTCGACTCGGTCTTTACGGGTACTTGTTTTTTAAAAAACAGCACCTATAATATATTATAGGCGTCAGTTTTTTAATTAACTAGCATCTACGATAAATTAAAGACGTTTTTTTTAAAATAGGCACTTATAGTATTGGTGTCGGTTTTTGTGTTTTCAGCTTGTGGATGTGGGAAAAAGTATATAAGTGCCGGTTTATGCACTTTTGGCACCTATAATACCTATCTCTATTTGTCTTTCTGTAGCAGTGAATGTACAATGGTTGTCGTAAAGATAATGGAAACTGTGACCACACAAATGATTTAGCACATAGAAATATTCGCGAGAAGATGGCATTGAGTCACTATAGCTAAAAACCCGGACAAATATGCATGGGATACACGGTTCGGACATAGACGATTACATGAATCGTCTTGTCGATTTTGTATACTAGCCATTAGGCTGCGTGTCCGCATGTGCTTTTAAATAGTAAAAATATTATAATTGACAGCACATGTAAGTTGCAGGAGAATCCCTAAGAAACCCTCTTAATTCCTGCCGTAACTCCTGCAGAACACAAGACATGGTCACAAATGAATGCACAATCAAGCTGAACAAGCACAATTCCTGCTAGCAATTGTCGTCAAACGGGTATGCTCACCTCACACAACAGGAACCACATCAGTCAAACAAACATTACCCCACCATTCCCTCGTGGGGTTACTTCCTTCTGCATAACTCTGACATCCCAACGCTGCCCAACTATGCCGTCTCATCACCAGCAGCACTCAATTAAGGCAATGCGGTGTCGGTGATCCTTAGACCCTTTGGTTTTAATCGGTAAGTACATGGATATTGTTGTATTTTTTTTTTAGTTTGAATTATCCCATGGTTTCAAATGTACGAGAAATCATTAGAGTTTCTTAATATACCGAACCTTCTAACACAAATGTATGGGAGCCAAAATTAGAACAAAGAAATGTCACATAAGGAATATTCCTTTTTTCTGGGCTTAATTGTGTGGTCAGTATAATCAGAAACATATTCACTGGCAAACTTATTGCCAGCTTTGATTCGTTTCAAAAGCTGTCAACACTATTGGACACAGTGCTAATGGAACAGGACGGTTTGAATGAAAGCTTGTCTGTAAAGTAGTGTTTTTCAAATTTATTTAATTATGATGGTACCAATTTTCTAATTCATTTTGAGACGACCTTCAGTTTACTCACTTGACAGTAATACGGGATAGCAGTGACCCTTTCTCCTATGGGGCTTCTTTCCCCCAAAGGATGTCGATGGGCATTGCTCCAAATTGCAAGACGACGAAATCTCATTCTTGATGGCTTATTGCGGGTAGTCTTTGGATGTCAAGTCTGCTTGTGTGTGGCAGAATGCCTTCCGGCAATTCTCGACTCTAGGCGTTTTAATGTTGCTTGTGAAGTTGATGTTGTCAAGTTAGGGGCTAGTTTTAGTTCTGATTTTGAATTTGGTTCTATGATCCTATTAGTGGAAGACATCAAGCCCCTTCTCTTCCTTTTAGTTCTTTTGGTTTGAGTCAGTGCCTTTTGGGAGGTTCTGTTTGTCTTTTCTGTCTCTCTTTCTTGTATTCTCCATGTAATCTCTCTACTATCTTCCAGAGCCACTGTGCTTGCGCATTGAAAGCCTTGCCCTGTGTATGATCGTTTGGCGTAATATATTCAGTTGAACATTTCGCCCCCCTTGACCCGTAAAAACAAAATCTTAGGGTTTTTCTTAACGTGATGTAATAAATATGTATATTAGTTATATGCAACACGGGCATGGACGGAACTATATATGTGATATACAAACGGTGGTCTCTTTGGTGCCAATGTGTCCAATGGCCAGTTCTACTAAATAAATTCAAATTTTATTGACACCCAAGACCAAGTTTATGCTCGGCACTGTGACGAAGCTTGACACAGCAGCTGAACCCATTCTACAGGGTAGTTCCAACAGCGTGGACCAAATCATCCACCACCAGGCACGGCAGAGAGATCGCTAGACCAAGATAGCACCAGCTATGGCCTTTCCTCGGCATCCATAGTGGTGTGTGCGTATCATAGCATAGCAGAGAATTAATGAAACAGCATTGCGTGGAGGCTGCAGCGCGTTGCCCACGGTGGGCACCCGCACTAGGTGAGCATCGAAGGAACACGCTGACCACGTCTAGGAAATGCAGTGGTAATGAGACTTGCTGCGTTGCCTGTCTGATTTCCAGATCGATGCTCAGTAAGCAGAGCTTCAACCCGCAGAGGGATCTGAGGCGGCTCAACAAATTTCGACGCCTCCAATGCCTAGGACACAACCTAGCTAGTAGGAGACTAACATCGATTGTGTCGAAAAAAAAATATATTAGAGGTAGCTGCGTGCCTGCATCTTTGCTAGGTACACACCAGCTCTCAACGTTTCATGCCTGCCACGCTTATTGGAGCACCATCTTTATTTATATATATGGCGTGTCATCTGATCGTCTTAGGTGAATAACTATTAGTATGTGTCTCAGCTAAAGTGGTCGTCGTTACGGTTCACTATTGCGAAAATTAAAAAAACAGGTATGGTTTTAGGTATGAATGGATGACTTTGTTCCGAAAGTTCAAATAGCTTTCAAAAAAATTCACACCTTCTAGAAAGCCTTCTGTACATTGGGGGACCTAATTAGCACCGAGAAGCTTGGCCTTGCAAGCTATCTTCGGCAGATCGATGAAGCAGGGATACTCAACCTTGTGATATTGATTTTCATTAAATTATACGCACAATTAATTTCCATGTGCGTGATTATACCACGCAGTTGGAAAAAAATGACATAGAACTTCAGATCATATTTTCAAGCCAGCTCAAAATAGAGCCGTTACCAACATTAGTTACGTATTGTTTCTATAGTACAAGCCAACGTCATTGCTGCTAATAGCCGTGCCTGCAGGGAAGTATATCGACCAGGCACCACTCGGATAGAATCACCATGGAAAGATTGTGATGTTCTGCAGTGCATGCACTGTGCTCCAAAGTAATGGCCGCCAGAAACCAGGAGCACTCCAGGGTAAGAGCTGGCTGCACAATTCTCTGCCATACCACTGCAAACTTGGGGAGCCAGCGAGGGCCCTGTCAGCCGGGCCAAGGATCGATGTTCTTCACCGTATCTCTCTCTTACTCACGATTGAATACTGAACTGGGATGAACGCACATGAACAGAGTGTTTTGGTGTCGCGAACTTGCTTGCGACATTTTCTGATGCACATGTATATAGCCAATATGTACAGACTCAAACTGAAACTGACACCACTACGCCATCATCCACAACGACGTGACCACGACGTTGCGGGAGACTCGCACACGACGCACAACTCAGAAGACCCTTACAGGAAAAGAAACAGAGAAACTGAAGAAACAACAATTCTATGACGCGCTACAGGAAACGAGAGAGAAAAGCGGCACAGGATTATAGCTGAAGCTAACAAACTCCCCCTAATCCTGTCGCCGGGTGACAATCTGTACGACGCCCGCCTTGCTGCGAAATTCCTGAAACTTGATTCGACCGAGTGGCTTCGTCAGAAAGTCGGCAATTTGCTCATCCGAAGAAATGAACTCCACCTCAACTTTCTTCTCCTCGATGCATTCTCTGATAAAATGGTACCTTGTATCGATATGTTTGCTCTGGTCATGAAAAACCGGATTCTTGCACAAGGAGATCGCCGACTTGTTGTCAACCTTGAGGAGAGTTTTCTTCGGATCGCCGCCCAGCACTTCGGCCAGCAATCGGGCTAACCAAATGCCGAGACACGCCGCTCCAGTGGCGGCGATGTATTCAGCTTCACAGGAGGAAAGGGCCACAACCTTCTGCTTCTGGGATTGCCATGCAATTGGGCTGGAGCCGAGGAAGAATAGAGCGCCAGATGTGCTCTTCCGATCATCCATATCTCCCCCCAAATCGCTGTCAGAAAAACCCAGCAACTCGATGCCCCCTTCCCCTGAATTTCCAAACTTGCAACCATGGTTCACAGTACCTGCGATGTAGCGCAGGATATGCTTCACCGCCGTGAGATGGTCTTCACGCGGCGACTCCATGAAACGGCTGACGTAGCCCACGGCGAACGCGATGTCGGGCCGTGTATGCACCAGATACCGCAGACTTCCCACCAAGCTGCGATACATGGTGGAATTGATGCTAGGTTGATCACTTTTCTTCGTCAGCTTCAACCTAGGTTCCATGGGAATGCAAGCTGCATTGCATCCTGCCAAACCACTCATTTTCAAGAGTTTGAGTGCATATGCAGACTGGTTGATTGTGATCCCATCGTTGCCTTGATGAACCTCGATGCCGAGGTAATAGCTGAGTAATCCAAGATCACTCATGCGAAAAAGAGAGTGCATCTCCCCCTTGAAACTCTGAATCGTATCAGAGTGTGCGCCGGTGATAATGAGATCATCGACATAAACGCCAACGATGAGCCGTGTGTCTCCTTCGCCGCGAGTGTACACGGCATGCTCAGTGACGCCCCGGGTGAATCCAAGTTCAAGGAGGCTGACATCCAGCTTTGCATTCCATGCACGCGGCGCTTGACGCAGGCCATAGAGTGCTCGGTTCAGACGAAGAACTTGGTGTGGGTGCTCGTCGTCGGTGAACCCAGGTGGCTGTGTGACATACACTTCCTCCTCCAGCTCCCCGTTGAGAAAAGCAGATTTTACATCCATGTGATGTACAGACCACCCGAGGTGCGCTGCAACGGCGAGTAACAGCCGCACAGATTCCATTCTGGCGACAGGGGCGAATACTTCATCAAAATCAATCCCCTACCGCTGAACGTAACCCTTAGCGACCAGCCGGGCCTTGTGCTTGACAATTGCGCCCGTCTCGTCCTTCTTGAGCTTGAACACCCATTTCAAGCCAATGGGACGCTTGCCGGCAGGAAGATCAGCGAGAGTCCACGTGTTGTTCTCTTCGATGGACTTGAGTTCCTCCTGCATCGCCTGCCGCCAGAGTGCGTCTTGTGCCGCCTCAGCGTGGTTACTTGGTTCCTCAGCAGCAGCTAGGTGAAGCTCGTCGGAGTCGAGCTCAACTGGTGAGGTAGTGTCGAGGATGTTAGCCACCATCCGAAAACGACGAGGCCCTGCGCTGTCCTCATCGACATCAGGCGTTGCCGCTGGCGGCGACACAAACTCCACCGCTGGGACGCCTGGCGACGCAGAGATTGAAGGTTCCGGTGTTCCCGAGCGAACCGGCGGTGATATGGAGTCGGATCCCCGTGACGGCGCATCCACCGCCGCTACCTCGTAGCGCACGGTGAAAATTTCCTGAGAAGATGCCCCGCCGTGCTCCTCTCCAGTGGACGCCCATGGCCATGACGCCGCCTCGTCAAACACGGCGTCGCGGCTCACGACGATGCGCTTGGCCACTGGATCGTAGATGCGATACGCCTTGGAACCCGGCTCGTAGCCGAGAAACACCATCGCCTTGCTCCGATCATCAAGTTTCTTGATGTGAGGTTTCACCTCCTTGACGTAGACGACACAGCCGAACGTGCGGAAGTAATGCACGGCAGGTGTTCGACCGTGCCACGCCTCAAACGGTGTCTTGTCACGGACGCTTTTGGTTGGCGCCCGGTTGAGGATATAGACTGCAGTGGTGACCGCCTCGTCCCAGAACTCCCCCGGCATGTTCTTGGCCTTCATCATGCATCTGGCCATGGCCACAACTGTTTGGTTGCGGCGCTCGACGACGCCGTTTTGCTGTGGGGAGTATGGCGCCGTCAGCTGCCTGGCGACACCTTCGTTCGTGCAGTATAGCCCAAACTCGATGGAGGTGAATTCCCCTCCTCGATCAGTGCGGAGAGTGCGCAGCTTGCAGCCGGTCTCCACCTCCACTCCTGCCTTGAACCGCTTGATTGTAGCGGGAGCCTCGCTTTTTGATGTTAGCAGAAACAGCCACATGTAGCGAGTTAGATCATCAATCAGAAGTAGGAAGTATTTCTTACCGCCATGTGTCGACGGCATGATGGGTCCACAGATGTCCCCGTGCACCAGATCAAGACGGCCAGTAGCGCGATGCAAGGCCGCCGTCGGGAACGGCGCTCGCCGCTGCTTGCCTATCAGGCAGCCGTCGCAGACCTGAGTGACGCGCTCTAGGGCGGGAATGCCGCGCGCCATGCCGCGGCTCGCCAGTGAGTGAAGTGCGTCGAAGTTGAGGTGCCCGTATCTGGCGTGCCAGACCCAGGCTTCATCGTTCCCCTTTGCAAGAAGGGAAACCGGTTGCGCCAGCTCGACTTGGAGAACGTAGAGGTGCCCAGCTCCTCGGCGCACCCGACACAGCAGCCGTCGCTGTGGGTCACGCAGAGTAAGAACGCCGTCCTCGATCACCGTCTTGCAATGCCCCTCATCAAGCTGGCCAAGGCTGACCATGTTGCTTCGAAGCTTGGGAATGTAGTAGACGCCGGTGAGCGCACAGTGGTCGCCGTTCTTGCAGGCGAACAACACCGTGCCGCGTCCTTCGATTCGGACTCGCGACGCATCGCCAAACTTAACCGTGCCACGCACGTTAGTGTCAAGTTCGGAGAATGCATCACGGGAGCCTGTCATATGGTTTGAAGCGCCCGTGTCAAGGATCCAAGCTGGATCGACCGCCTCTTCTCCATCCCGGAGAGAGACGTGAGCACGTTCCTCGTTCAGTGTCACCTCCCCGTCAACAGAGACGGGATTAGTAACAGGGGCGAGCTCGCACACTTGCGCCATCAGCAGTGTTGGCTCCCCTTCCTCCGCGGCTTCAGCAGGTTCGGCGATGAGAAGATTTGCCTGAGCCAGCTTCTCTCGGTCGCGCTTTGCCTTGCGACAGTCCTTGGCCCAATGACCAAGTTTGCCACAATAGCGGCATTTGTCCTTGGACACATTGCGGTTCGTCGCTTGGGACGAGCCTGATTTGCTATCGGAGTTGTTGCTGTCGCGTCCGCGCCCGCCGCGCTGCTGTTGCCGCGAACCTGACGCGCTCCCCCCAGTGCCGGCGTCACGGGAGCTCTGCCCAGATTCCTTGTTGGATCGACCATGAGCCTCTTTCTCGGTGAAGAGTGCTTGGCCCGCGTCCTCGCCATCAGAGTCGGGATGATCGTCGACGGTGAGAAGCCGGCCAGTGAGATCCTCAATGGAAAGCGTGGTAAGGTCAATCAAAGTTTCAATGGACAGAGCCATTTGACGATACCTCCGGGGTACGACGCGTAGCAGCTTGCGCACAACCTTCTCCTCTGAGAGATCGTCTCCCAGGAGGCGGAGATCGCTTGCAACTCCCTGGAGCCGGAGGCTGAAATCCTCCAGTTGTTCACCGTTTTTGAATCGCATGGACTCAAAAGATTGGCGCAACTTCTGTGCTCGTGACTCCTTCACGCGATCTGCGCCCACTCGCATGGATTTGAGCGCGTCCCAAGCATCCTTGGCACTATCCTTCTCGGCGAGCGGCCGGACCATTTCGGCCGGCACCGCTCGCAGGATAGCCGAGAGTGCCTGGCGATCCTCCTGGTATGGTACGTCGCCGGTGTCGACAGCATCCCACAAGCCTTGAGCCTGCAAGTTGACGCGCATCAACACCGCCCAATCGGAGTAGTTCGAGCGTGTGAGGGTTGGATACGACACGGAGCCGCTCTCCTTCACGACTCGCTGCACGACGAGTTGTCGACCGCGTTGCCGCGGAGGAGATGGCGAGTGCCGCCGGCCGGAGCGACGCAGCGAATGGGACGAGCCGCCTGCGGGAGCAGACATGGCTCTGATACCAAATGTCAGCCGGGCCAAGGATCGATGTTCTTCACCGTATCTCTCTCTCACTCACGATTGAATACTGAACTGGGATGAACGCACATGAACAGAGTGTTTTGGTGTCGCGAACTTGCTTGCGACATTTTCTGATGCACATGTATATAGCTAATATGTACAGACTCAAACTGAAACTGACACCACTACGCCATCATCCACAACGACGTGACCACGACGTTGCGGGAGACTCGCACACGACGCACAACTCAGAAGACCCGGCTTACAGGAAAAGAAACAGAGAAACTGAAGAAACAACAATTCTATGACGTGCTACAGGAAACGAGAGAGAAAAGCGGCACAGGATTATAGCTGAAGCTAACAGGCCCCAAACTCCAGATGCCTCCCATGTTTACCAATAGACATACCAAACTACAAGAAATGCAGACTGGTTGTGACTTGCGATTACGCATGCTAGCTCGTTAATTGGCAGTAGGATTACATGCTCGTACATATATGCGCTGGGTTCTACGCCTTGTAGTCTCTTGCAATCATCTCTCAGCTGGTTGCTTCATAAATATAGTCTTGAACTCTTGGTAGCAACCAGCCAAAACCACCCAGTAGTATATATGTACAATGTACAATGGTTGCCGTAAAGATAATGAAAACTGTGATCACACAAACGATTTAGCACATAGAAATATTCGCGGAAAGGTGGCATATTGGGTCACTATAGTTAAAACCCCGGACAAATATGCATGGGACAAATGGTTCGGACATAGACGATTACATGAATCATCTGGTCGATTTTGTATACTAGCCATTAGGACACGTGTGCGCATCCATGTGGTTTTAAATAGTAAAGATATTATAACACTACTACAGAAACAGCCTTTCCGTGCGGGCCGAAAGGCACCTTTCCGTGCGGAAGGCCTGCCCGCACGCGCGAGAAGGTATGGGAAAAGACCATTTTTGCGTGCGGGCGGCCCAACCGCACGGGAAGATCCATTATCCCGTGCGGGCCGCTTAAGCAGACCGCACGGGATAAGCGATCTTCCCGTGCGGTCGCGTTAAGTGGACCGCACGGGATAATAAACCAACATATAAAATAATATTTTATATGCACATAAAATAATGGGTGGATCGCTTATTCCGTGCGGTCCACTTAACGCGACCGCACGGGATAAGCGATCTGCCCATTATTTTATGTGTATATAAAATATTATTTTATATGTTGGTTTATTATTTTATGTGAATATATTACCTTATCTCTCCCCTCTCTAGATCTCCGTCTCTCTCAGTAATAGTATACATACACATCGCACGTATTAAGAATTGAACGTAATTAATTATTTTTTCATGGAATTAAGATATTAAATTTGTACGCATGCATGACATATGTATATATATATATACGTATCATCGCGTCTCGCAATTTACAGAAGTTTAAAAAACCACATAAAATATATCCTTAATTAGAAATATTTGTACTAGCTACTATACATATGTTCTTTTCCCACTCTCTAAGTCGTTTGAAGGTATCATCCGTCGCAAGCTGGCTCTCCGGATCGTAGAAATCGCCCAAATGGTTGCAGACATCGCGGCGGATGAAGCGGCAAATATCTGCACACAAGTTTAGTATGGTTCGATCGTCGAACCGGTTTGCTACAACTGGAACGGACGGGATCTGTTTCAGAAGGAATATACATTGGTATAGTTAGGAAAGTTATACAAGATCTTATAATGTGTGAAAAGATATTTTCTCTCAACTTACTTCTTCAAACTTTGTAGTGTATCTCCCGTTGAGTCTAAGCATCTCGCATATGTAATATCTGCATAAATTAGTCTGTGGTGGTTGCTTAAAACACTATGTTGAAAAAAATTGTATACATCAATATTTTGAGTGAAACAAGTATATGTAAGAAATGTCGGAACAAGAGACATGTAATTACTGGCCATCTTGTCTTCACGAGAAGTTTTTTCTTTTGTGGATTATTGATTGGTCCACCGTGGTCTACGTAATATCTGTGTGCTCTATAAAGACAAAACAATTGTTTGAGTCAATTATGTGTATTCGAGAGTACAATAGCCAACATTTAGTAAATGGTGCATAACAGGACTTACAAATTTAATATAACGAGAAACTCTGTAAATGTTTCCTCGCCATAGTGCGCCGGATCCAGCACTACGGCCAGGTGGTCCCGTGGATATACCAGAAAAAGTATGTAATGATCGCTGCAAAGAAGATATGTTAGTTGTATGTGATATCGTACTAAAACATAAGTACTACGGAAGAATCATACGTACCGCAGCGCGTAAGGGACGAAGAGGACAGTTTTGTCTTTGTGCGCAACCATCGCTCAGCCCAAGTACAGTGTTACGCTGACCATCTTTTTCTTGTGCATTTTTTCGACGACCTCTTTTTTCTCGGACGTCGTTTTACCTTTGAGCTCAGCGGAATCTGCACGAATATTCACCGTGTGTTCCGTCCAGCAAACCCTTGTTGGGTTGATGTATCCTACTGGATGGTTGGCCTTTTCAGCGGCGTGGAATTGCATCCTAAGTAATAAAGCGGGTAATTTATCAGAAGTTAGTTAGCAAGTGAATTAATATATGACATTAATTACGAATGACTTACAGGCAAAATGCAGCAACGAGATTTATATCCATTTTGTCCAGCTTGAATAATGCGTGAAGGTCGTTGAAATCGATTACCAGCATCCCATTTGGGCCACTGGTGAAAGCGTTATCCGGGACCTTCACAGTAATCATGCCCAGGCCTTTTTTAGATGCCTTCAGATACCAGTCATGCATCAGCCTCATTTCCCAAGGCAGGCCTTCCATGAGCTTCGGGGGCAGGAACGGCTTCCCGTGCACGTACTTTGTTGGCACGTCGTTGGAAGTCCAGTTTTGCAGGTCCTCCATTTGATTTTTCACCGATTTTTGTGAATCCGACAAATGTGGAGTTTCATCTTGCTTCTTGTCAATCGACGCTCTCCCCCTGAAAGCCTGGAATACTAACCTTTCCTCGTATACGGCCATTTTTTCCTTATCATAGGTTGACCTAATCATTGTCGGGATAAGCCGACGAGGTTCAAGCTTGGTCGGACTTGGAAGACTTGCGCTTCTCATAAGAGGCCTTTCAGGTAGCGCCAATGCAGACTGTGGTGTCAGAGGAGGTTGTTCTGCGTGGACTTCAGGGGCTGATAGATGTGGTGAACCTGGACCTAAAGGATTAGGGGAGGAGGGAGGTGGGGAGGCAGGCCTATTAGTTGGCGAATCTTGCCCTGGTGGAGAAGTTGGTGCAGGCGCAGCAGCAATCTTTGGAGCCGGCGGGCGTGGGGTTGAAGGCGATGGACCGACCAGCAGTATATCTCGTCGATGCCATACTATAAACTGATTCACCGCATCCCCAAGCAATTGTATCCCGTCCGGTGTTGGAATATCTATCTCTAAACTGGTATGCTCTGCATGCACCTTGGCCACTTGCACCCTTGCATATTCTTCAGGGATTGGCGTGTTCTGAATTTGGCGCCCTGGTATCGCAAGTCCTGTACCCACCTCCTTTCTCTTCTCGGCCCTTCCTATCGACACGAGCAGGCTGCACGGCGTCGGGGCAGTTATGTTGTCTACTGCATAAGGTGCGGTGTCCACTGACCCGACACTGCTTGGCACCTGTACTGTGGGTTCTTCGGATTGATGGAACAAGCGCGGGAAGGCTTGACGATTTTGAGCAACAAGAGAGTAGAAATGTTGTTCAACTTGTTTTGCTATCCTCTCTTCCAATTTCTGTTTGTACCTGTCCCGTTTCTTGTAACCCTTAGCTTTCTCCGGAAACCCTTCCTTCCAGCTCGTCCTTGATGATAGGCCCCTTACTCGTCCGGAATGTTCAGGGATGCCTAATGCAGCTGTTAGTTGATCATGTTCTCTCTTGGCAATGAATTCCCCTGTTTTCTCTTTTTCCGCGATGTCCTTAAGACACTGGTCACATGCTCGATATCCGGATCCTCGAACTGGATCTCTCCCGCATCGGTGACTTGCCCTGTGCTCCGTGCCCAAACCCAGTTTTTGCTTCTTTCCTTTAGGGCATCTACAAGCAGGGGCTTGCCTTGGGCGGCAAACTTCTCTTCAGTTGCTCGTCACTTCTTTACGTGGCCATCGTAGCCGCTCGAGCCCAACCGATGCGGGTATTTGTTCCTTTTAGCTAGATCGGACATCTTTTTCCTCCGCGCTAAGGCTTCCGGGCTAGTCATCTTTGCCACAAAGGTGTCCCATTCGGCGGGCGTAATACCACCGTAGTCGGCGAATGGAGTCTTGTTCTGTTGCACGTAGTGAGTGTTCAAGTCCGATTTCCACTGCCTCCACCGATGCGCCATCGTTTTTAGAGCAAATTCTTTTCCCATAGCCTTTGAACCAGGTGGATAGACAAGCCACTTCTGCAACTCGTTCCACATGAAGTTCTTCATGTTGTCATCCACCTGCTCCCAGGAATCTACATTCAAAGGGCCGTGCATTCTGGCCACCACACCGCAGGTGGTGCTGAATTTAGTCATTGCTACCTTGGGCTCTACTGGTTTCCCATCCTGGTTCAAAGAGGTGATGTAGTATGTCTCCTTGGGGATTTGTGTCTTACTTCTCTTAGCACGTCTTCTCTTTTGACCGGACGTTTCTCCGGTGTCGGTTTCTACCGGACCGGACGTTGCCGTGTCCGTCTCGGCTTCGGCTATTACGGCAGACTTGGCAGCCTTTCTTTTTGACTGGCGTCTTGTTTTCATCTGTTCGTACATCAGAAAAAGTTAAACGCGACCGAGAGTGAGACGGCTTAGTTTATAACACTACAACTCGACTTACTGCTTCCTCCATAGGGATGTAGTCGGGTTCTTCTTCAACCGGTGGTGCTGGCGTAATTTCGACATGGCACATCGGATCGCTTGGTGTCTGCCATGTGCCTTCGCTCGAAACCTCTTGCGTTGGTTCGACGTTGGGTGCATCAGAGGGAGCTTTCTCGGTCGACATTTGATCTACGGTTGGTCGTAACACAATTAATTTTATTTTCATCTTATTTTAACTAAAATACCAGGCGGAAGAAATATTATACATAATATTAGCATTTTTAGAGTATTAAAATTTGGGGCAAAATTTAAACATCACATATATTATACATATATTTACAAACAATGCTAATATTATGTATAATACAAATATTACGTATATTAAAAAATGCTAAAATCATACATATATTAAAAAATGCTAAATATATATTAAATTATATTATACATATATACATAAATAAACATCTAATTTACAAACATCACATATATTATACATATATTTACAAACAATGCTAATATTATGTATAATAAAAATATTATGTATATTAAAAAATGCTAATATTATGTATAATACAAACAATGCTAATTATATTTTGCAACATAATTAAGTTTTTCATATTTCAGAAATAAATCTCAACATATTTCCATTACTAAAATTCATCAAAAAATTCACATCAACTAATGGAAGTGCTGAATTCATGATCATCGAATGTTTTTTAAAACAAAAATTTGCTAGTGAAATGGATCGGAGATGATGCTTCAATTTCTCATGGAACTCGTACACGATTCCATTGTTGTTCTAAGCTAGATGCATATGGTCCAGGCTAGGGCGTTTAATTTTACGTCTCTTTTTCGTGTTGACAGATTCGGAGCTGTTGAAACAGATAAGCAACTATAGTACTGCTACTATGCGCATGCATTGTCACCTTCAATCACTTTCATCCATAAATCTCCAACAGTTTTATTTATGCATTTGCGAATGGCGAAAACGATCTTTTCTTTTTCTTATTATTATTTGCATATATATATATATGTATTTTCATCTATGTATATATTAATGTATATATTAATTAATTCATTAATTACATACAATACATACTTACTTATATATATATATATATGTATTTTCATCTATGTATATATTAATGTATATATTAATTAATTCATTAATTACATACAACACATAGATAGATAGAGATATCTCGTCACGAGTGTTGGTGAGATTACCTCTCTAACACAAATGACCAAATACATATTATATAAATGAATAATAAGCTCATGAGCACACAATTTTACTACATCACAAAATTAATACTTGCTTATATATAAAAAAATTCTACTGTGATGAAATTTACGAAAAAAACAACATCATCGCTGGGAGTTTCAATCATCTCATGCAAACAAATATCATATCTATCCCTTGTAGGCATTTCGTCGAACAGTTGACGTGCCATCCCACATCCACCCAATCCATTGATCCGATCCATCCCACATCCATTTCATTCACAGGCATATCATCTCACCTTGCGTATATCATCTTTGCTGTTTGTGTAAAAAGAATATCCTCCGATATCATACCCTTGCCATGAGGTCACAAGGCTTGTTGGGCCAGCTGCAAGTCTTTCTATCGTTTTTTCCTCGATTGATTCTCCACACGGTAGCTTTTGATCCTTCAGCCACTGGGGAAACGTGCGCTTCTGTTCTTTCGAAACCCAACCGTCGGATCGCCCAGGATTGCATGCTCTGATATCGGAAGTGTGTTGCTCAATGTAGGGCGCAACGATGGCGAGTTGTTGAAGAACACTGCTGTGTGCATCTGATACCGTTTTGTAATCGTTGTCGTAGAAGCATTTTCTTCCCACAGTACCCTTCCCAGATAACCTTCCATCATGTCGAGGCACCGGTGTCCCAATGGGGTTGACATCGCTCATATAATCTAGGCAACACTCGACAACCTCCTCAGTTGTGTAACCCTCTATCATCGAGCCCTCCGGATGAGCACGATTACGGACATACCCTTTTAGAACGGCCATGTATCGCTCGTACGCCCACATTTGATGTAGGTATAGAGGACCAAGTTCAATAATTTGAGGGACAATGTGAACAATGAGATGTTCCATCATGTCCCAGTACGATGGAGGAAAAAACATCTCTAGCTGGCAAGCGGTCTCGACTGCGAATTTCTGAAGGGGTCCTAATTCTTCTGGATCAAAAACTTTCTGTGAAACTCGATTAAAAAAATAGCACAGCTTTGTTATCACTACCTTGGTGTGCACTGGTTTCACCGCCCTTATAGCGATAGGGAGGAATACCGTAAGCATCTTATGACAGTCGTGAGCGTTGTATCCAGAAATCGACAAATCTTTCATTGATACTAGTTTCCGGATATTCGATGAGAATCCAGTCGGCACTTTCAATCCACGAAGACATTGACAGAAAGCTTTTTTCTCTTCTGGTGACATTGAGTAGCATGCCGGTGGAATCTCAATCTTACCATTCGTTAGCTCTATCGGGTGGAGATCTTTCCTTATGCCCAAATTGACCAGGTCGTTACGTGACTTCAACCCATCCTTTGTTTTACTTGGGATGTCAAGTAAAGTCCCGATGGTGCTGTCGAACACGTTCTTCTCGAGGTGCATGACATCGATGGCATGGCGAATCTCCAGGTCTTTCCAGTACGTCAGGTACTTGAAAAAGATTGAATGTTTCTTGAAGGGCAGCGTGTTTTCTACCACTTCTTTCTTCCTCTTGCCTAAAGCTGTCTTTCCCTTGCCGAACACGACCTTTATGTTTTTTGTCAGCTTGAACACCGTGGAACCATCCTTTGCTTCGGGGGCAGTACCTTCCTCAACAGTTTTGTCAAAAAAGGTAGCCATCGCACGATACCTATGCTTCTGTGGTAAGAAACGACGATGACGCATGTAAACTAACTTTTTTGACGAGGTCAGGTATATGTACGATGTGTTGTCCAGGCATATAAGACATCCGGTCTTTCCTTTAATCTGTCCTGAGAGAGAAAAATTTGCTGGTAGATCGTTTATAGTAACGAATATGATAGCACGCAGAGTAAAATGCTCCTGTCGGTACGCATCAAACAATCGTAGACCCTCTTCCCACATTTCTTGCATATCCTCCATCAAAGGTTCAAGAAACACGTCTAGATCGATGCCAGGCTGTTTTGGCCCTTGTATAAGGATAGTCAACAAAATATACTTTCGCTTCTGACATAACCATGTCGGAAGGTTATACATGGTGAGCAGAACAGGCCAAGTGCTGTGCGAGCTGCTTAGATCACCAAACGGATTCATTCCATCCGTGCTCAACGCAAACCTTACATTTCTCGGATCATTTGCAAATTCTGGATGCTTCGAATCAAAGTTTCTCCATTGTCGAGCATCGGCGGGGTGTCGAATCATACCATCTGTTTTCCGACCCTCTTGATGCCATCTCATCAACTCGGCGTCGGCGGGGTTCGAGAACAATCGCTTCATGCGATCTTTCACTGGCAAGTACCACATCACCATGGCCGGAATCTTTTTTCCTGGCTCAACCAATGTATTTGGTTCGGCAACAGCACTATCGGTGGCACTGTTATCCTTTTTGTACCTACTCGCCCCACAAGTTGGACACTTGTCCAAGTCAGCGTATTCATTGCGATAAAGTACACAGTGATTAATACATGCATGGATCTTTTCCACACCAAGTGATAATGGACATATCAGTTTCTTGGCTTGGTAGGTGTTAGCTGGCAACAAGTTAGGCTTAGGAAGTATAGCTCTAAGAAGACCCATCAATTCATTAAAACTAGTATCAGACCAGCCGTGCCTGGCCTTCAATCTAAGAAGTTCTAGCACCGACCGCAACACTGTATACTGCATGTCACATCCCTTTGATTGATCGTACAAAAGATCTTTCGTTGATTTCTGCAACGCCTCCCAATTATTTAAATCTTTTGCTTTCTCTGTTAGGACCTCTGGTTCAGCGTGCCGCAACATATCCTCAAGATCAAGATCAATATCAACCTCTGCGGCGTCAAAACCAGTGCCGCCAAAATCACCAGTCATTTGACGAGACATGTCATCAATTATAAAATCCTCTGCCTGATCGAACCAAATATCACCAATCTCTACAGGAGGGGCGACTTCCCCGTGATAAATCCAAACTGTATATTTCTCCACAAATCCACGCTGAATTATGTGTCCCAGGATTACATCCGGATCTTTCCACATCTTCTGATTCTTGCAATCCACGCATGGACAAAAAATATCCTTCCTACTCTCTCTCAAAGCGTGTGTCTTAGCCTTGTCAATAAATGTTGATGCTTCTCTCATGAACACCGGATGAGTTCTCCGTGTCTCATACATCCATGTCCGATCCATCTAAAAAATTCACAGCATTAATTAATATTATATTGCCGGTGTTTTCTAAATAAACAAATTAAACTTAATTCATACTTTTTAACTAAAACCTCATTCACAACAAATAATAATACGGAGACAATATTAGCTACCAAAAAATGGTTCAATCAAAAAAATAAAATATTTGACCTACAAATTACATACATATATAGCACAAAGTACCAATTCGCACAAGTTTACATATCTTCGCATTCAACCAATGAAATTTTACAAAAACGAAAGCAAATGAAGGAGATGATCGAACACATTACCTTTTATATTGATTTCAATCGAAGATTTTAACTCTAGAATCTCCCACCAAAAGAAAATGCCTATTTTTGGAGAGAGAAACTGAGTTAAAATAAATTCAAATATCTTCACATTAAACCAATAAAAACTTTTAAAAGTGGAAGCAAATGGAAGAGAAGATCAAGCATGGTACCTTTTGTATTGATTTCAATTGAAGAATACAAGTTGAAAACCTTACCCCCCCTATAATTGCATTTTTTTGGAGAGAAAAACACCAGGTTCAAAATGGCACTGTCGGGGGGTGGGAGCTGTTTTATAGTGCATCATCGCGTGCGGTTGACCTAACGAACCGCACGGGATAAGCATTATCCCGTGCGGGTTCTTAAGCGGACCGCACGGGATAATCTTATCTCGTGCGGTCGGCTTAAGGAAGCCGCACGCGATAATGAGTTATCCCGTGCGGTCGGCTTAAGCCGACCGCACGGGATAACTTATTATCGCGTGCGGTTCAACAGCCGGCCCCCTCGGGACCGGTTTTTCCAGGCGCGGCCACTTATGGCCCGCCTGGAAACGGTTGGGGGTCTCGTCCAGAAAGCCCCTTTCTGTAGTAGTGNGCATGTTACATCCCTTTGATTGATCGTACAAAAGATCTTTCGTTGATTTCTGCAACGCCTCCCAATTATTTAAATCTTTTGCTTTCTCTGTTAGGACCTCTGGTTCAGCGTGCCGCAACATATCCTCAAGATCAAGATCAATATCAACCTCTGCGGCGTCAAAACCAGTGCCGCCAAAATCACCAGTCATTTGACGAGACATGTCATCAATTATAAAATCCTCTGCCTGATCGAACCAAATATCACCAATCTCTACAGGAGGGGCGACTTCCCCGTGATAACTCCAAACTGTATATTTCTCCACAAATCCACGCTGAATTATGTGTCCCAGGATTACATCCGGATCTTTCCACATCTTCTGATTCTTGCAATCCACGCATGGACAAAAAATATTCTTCCTACTCTCTCTCAAAGCGTGTGTCTTAGCCTTGTCAATAAATGTTGATGCTTCTCTCATGAACACCGGATGAGTTCTCCGTGTCTCATACATCCATGTCCGATCCATCTAAAAAATTCACAGCATTAATTAATATTATATTGCCGGTGTTTTCTAAATAAACAAATTAAACTTAATTCATACTTTTTAACTAAAACCTCATTCACAACAAATAATAATACGGAGACAATATTAGCTACCAAAAAATGGTTCAATCAAAAAAATAAAATATTTGACCTACAAATTACATACATATATAGCACAAAGTACCAATTCGCACAAGTTTACATATCTTCGCATTCAACCAATGAAATTTTACAAAAACGGAAGCAAAGAAGGAGATGATCGAACACATTACCTTTTATATTGATTTCAATCAAGATTTTAACTCTACAATCTCCCACCAAAAGAAAATATCTATTTTTGGAGAGAGAAACCGAGTTAAAATAAATTCAAATATCTTCACATTAAACCAATAAAAACTTTTAAAAGTGGAAGCAAATGGAAGAGAAGATCAAGCATGGTACCTTTTGTATTGATTCCAATTGAAGAATACAAGTTGAAAACCTTCCTCCCTATAATTGCATTTTTTTGGAGAGAGAAACACCAAGTTCAAAGTGGCACTGTCGGGGTGGTGGGAGTGTTTTATAGTGCATCATCGCGTGCGGTTCACCTAATGAACCGCACGGGATAATCATTATCCCGTGCGGGTTCTTAAGCGGACCGTACGGGATAAGCATTATCCCGTGCGGGTTCTTAAGCGGACCGCACAGGATAATCTTATCTCGTGCGGTCAGCTTAAGGAAGCCGTACGCGATAATGACTTATCCCGTGCGGTCAGCTTAAGAACCCGCACGGAATAACTTATTATCGCGTGCGGTTCAACAGCCGGCCCCCTCGGGACCAGTTTTTCCAGGCGCGGCCACTTATGGCCCGCCTGAAAACTGTTGGGGGCATCATCCAGAAAGCCCCTTTCTGTAGTAGTGTAACTTACAGCACATGTAAGCTGCAGGAGAATCCTCAAGATACCCATCTCTTTTCTCTCATAATTCCAGCCATACCTCCTGAAGAATACATGCATAGACATGGTCACATACGAACGCACAATCCAGCTGAACATGCCGATGTCGCTGAACAAGCACAATTCCTACTAGGAATCGTCGTCGAACGGGTATGCTCATTTCACACAACCAGAACCGCACCAGTCAAACCAACAGAACCCCACCATTCCCTTGCAGGGTTACCTCCTTTTGCACAACTCGTAAACATCCCAACGCTGCCCAGCCATGCTGTCTCATCACCCCCAGCACTCATGTTTTATGCGGCGTCTGTGATCCTTATACCCTTTGCTTTTAATCGGTAAGCACACGAATATTGCTGTAGGTTTTTACTTCGAATTATCCCATGGTATCAAATGTATGAGAAACGAGTAGAGCTTCCTAATATACCGAACCTTCTAGCACAAAATATATCGGAGCCAAAATTAGAACCAAGAAATGTGACATCAGAAATATTCCTTTTGTCTGGGCTTAATTGTACGGTCAGTATAATCAAAAACATATTCACTGGCTAACTTATTACCGGCTTTGATTCGTTTCAAAAGCTGTCAATACTATTGGACACGGTGCTTACAATGGAACAGGACGGTTTGAATGAAAGCTTGTCTTTACAGTTGTGTTTTTCAAATTTATTTAATTATGATGGTACCAATTTTCTAATTCATTTTGAGATGACCTCCAGTTTACTCACTTGATAGTAATACGGGATAGCAATGGCCCTCCCTCCTATGGGGCTTCCTTTCCCCAAAGGACGTCGATGGGCTTTGGTCCAAATTGCAAGACGACGAAATCTGATTCTTCATGGCTTGTTGCGGGTAGTCTTTGACTACCACAACCTTGATCTTTGGATGTCGAGCTTGCTTGTGCGTGGCAGAAGGCCTTCCAGCAATTCTCAACTCTAGGCACTTTAAGGTTCCTTGTGAAGCTGATGTTGTCAAGTTAGGGGCAAGCATTAGTTCAGATTTTGAGTTTGGTTCCATGATCTGATTAGTGAAAGAGTCAAGCCCCTACTCTTCCTATTAGTTCATTTAGTTTGTGTCAGTTTCTTTTCGGAGGTTGTGTTTGTCTTTTGTGTCTCTCTTTCCTGTAGTCTCCATGTAATTTCTCTACTATCTTTCAACGCTACTGCACTTGTGCAACAAAAGCCTTACCCTGTGTATAATCGTTTGGCATAATATATTCAGGTGGGCATTTCGTCCCCCTACGACCCTAAAAAATATCTGAGGGCTTTGCTTGATGTGATGTAATAAATATGTATATTAGTCGTGTCGAAACTTGGTTTCGGCAATAAGAAACTGGGGGTAACACTCAAGTGCCAAACACGATGGGTTAGTAGACAAAGGGATTTAGACAGGTTCAAGCCTTCTATAAAGAAGTAATACCCTACTCCTGTTTCGGGGATTCGATCCGCCGAGTGGTTTATTGATCTCTTGATCTCTTTCCTCTTATGTCGGTCTCTTTCAATCTCTCGCGATCTTTCTTTCTGTCTCTATCGATCTATCCCTCAAGGGACGTCCTACTCTCCTTATATAGATTTAAAGGATAGGCTCACAAGTCGGAGACCTAATTACATTCGGTATAGGACTTTATATTATTCCCGACTCGACTATAAGTCGTTCCTTATTACACAAGGTAACGTAAAACTTAAGTCTTAAGCTGATTACATAATCATGAACCACAACCTATTCCCTATACTCAGTCGGATAAGCCAGCCATGAGGGTATATAGTACCCATAATCTCCACAGTAGCCCCTGAGACCTTCACAGTCAACGAGATAACTTCGCCTCGAACCAGAATAACACATAGCCGAGTACCTCATTAGCTGAGTGCTTCCATCACCGAATGATTCCACCATCTCTGCCCAAGTCTCCCGAGTGCTTTATCATCCAACAAAAAGGTTGTGAAGGGCTGAAAACATCTCAAAAATTACCAGGAATATATACTTAGGTGCATCGACTAGATGCACCTAATTAGGTGTAGCCCCCGACTATGTGTTTAGTTAAAAAAACTAAGCATATAGTCAACAACTATTATAATCATACTCATTCGAGTGAAATAAATGCCTAGCCTAAGCCAAAAGCAATCATAAAAAATCATATAACACATAACCTTATAAACAAGGCATAGTGTATAATGACCCCGAGTACTGGCAAGCTCATGCTACCCGAGTCGTTATGCTCGAGTCCTCTCAAAGCATACAACTCGTCCATCCTCACGAATATGTTGTATAAACAATAAAAAAATCTGAGTTAATAAACCTTAATAGATTTATCAATCATCTGAAAAATATGACCAAAATATTAAATAGCCTAAGCCATAATATTGGTCTTAATCAAAAAAGCACACCAAGGTGGCAAAATAGCATTGATATAATATAAAATCAATTGCTCTATAAAAACCAAACAGCTCCTGCAATTTATAGAAAAGTTACCAGGACAGTTATAAAAAACTTTACTGTTTGTCACCTTCTAAGTTGCATCGTACCAACCCTCAAAAAGTTGTGTAACTACTGTATGAAAGGATTTTGAAGGCATCAGGCAATAAGACACGTGCATATTGCCAAGGCAAATCTGCTTAAGTCCCTAGAGACACATGTCAAGCCACACCTGAATTATGGGCCGTAAGCTTCTCATGGGTCTCGGCCCAAATTCGAGAAAGCCTACCGATACCCTAAAAATCACTGAAGCGCCGTCGTCTTCCCCGTCGCTTCATCTTCTGAAAATTTCCCCTTTTGTGCTACTGTTCACAAGCTCTTCCGAAGAAACCTAGAACTCGAGCGCATCCAAATCCATCCATCCAGAAGCTCTAAGCTCCATCAAGATCCACCGCGCGCATCCAACTCCCAACATTTCCTCCGAGAATCCTCGCTCCCAACACCAGATCCGCTCTCCCACAAACATCAGATGTGAAAGAATCGACCCTGCGGGAAATGGTAAAGGATGGAGTTCTTCCTGCCAAGGAAATCATCGGCTGGCGCCCGGCGTACGGCGAAGAGTTCCCAACTCCAAACACTGGTGAGATTGTAGTATTTACCCACTTCTTCTATTGTGAATTTGCTCTTCCCACTTCCGAATTCTTCCATGGTATCCTCGATTACTACCGTCTCCAAATTTATCATCTGAACCCAAACTCCATTCTGCACATTGCGATCTTCATCCATGTGTGCGAAGCCTTCTTGGGTATCTATCCTCACTTCAACCTCTTCCGCCGCATGTTCTCTCTTAAGGCACACCCAAACAAAGATAACCCTTGCGTTGTTGGTGGCGCTGGATTTCAACTCCGCGATACTTTCCGCAAAGACTATTTTCCTCTTCCCCTGAAATCTTCCAACAAGGGCTGGCACGCGAACTGGTTCTATATCTCAAACCCAGCCCCCAGTTTGCCCGACTTCATTGATCTCCCACCAATCCAACGAGCCAACTGGAATACTCTTGCAGAAGATCAAGATTGGATAGAAGCTAACAACCTCCTGGCTAAAATCCTCGAGATGAAGAATAAGGGCCTCCAAGGAGAACAAATCACCTGGCACTTCATCAAGTGCCGACTGGCTCCTATCAAAGAAAGGTCTAAGCCAGCATTTGAATACGAAGGTCAAAGCAATCCCAATTGGGAAGACCGTGAATCCTTGAGTTTCCAGGTCTTGTGTGCTCGCATGTACAAAATCTTCTCTTCTGAAATTGTAGTGGATTATAGCAATAAGCTACCGGTTGTTCCCTTCAATCTTCATCGACCACCTCCTCCGGTAAGTAAACTCTAAATCTTGAACCTCTTTTCAACTTATCCATGTTCTTCAATGTATCTCAAGAATACTGCTTGCAGGCAAACGCTCTGATTATCTCCCGGCCATACAAAGTGTATCATGAAGATATGCCGACCCAACCAACTACCAAGAAACCAACTGGCGACCCAAAGATCAAGCCTCAAGCTAAAAGCAAAAGAGCTGCTGTCGTTGAAGATACCAGCAAATGCGCTTGTAAACAGAGGAAACTGGTCGTGGATGACTCGGACGAAGAAGTGGAGGAAATCCAGACTCCAAAAAATAACATAAGCTCTCCGAGGCCATCCATGCGGTCTGCTCCAAAAATCAGGAAGTCCAACAGGTATCCTTCGCACAACCAAATTTATCTTCTCGTCGAAAGCCCGCCTGATTCCATCTTGATCATCTTTTTCTTCTTCTGCAAAAAACCTCAAGACATAGATCCCACCGAGCAGACAGAAAAAATAAACCTATTCGCAACGCCAGAAAAACCAAGGTCTGTAGAACAAGGGTCCCAGATGATGAGGACACAACTAGCTCGGATATAACCATGACTACCTTATGTATTAATCAGCCAAAGGTTAACCAGTTCTACATAAGATTTACTTGTTATATTTTTGAACATACGTTGCTACACAATGAGTTTTGTTTGTTTTCGTTTGCAGAGGTACTTGCTTGGATGAAGGAAAAGAAGCCGAGCATAACGAATGCATGGAATATCAAAGAAGTTGATTGGGGACCAAACCAAGACCTTCTCCAAGTCGACTTCGGGTGCAATTTGGAGTCCAGGACCAGTCTGCAATAAAACGGGTGCCCAGGTCGCATATGTGCTTGGATTGGGGCATTCTTTATATGGATGGAAAGCTAAGAAGATAACCTTTCCAACGGTTCTGGTCTCATGTCCAAATTCATTACGAGTCGTCAGGAATTGACCGAACAAATTGACATTCAGAATCTGTCCCGGTGCTGCGATGCCGTATTTGGGCCTTTGGCCCGTGTATCGTGTTGGAGCCCATTAGGGTTGCATCAAGGGGTGCTTGCACGACCCTAAACTCCATATATCAGTAGCCGTCGCTATCTTTAGGTTTTGGGTTTTGCTTAGATTAATCTGTCATGAATAGTTTCGCCGCTAGATCGGTTTGTAAGACCCCAACTTGTGAGTTTAATCATTCATCTGCAATTTTGGTTATATCCGAGCTAGTTGTGTCCTCATCAAAAACGGCCTTAGAACAAGCACTATGGATGCTGTGAAAATCTTTGATAAACTCAGGACAGCTCCAAAAAAGTACATAGAGAATATCACTGATGGCGCTGTCATGAGTGCAAGTCAAACCCTGGCGATGACGAAGTCGCTCTATCCTCGAGTGGACATAAACTCAATAGGAGATGGCTTTGCAGACGGCACTTCTGATGAACAACCATTGGAGCTGATCAATGAAGCACAGGAGTCGGCAAGAAAATTGATACTGATGTAACTGAAAACTTTTAGGGGTGACTTCTTCGATGTAAAGTACTGTTGTAATCTAACTTATAAATTCTCAGTTTATTTACGCTTATGCCCTAATTTGAGTCTTCGCATTTAATTTCTTAAAAATTTTTGTCTGACTGTCACCAAGCCTAGACTTGATTAAGCCATCAAAAAATTTTTAGTCCTTATTTGCTCAACTCAAACCAGAACATTAAACAATTATAAACCAAGTATGAACAAGTCATTATTGATAAAAAACATCACACTTTATTGATATGTATAGCCCCCAACTAACAACTCAAGAAGGCAACTTACTTGAAGTCGACAGTCAAAAAAAGTATGATACAATAAGTCTAAGTATAATATCGACGAAGGTGCTCAATATTTCAGGAATTCTCCACCATGGTCCCATCTTTGCGCTTCAAACGATATGCACCTGGCCGAGTGACCTCAGCAATTATATAAGGGTCTTCCCATAGTGGAGATAACTTATGTCTATCCTTTGTAGTCTGAATCTTCCGTAAAACCATATCACCAACAATAAAAGCTCGTGACCGAACATACCGATTATGATAACGTCGAAGTCCTTGAAGATACATTGCCGACTGAACCAATGCAGCTTCACGAGCCTCTTCCAGTCGGGTCAGATCATCAACTCGGTCTTGATCATAACGTTCATCATTGAAACTGCGAACTCGAAGAGATTCGAACTCCATCTCACTCGGCAACATTGCTTCAGCGTCATAAACTAAAGAGAAAGGTGATTGACCAGTAACCCGACTAGGCGTAGTCCGCAATGACCATAATACCGAAGGCAACTCTTGTACCCATCTTCCAGCATAAGGGCTTAGCCTATCAAACACTCGGGCCATAATGCCTTGAAGAACCATACCATTGGTGTGTTCAACCTGTCTATTGCTTCTGGGGTGTGCCACTGACACATAGCAAATTTTGATTCCAGAATCTTCACAAAATTCCTTGAAGACACCGCCAGTGAACTGAGTTCCATTATCGGTTAGTTCGGAACACCAAACCGATGCACAATGTTTAGAATAAAATATCGCGCCTTATCTGCAGTTATTGTAGCAACCGGCCTAGCCTCAATCCACTTGGAGAACTTGTCAATTGCGACGAATAGATGCGTGAATCCTCCTGAAGCCTTTTTGAAAGGACCAACCATGTCCAAGCCCCAGACCGCAAATGGCCATGACAATAGGATTGTTTGTAACTCTTGTGCTGGAACATGGCTTTGCCGAGCGAAGAACTGACATCCTTCACATGTGAGGACCACCTTGTCGACATCGGAGACCGCCGTGAGCCAGAAAAAACCTTGCCTATAGGCGTTGCCCACAATAGTACGTGCTGCAGCATGACTGCCGCAAATTCCCGAGTGAATATCCTGCAACAATTGTCGTCCCTCCTCAGGCGTGACGCACCTTAACAAAACTCCAGACGGGCTTCTCCTGTACAACTCCGAATCAACCATGACATAACTCTGACTGCGACGTCGGAGTCGCTCTGCATCATCCCGGTCTTCCAGTAACTCCTGCCGAGTCAAAAAATTGATGAACGGCGTCCTCCAGTCGGCGTCGAGCATGGTGATCTGGTCTGTAACTTCTTCATTGGCAACTGATTTTTTAGCAACAATTGGTTCATAAAGGTATTCTACAAAAACATCAGTCGGGACTGCTTCTCGCTTGGACCCAAACTGTGCCAATTCATTTGCCGCCTCATTGTTGTGCCTCAAAACATGGGATAACTCCAATCCATCAAACTTGCACTCCAGCTTGCGAACTTCTTATCGATAGGCTGCCATATTATCATCTAAGCAAGACCAATCTTTCATTACTTTATTTACCACCAACTGAGAATCTCCTCGTACAACCATTCGTCGTATGCCGAGTGACACAGCAAGTCGTGGGCCATGAAGTAAAGCTTCGTACTCGGCCACATTGTGTGAGGCGGTAAAATGTATATGAAGAACATACCGTAGCCTCTCCCCAGTCGGGGAAATCAAGACAACTCCTGCTCCTAGGTCGGTGACTCGTTTAGACCCGTCAAAATGCATGGTCCAATATTGCAGCTCCTCCCTAGGTATATCTTCTTGACGCTCGGTCCACTCGGCCACAAAGTCAGCTAAGATTTGAGACTTTATAGCCGTTCTAGCTTTGAAGGTGATATCCAACGGCATCAAATGCAAAGCCCACTTCACAATACGCCTAGTAACATCCCGGTTATGGACGACATCGCCAAGTGGAAAAGACGTGACCACGGTAACCGAGTGACTCTGAAAATAATGAGCCAGCTTCCTGACGGTAATTAAGACTCCATATAGCAATTTTTGTACCTGGGGATAACGTGTTTTGGATCCGGCCAGCACCTCGCTGACGAAATAGATCGGCCTTTGAACTTTTTGAGCTCGTCCTTTCTCCTCTCGTTTGACGACCAAGACCGTGCTGACCACCTGGTAGGTTGCGAAGACGTAGAGCAACAAAGGTTCTTGAGGGAAAGGCGATGCCAACACGGGTGGCGTTGTGAGGAAGTCCTTGAAGTCTTCAAAAGCTTTCTGGTCCTCCGGGGTCCATTGAAATTCGTCCGTCTTCTTGAGCAACTTGAAAAAGGGCTTGCCTCGTTCGCCAAGTCTAGAAACAAAACGGCTCAGCGCCGCCATGCAACCAGTAAGCTTCTGGACATCCTTCTGGGTACTCGGGGGCTTCATATTCCAGATAGCATTGGTCTTCTCTGGATTGGCTTCAATACCGCGATGAGACACCATAAAGCCGAGTAACTTGCCTGACGACACGCCAAAAGTGCACTTCTCCGGGTTCAACTTCATTCTGAAGGCCCGAATATTTGCGAAAGTCTCTTCTAAGTCGGCGATCAAATTCTGTTTTTGCTTGGTCTTGATGACGATATCGTCAATATAAGCTTCCACGTTCATCCCGAGCTGACTCTGAAGGCATCTCTGGATCATACGCTGATGAGTAGCTCCGGTGTTCTTGAGGCCGAAAGGCATCGTGATGTAACTATAAGCTCCGAATGGGGTAATGAATGATGTCTTCAGGCAGTCGGACTCCTTCAAGCTAATTTGATGATATCCCGAGTAACAATCCAAGAAGCTCAAAAGATCGTAGCCGGCTATTGAGTCGACGACTTGATCAATATGGAGCAATCCAAAGGGATCCTTGGGACCAGATTTGTTGAGGTCGGTGTAGTCTACGCACATGCGCCATTGTCCTGTCTTTTTCCGAACCAGGACCGGATTGGCCAGCCAGTCGGGTGGTAAACTTCTTTGATGACTCCAGCCGCCAAGAGCTTGGCGAGTTCTTCCTTTATAGCATCCCTTTGATCTTGGGCAAAACGGCGGAGTTGTTGTTTTATAGGTTTTGCGTCCTCTTTAACATTTAATGAGTGTTCGATCACCTCTCTAGGAATACCCGACATATCAGACGGTTTCCAAGCAAATATATCTTTATTGTTTTGTAGAAAGGTGACGAGCGCGCTTTCCTATTTGGGATCTAACTCCGCGCCTATTACAGCAGTTTTGGAGGGATCAGAGGGATCAAGGGGAATCTTCTTTGTCTTGACGTCGCCTTCTCCCAATTTGGCTATCTTCCTTGTTGGGATCTTGCCTTCGCCTAATGTTGATTCAGCCAGTCAGATGTCTTGTTGGCCGAGTAATCTCTCACGAGTTAGGGCCATGGCACAGCTTTCCTTGTCGCAGGTGAAGGCTTGCTTGACGTCGCTACGCAGGGAGATGACTCCATTGGGGCTGGGCATCTTCATCATGAGGTAGGTGTAGTGAGGTACCGCCATGAACTTGATGAGCGCAAGTCTTTCGATGATTGCATGATAAGCTGCTTCGAAGTTGGCAACCTCAAAGCTGATGTTCTCTGTCCGAAAGTTTTCCCGAGTGCAGAAGGTGACCGGAAGGGTGATTTGCCCGAGTGGCGTAGATGACAGCCTTAGGATGACTCCGTGAAAAGAGGCTGAACTCGTCTTCAATTCAGATCTTGGGATTTGCATCTCGTCCAGAGTCTTGGCGAAAAGGATATTGAGGGCGCTACCACCGTCGATGAGGACACGCTTGAGCTTGACATTGCGAACCACCGGGTCTAGTACCAGGGGATACTGCCCCGGGTGAACCACTCGGTCAGGGTGATCTGAGCGGTTGAACGTGATAGCCACCTCCGACCATCGTAAGTAACGTGGGACTTCAGGTTGTACAGCATTGATTTCTCTGTCGGTCAGCTTCTACTTCCTCTTTGACTCATACGCTAACGGTCCTCCAAAAATGAGGTTTAACTCGGTCTTGTAATCTTGAAAAGGTTCTGAGCCACCAGCTGGGTCGTCCCTCTTGGTTCCTGAAGTGTCGGCTCCATCTGACGGCTTCTGGTGTAATTGACTTGCATATTGCTCGGCGAACTGTTTGTAGATGAAACAATCTTTGGCCGCGTGTTTGTGATTCGGGTGATGAGTGCATTGGGCGTTCATGATCTTGTCGTAGGTGGTGACTCGGGGACGCTGTTATTGGTAGTTAGACGTTGTGGCGACCAGATCCTCAGGCTTACGCTTGTGATCTTTTTGGCCGTTATTGCCGTTGCCATTGTCCATCTTAGAACGCCAGTTACTCCCGGATTGCTTGTCATGCTTGTCCTGCCGCGAGGCTTTAATTGCATCGTCCGATTTGGCGTAGGAGTTGGCTGTCTCGAACATCTTCTTGACCGTCCTCGGAGGCTTACGCCTGAATTTGCCGATCAGCAACTCGTCGTGGACGCCTTTCTGGAATGCGGCAATGATGACGTCGTCGGTGATGTTGGGGATCTTGTTTCGCTTCTCCGAGAAACGCCTAATATAGTCTTTCAATGGCTCGTCAGGCTTTTGAATCACGTTATAAAGATCGAAGTGGGTCCTGGGCCTTTTGAAAGTGCCCTGGAAATTGGCGATGAAGTGGTCTCGAAGCTCGCTCCACGAATCAATCAAACCTCTTTGGCAAGCTTGTGAGCTAGTTCCTGGCTAAGTTGGCGAGAGCAACGGGCAGGTAGTTCACCATGGCCTTGCTGTCTCCTCCTGCTACGCAGATGGCAAGGGTGTAAATGGTTAACCATGACTCGGGATCGGTTTTGCCGTCGTACTTATCAATCTCTGTGGGCTTGAATCCACTCGGCCAATCCCCTCAACGCAGATCCCGAGTGAACGTGGGTACTCTATCGTCATAATTGTCGGGTGATCTCCTTCGGTCTTCATAATAGGGTCTTGTCGGTGACACAGGCCCGGGGGTGTCGAGACCAAAGGGAAGGGCTGCCACAGGGATCTATGTGGCCTGTTCCCCCGGAGGGGTCGGGCCCAAGGGTGACGTGGCGGCTGCCCTCTCGGTTTCCCCAGGGGTCGGGCCGCTCCCGTTTCTCCCCCGAGGCCTGGGGTGCCCCGACCCCCTGCGGCTTGGATGCAACGTGCGCGGGTTAGGTGAGCGCGGCAGAACTCACCTAACCGCATTTATAGCGGTTCAAACGGGCGCACTACGTCGTATTTAATGCGGCGTGGCGCGTGCATATCCGGTCCGTGACCGGTCACGGTGAGTGACCGGTCGCAGACCGGTCAGATCGTGGGTTAGGTGGTCCCAGGATGCCTGTGCACCGCACGCGCGCCAGGCGGCCTGCTGCACACCTCGCCCCGTCCCATCAGAATGATGAGAGCCTTCTGTCTCTCGTCTCTCAGCCGGAGTTGGTACCCCAGCTCCGGTCAGATGTTTCCCGTTCCCAATGTGAGCGGGACACGGAAGTCATCCGCCATTTAATGAAGGCTAAAATGGGCGTCCCCCGGATGGGTCGGCTGACCGTGCGAAGGCGTGCTGCGGCGTCTGTCAGAGGCTGCTTCCGACGGTACGATAGCCCTAAATGTAAAAGAATGTTTTCTTTCTTAGGCAGCTCGTGGCCCATGTGGTAGCCCCTTGCCATATAAAAGGAGGCCCAGGCCTAGGAAAGAAAGGGGCTGGACTCTCTCTGGATTCCACCATACTCTCAGATCTGCCAGAACACAGGAGCAGGGTATTACGCTCCTTAGTGGCCCGAACCTGTCTAAATCGCCTGCGTCCACGCGTTTTTCTCGTTGAGATCCCACAAATCAAGGACAAAGAATTTCACTTTGCGCCCCCAGCCGAACCGGCAAAGGGGGGCCTGCGCGGTCTCCCGGTGAGGAGCTTCACGCTCCGTCATCTGGCGCACCAGGTAGGGGGCGCGTGCATGTTTTTCTGAGCCCCCATTTGCTTTCGTGTGCACCAAGCTTCGCCAGGTAAGCCCTATGGCCGAAAAGGCAGTGGCGTATGATCCTTCTTTGAGCGCCAGCGGTGATGATGGGAAGCAGAACCCGCGCCATCGGGCTCGCACCCCGTCGTCCCCCTCCCGCCGAAATCTTGGGCGGGGGAAGGCGCCTGAGGAAGTCGAGGGATCCGCGACCTCGCCGCCCGCAGGCGATGGAGGAGGACGGCGAGGCGGGGTGCGTCACCGCCTCACCCACGGTGATGACGGCGAGGCAGAGAACGCCCGGCCGGCAGGTGGTGCACTATGCATAACACCTCTCACCACGACCTCACTGACTGCCGCGCGGTTCAAAACTTAGCCGAGCGAACGAGGAAGTGGGAGGAGGAGAAGAGGCAGGAATGCCGTGAGGACAAGGCCCCGGCCACTTCCACCGGCAACCGGCGAGGTGAGGCCAAGCAGAAGGCCCCCGCTGAGGACGTCGACGATGGTGATGATGACCTGGGCTTTCAAGAGCCCGAGGCCACCATCGCCACCGTTGATGGGGTAGCGTGTGCTCACGCTTCTCGCCGAAGCCTCAAGGCCATGAAGCGAGAGCTTTTGGCCGCAGTCCCAACCCATGAGGCGACGCGGCGGGCGCGTTGGTCAGAGGTCACCCTTACCTTTGACCGGACTGACCACCTGCCATGCGTTGCCCAGGGAGGACAGATCACGATGGTGGTCTCCCCCACCGTCTGCAATGTGAAGTTGAGGCACGTCCTGATAGACGGTGGCGCAGCCGTCCCCCAGATCCACCGGGGTGGCGGAAGAAAAGGGGGAATGCCGCCCTTATAGTGGTGAAGCCCGGCTCGGCTCGCCGGTCGGTGTGCTGGCCTCGGGGGCCCTTCCCAAGGCCGGCTCATCCGCAGCGCCGCCTGGGGCGTCGGGCCCCGGGTGCGCCCCCTCCGCGTCATCGCGGGCCGCCTCGGTGGCGGCCTCCACCTCCGGCGCAATCAGTTCGGGGACCTGGGTGGCAGCCTCGGCTGCCGGTGCCTCGTGCGCGCGCGTTGCCTCTGCCTCCCGGGCTGCCTCCTCAGCCCGGCGGACTCTGGCCGCCTCCCGAGCAGCCTCTTGAGCTACCCATAGGCGGCCTGCGGCTTCCTGCTGGTCGGCATCCCGCCTCTGAGGCTCTACGGTCGCCGCCTCCCCGGCCTCGTTGCCTGCGGGCCGGCCGGCCTTTGAGTGACGCGTGGGGCGGGACGGGATCTCGCTGAGGCAGACGAAAAATATGAAACAGAAAGAGGTAAATAAAAATAAGCCCTGGGGGTTTGGGAATGAGAGTGTGGCCGCTGTGGGTAAGAGGTCGAACCTGCGGGGTGGCCGGCTAAACGACCACTTTGGGGGCGTAATGAGGCTCCCCCTGCACGGCTCGGCCTCCCACATCTTGCGGAGCCGCTTCTTCTTCCACTCCTACTCGGGCTGGGGTGTCGATGCGGCGTCCTCCGGGCGCCTGCCGCTGACGTGCACCGCCCCGCCCTCTCGAGGAGGAGATGGAGGAGGGGCCGCCTCCTACTTCCTCTTCCCCTTGGCGTCGGCAGGGCGGCTGCCCCCCGAACCCCTGCCGCAGGGCCTCGAAGCGTGGCCCCCTCGAGGGGTAGATTAGTCCCTTCCGCCCGCGCCATCATGGACCGACGCCCCGACCGTCTGCATGATGGCTAGAATGTTGGCGCCCTCCGGGTCGCTGCAGAGGGGGAGGATCCCCCGAGGGATGAGGGATGACTCCACGGAGCTAAGGTTTAGCACCCGTTGGACCACCATCCTGAAGTCCTCGGGGTCCCAATCCCACTTATGCCCCTAGTGGGTCCTCAGGGGGTTCTCGGTCCCGGCGTACTGCCAGGCGCCCCGGGCGCGTCGCCGGAGCGGCGCGATCCGGCGGCGGAGGTAATCGCCGAACACCATGGCCTCCGTGAGCCCCTAGGCTCGCAGGCCCGCCAGGCGGTCCAGGACGGCGTCGCAGCCGTCCCCCAGATCCACCGTCGCCCGCCAGCTTGGTGCCTGCGCTGGGGGCTGGCTCAGGAGTCGGAGGCGCGCTTCGTCGAGGAGGGGGGTGTAGAACCAGTCGCTCTTTCAGTCGTCCCACTTCTTGCGAAGGACGCACGGGATGTAGCGTTTCAACACCTGCCCCCGCGGCTGGAAATAGCAGCCACCGACCACCATCGGCGGCGACACTGGCTGCACGGTGAAGAACTACCGAAACAGCCGAAGGGATAGGCGCACCCCAATGAACATCTCGCACAGGTGTGCGAAGATGGCCAGCGTCATCACCGCGTTGGGGGTGAGGTGCGCCATCTGGAGGCCGTAAAACTCCAGAACGGCCATGAAGAATGTGGAAAACGGCGGAATCAAGCCCGCCATGGCGAAGGAGAGGAAAAAGACGGACCGCTCTGAGTAGTGTGGCACCGGGCGTCCCTCGCCCAGCGCAACCACCTCCCGGGTGGCAGATTCCGACATGAACCGGCGTGGTAGCCCGGCCTGCCTCTCGCTGGTGATGCGGGACGGCGGCAGCACACTGCCGACAAGCGGCACGGAGCTCCGCGTCATGGCGCCGGCGAAGGGGGAGCTTGAGAACAAGAGCGTGTGGTGAGAGGAAGGTGAGAGAAACGAGAGAGCTGGGGCACGGATGGCAGAGGCAAGGAAAAGGTGGTGAGAGGAAGGAAACGAATCCCTTCCTCGGCACCCTTTATACCCTTGCCTCCGCCGCGCTCGGCTCCTCGTTTCCCGCGTCCATCTCCTTGCCCCCTCGTTTCTCGCGCCCACACCCCCACTAACCCCACTCGCCCGCTTCCGGCGCACGCGTCAGTCGTGCGACCGTACCGATCGAGGAGGGGCAGATCGTGTGCGCGATTAATCGCGCTCAGTTACCCCGAAAAGCGCCATCATTACGTCCCCAGGCGAAACGGACCGACGTGTCCTGATCCGCGCGCTGCCTCGAGTAATGTTGCGGTTACAAGGAGACCGCTCATTAATGTCGACTGGCGTTTTTCTCTGTTATACGCGGCTCACGACCGTTGGAGTCCTGCTCGACCTCGGGGGGCCGGTCCCACTTGTCACCAAGCCCGAGGGGTGGCGTCAAGCCTGGGTGCCCCCCCTCCCGAGGGTGGCCACCCGGGCGTAACGCCGGGGGCTACTGTCGGTGACACGGGCCCGGGGGTGTCGAGACCAAAGGGAAGGACGGCCACAGGGATCCACGTGGCCCGTTCCCCCGGAGGGGTCGGGCCCAAGGGTGACGTGGCGGCTGCCCTCCCGGTTTCCCCCGGGGCCTGGGGCGCCCTGACCCCCTGCGGCTTGGATGCCACATGCGCGGGTTAGGTGAGCGCGGCAGAACTCACCTAACCGCATTTATAGCGGTTCAGACGGGCGCACTACGCCGTATTTAATGCGGCGTGGCGCTTGCATATCCGGTCCATGACCGGTCACGGTGAGTGACCAGTCGCAGACCGGTCAGATCGTGGGTTAGGTGGTGCCAGGATGCCTGTGCACCGCACGTGCGCCAGGCGGCCTGTTGCACACCTCGCCCCGTCCCATCAGAATGATGAGAGCCTTCTGTCTCTCGTCTCGCAGCCGGAGTTGGTACCCCAGCTCCGGTCAGATGTTTCCCATTCCCAATGTGAGCAGGACATGGACGTCATCCGCCATTTAATGAAGGCTGAAATGGGCGTCCCCCGGATGGGTCGGCTGACCAAGCGAAGGCGTGCTGCGGCGTCTGTCAGAGGCTGCTTCCGACGGTACGATAGCCCTAAATGTAAAAGAATGTTTTCTTAATTAGACAGCTCGTGGCCCATGTGGTAGCCCCTTGCCATATAAAAGGAGGCCCAGGCCTAGGAAAGAAAGGGGCTGGACTCTCTCTGGATTCCACCATACTCTCAGATCTACCAGAACACAGGAGTAGGGTATTACGCTCCTTAGCGGCCGGAACCTATCTAAATCGCCTGCGTCCACACGTTTTTCTCGATGAGATCCCATAGATTAGGGGCGAAGAATTTCACCTTGCGCCCCCGGCCGAACCGGCTAAGGGGGGCCTGCGCGGTCTCCCGATGAGGAGCTTCACGCTCCGTCCGGTCTGTTGCGCTCTCGATGGCGCCGGTTAAGTACCTCCCTCAAGTTACTCAGCAGGGGCCTTCGAGAGCTGCTCTGGTAGTTGGAGTTATGATGAAACCAATCGTGGACGGGTGGTCGGCCGTGAGCTCTCTCATGAGAGTCGACCGATTGATCTTGATGCTTCCACGCTGCGTAATGACGAGGGTCTTTGGACTTGGCGGGTGTCTTGCTGAGCTCAGGTCTCCGGTAGTCTTTAGATCGCATCAGTGGTAGGCGGCTGCCCTTGGGTGTCTCGGCGATGGACTCGGTAGCTCTCCGCGTGGATCCTATGGGAGCGCCGGTGGCTGTGGCCGCGACGATAGTCTTGACTTTGTCTAGAATCGGTGTTACCGCAGGGGGTGCCACTTCAATGACGGTGTCGATGAGGGTGAGAGCAATGACCGCGTTCTATTGAGGCATGAGGAAGATGTTGGCGTTGTCGACTCGGGTCTGGAGTATGGCCTCGCGAGCGGAGCGCCCAGTCGCCCTCAGATCTCGTTTTCTCTTGTCGGCTTCTTCTTTCCGCTTGAGCTCCTCCTCCTTGCGCTTGTATTCCTCCTCCATACGCTTGCGCTCCAGTTGGAACTTGGCTCGTTCCTCTTCTGCAACCCTGCGGGCTATGGCTGAGTCGGTCTCGGCTACTTCGGTCATGAGGACGTTGAAGAACATCGGATCGTAGTCCTTATCAAAGTCGGAGTCGTCGAATTCGTCCGTGGAGATGTCGTAGAGGTTGTCGACGTCGGAAGAGCTGAGGTAATCAGCGATCTCAGTAGATGAGCACGACCCGAGCGGTTGAATCATGACAGCAATTTTCCTGGAGCTCGGACCGCAGCATGACGATGAAGAAGATTCTCCCAAGTGGATCGATTCCAACTCGGAGGATAAAAGATTGTGGTAGATCTCAGCGTCGTTTGGTAACCCGAACGACGCCGAGTGGTTTCCCCATCCCGATTGGTCCGAATCCGAGTCAAGGAAAGAGATCTTGCTGAATTTATCGGTGAAGAAGTCGAGGCTGCCGAAGCGGAACGCCTGCCCAGGGGCGAAGGCGAAGTCGTCGATGTCTGATGAAGATCCCATCGCGCTAGTCGGTGAGATGAAGAAGAAAACTTGACGCAGGCCCCTACCTGGCACGCCAACTGTCGAAACTTGGTTTCGGCAATAAGAAACTGGGGGTAGCAGTCAAGTGCCAAACACGATGGGTTAGTAGACAAAAGGATTTAGACAGGTTCAGGTCTTCTATAAAGAAGTAATACCCTACTTCTGTTTCGGGGATTCGATCCGCCGAGTGGTTTATTGATTCCTTGATCTCTTTTCTCTTATGTCGATCTCTTTCAATCTCTCGCAATCTTTCTTTCTATCTCTATCGATCTATCCCTCAAGGGACGTCCTACCCTCCTTATATAGATTTAGAGGGTAGGCTCACAAGTCGGAGACCTAATTACATTCGATATAGTACTCTATATTATTCCAGACTCTGGACTATAAGCCGTTCGTTATTACACAAGGTAACGAAATACTTAAGTCCTAAGCTGATTACATAATCATGAACCATAACCTATCCCCTATACTCAGTCGGATAAGCCAGTCATGAGGGTATACGGTACCCATAATCTTCACAAGTCGGATGCAACATGGGCATGGCCGGAACTATGTATGTGATATACAAACGGTGGTCTCTTTGGTGCCAATATGTCCAATGGCCAGTTCTACTAATTATATTCAAATTTTATTGAAGCCCAAGATCAACTTTATGCTCAGCACTGTGATTAAGCTTGACACAGCAGCTGCACCCGATCTAGAGGGTAGTTTCAACAGCGTGAACTAAATCATCCACCACCAGGCACAGCTAGCAGGGAGATCGCCAGGCCAAGACAGCACCAGCCATGGCCTCTCCTCGGCATCTGTAATGGTGTGTGGTTGTCATGGCAAAGAATGAAACAGCATTGCGCGGAGGCTGCAGCATGTTGCGCACGGTGGGCACCCACACTAGGTGAGCATCAAAGGAACACGCTGGGCACGTCTTGGAAATGTAGTGGTAATCGGACTTGCTGGCCTGCCTGTCGGATTTTCAGATCAATATAATGCTCAATAAGCAGAGCTTCAACCAGCAGGGGGATCTGAGGTAGCTCAACACTTTCCGACGCCTCTAATGCCTAGCACACAACCTAGCTAGAAGGAGACTAACATCGATTGTGTCGGAAAAAAAAAACTAGAGGTAGCTGCCCCTTTGCTAGGTGCACACCAGTTCTCAATGTTTTATGCCTTCCACGCTTATTGGAGCTCCATCTTTATTTATATATATAGCATGTCATCTGATCATCTTAGGTGAATAGCTATTAGTATAGGTCTCAGCTAGAGTGGCCGTCGTTATGATTCACTATTGCGAAAATTAAAATAAAAAAAGGTATGGTGTGCGACCATAGCCTGGCGCGTTAAACCAGCCACCTATTTAAATTATTGACACAGTCTTTTGTTAATGATTAACTAAGATGATTCATCAGATCTTTGGAATGGAAAATATCTAAATAGCAAATACACTCACAGTGCCATCGACGGAAAGAAAAGTAAGTTGTTTTGAGAAAACATCAAAGAAAAAACTTGCTCTTTTTATATAAAAAATTGTTCTAAAATTACCGAGCCCAACCATTACAGCTCGTATCATGCTTTTACGTTTACCAGCTACAGTTCTGGTGCATGAAAGTTAAAACATATACTTTAGTCCATAGAAAGTCTGAACATTTTTTTCTTTTTTTTCTCAATGTAAAGTTTATATTTGTTTTTAGATATGAATGAACTTATTTTAAAAGTTATAATAGCTCCGAAAATATTCCAGACCTCTTGGACAGTTTTTTAGTCTAGGGGACATAATTAGCATGGAGAAGCTTGGGCGCCTTGCGAGCTAGCTTCGGCATTGATATGTACCAATATTCTGATATAGACTTTCATAAAAATTTTACTTTCTTGAAGACATCATATTTATATATCTCTTGTGCGTGTGATTGTACCATGACATGGAAAATAATAAAACTTAAAACCATATTATTTTTGACAAAAGGGCAGTAAGGGAGGCACTTAAAAACCATACTTTGCAGCTAGTACAAAATAGAGCTGCTACAACCACTACAACAGCGAACCTCAATGCTGTGCATCATAGTGTCCGCCACACTACCACAGCAGAAGCCGGAAGATATCGAGACCAGTCCTCGAAGAAGGTTTGCTGCACAGCCCTCAGTCTTTGCCCTGCCTAGTTCACGAGACAATCCCAAAACTCCATATGCCTCCTATGCTTAGCAATACAGACTGGTTGGGACTTATGCATGCTTGCGTGTATGACTATACGAATTACTTGTACATCTGTACACCTCGTTCTACACCTTGGAATATACGTGTCGATCGGTCACAGTTATCTCGCTTCATATATAGCCTTGAAGTCCAAACAAACCTAGAAGCACTATAAAAAAAGATTTTTGCGTACAGTCAAGTCTTATTTTTTCATACAGTTGGACCAACCATCTGCTTAGATATGTCTATGAAAATAATGATTTTTTTCATGCATGTGAGGTAGCCGCATGTGAAAATCTGTTTTTCGCATGTGGCTGCTTATGTCGTCCGCATGAGAAAACAAAAAATAATGAAAAAAATAAAAATCCCAAAATATGAAACCTGAAACCCTAGCCCCACCGTCCCCCACTCCTTTGCTGGTGGTGACTGATCCCACGCCCGTCGGCCATTCGAGCTCGTAGCCGCCGCTGGATCCGACCCGGCCGGATCTGTCGCCGCACGCCCTCCATCCGTCGGAACAGAAGAAGCCAAGGGATAAAGGGAGGAGAGGCGGCGGGATCCACGCGGTTGGAGACCGAGCCTGTCACTGCCCGAGCTCACCATAGCCACCGTTGCCGTCGCCCACCACCGGTGGATCCACCTGGCCAGATCTGCAGCCGGCGGATCTGCCACTCCATGACCTTTGGCTGGTGGCAACGAAGAAGACGAGGGAGAGAGAGAGGAGACGTAGTGGGATCCGCGTGGTCGGAAGCTGAGCACGCCGCCACCCGAGCTTGTCGCGGCCACCGCCGTCGCTCCCGCCATCGTTGTTGCCCGCCTCGGTGGATCCACTTCACCGGATACATGACCTCCGGCCGTCGTGCTCGTTGCCTCTCCTGAGCCCGCCATTGCCGCTCCTAGTCGCTCTCGCCAGCAACCGGTCTCTCCCGAGCCCGCTGTCGTCGCTTCTAGCGAGTCCCACCCAACGCCGGTGCTCCCGAGGCCGCCCTCGCTGAGCAAATGAGGTTGAATAAGGAGAGATGAGGGAGGAGTAGAGAGGATAAGGATAGAGAATGAGGGAGGAGTGGATAAGAATGAAGGAGTTATATTTTTTATGGTGGAGGGAGGTCGGCCGAACTTTTCGCAGACGGGCGTATTAACAAGCCCGTATTTGAAAATAGGTTCATTTTCGCATGCAAATTTTTTAAGGGGTCATATGCGAAAATGCAGACCAAATTTTGCATGCATGACCAATAATGAGCTGTCTACAACCTACAGGGTTCCCGTAAAAAAAATCGTTTACTTAGTAGTGAACTCTTTTAAGCAATACCGACCTGGTTAGCCAAGCAAGGCTAGAATTATTATTCTAGTTAGAAACCCAAACGGACCTACAGACTTTCACCTAGAAGAACCAGGCCCTGCAGCCTGCATCGAAGCACTGCAGACGGCACACAAAAATAAGTATCCGGACATCAAGCTTTGTTGGGTGTCTGCCATAGACACAATCAAGGATTGATGGATTATTTACTTTTTGGTGATATTAATTTTTAAGGTTTTAAACGAAATTAACTACTACAGCGTTAAAAAGTTGCTTTCAAAAAATATTTCAAAAAATTGTATATCGAAATTGTTTTACATGAAACACACTGTCACTACTACGGAAACAGTTTTTCGTGGCGGCCATTTTGGGTCTTCGCTGGCGGCAATTGGGGCCGCCACAAAGCAAAGGCCAGTGAAGATCAAGATCTTCGCTAGCGGTTATAGACCGCCAGCAAAGAAATATCTTCGCTAGCGGTCGCTTTATGTAGGCCGCCAGCGAAGAAATATTTTCTCTGGCGGCCAATTTACGTCAGCCGCCAGCGAAGCCAAATCTTCGCTGGCCGCTGGCTTAAGACAGCCGCCAGCGAAAATGTTCTTCTCTGGCGGCTTACACTCTTTTTGGACACGTGGCCCGCTAGGAAAAAAGCCCATAGTTTCTGGAGAAGGCACATGGCCCGCCAGTAAAAATAGGACATCGTCATATTTTTGACACGTGGCCCGCCTGCGAAGATGCAATATTTATAAAAAAATATTATATATTATTTTTTTCTTACCTTTGTTCATGTATTTTAGAGTCACACGTGGATGATATAACTAATCGAGCTATCGATAAAGTATGTTCTCTTTCGTGCAGCCGCCATTGATGATTAATATACATGCACGCGGAAATAATATATGAAGATTAATATATATATATATATATATATATATATATATATATATATATATATATACACAATATCTAAGCACCTATATAGATAGAATTGGACCGACACCACATATACAAGTAGTTGAATGTCTTACAACCCGAGCGATATACATACGCGTGAAACCTATCTATATTATACTCCTGCTCCAGTTAGACAGACATTCGTTCTCCGGCAGGGCCAAAACTCCATCGTGGTCGAAAAACCTCCCAAGCTGATGTGCGCACTCACGGTGGATGAAGTAGCACATGTCCCGTTGTATGTTCTCAATGGATTTATCATCGAGCTCCCTTTCAGACTTGGGAATTTTTGGAAGCTGGATCGAGATCATGACAAATTACGAAATTGTTCACAGTAATGCAAGTTAGCGATTAACTTAACAAGAGTATTGACGGTTTGTACTTACATCGTCGTAATTCGCGCAATATCTCCCATTGACCTTAAGGTATTCGCAGGTGTAATATCCGCATAGTACGGTTCCCACCGGTTGCTTATGACACTTTCAACATCAATTATAAAGTATATTAGTTAATTAAATGGAAAAACACATGCATTTATAAAAATTAAGTAGTATTGTTTGGCATCCAAATTTACTTACCGGCCACTTATTGCGGATGAGTATGCGTTGTCTGGAGTTTTTCCGTTGTCCGCCTTGCTGGTAATACCTTTTATATGCACTGTTTGGAGAGATAATTAATTTAAATTCGTCAAAGATAACAACACGTCATGAGAATATATAAGAATAAGAAACGTCCATGCATATAACTTACAGATCGATAATTCTGAGCATTTCTTGATATGTATTGCTATCTTTATCAAGAGAATCCAAGACGACGACTTCATTGTACTTTGGATAGAGAAGAAATACTATCCAATGGTCGCTGCAAAAGAAATGGTTAGTCCAGCCGTGATTATATGTATATACTCGTAGTTGATATGAAAACTTACTCAAAGGCGTATGGCGCGTAAACACATTCCTTGTCCTGCGTAGATTCAAGTGCTATAGCTACATAAGTAGCAACATCGAGAATCTTTTCCTGATGCCTTTGTTCTATATATGCGTCCCTCTCTTGCCGTGTCATCGCCTGAACATGTGCCGGTAGCTTGTTCTCGTCTAGCAGGTAGGTGTGGTTCGGCTGGCTTATCCGGCACGGGTTTAGGAAGCCGACAGGCTTTCGCATCGCTTCGGCTTGCACGTAATTCATCCTTCAAAAAATGTAAGGTCAAATTAGGTACGCACATAGGTACAATGATTTATTGACACGTTCTAGTCATGCACTTACAGACACCAGATGCCGACCAAATTGGCGTCGAGCCTCTTCCGACGGTAGAGGGCATGCATATCGGAGAAATGGACTTGGAATAGGCATGGCCCGCTCCAGAAAATGTTCTCCTGCACGGCAACTGTGAACGATGAAAGGCCTTTTATGGTGCTTGCCCTGATGTACCATTCATGCCACCTCCTTAGTTGCCACGGTCCTTCTGTTAGTTGCCAGGCATGGATGAATGGTTGGCCATTCTGAAACTCATGCGGCACATCCGGGCAGTTGATATAATTAAGATAATCTTCCATGGTTTCCTTGAGGCCTGTTAACTTTCTGTCATCAAAATCGGCATCTTTGATATCTTTGTCCCTTCCTCGGAATGCCGTTATCATATATCTTTTCTTCGATTCACTTTTTCCTTTGTGCTTGTGTGTCCTTACCATCACTGGCACATCGGCACCCTTAGGTTCCTCCGGTTGCGATGGCTGTGTTTGCGATGGGTCTAGTTCATCAGGCATTGTCCGCTTAGGCCCTGATTGTGCACGCTCTGATTGCTGTGCCGGAGGCACTTCCTGAACTTGTACTTCTGATTGATCCATTTCAAGCCCTGATTGTACTTCTGTCTCCTTTTCAATTGGAGGTGACGCAACAGCAGGCTCTGATCTTGGAGGTGATGCAACTACATGATCTGATTGCGGAGGTGATGAAACTGGAGGATCCCTCGGTTCTTGTTCCCTTGGTGGACGAGGCGGTGACACCGGTATCCTTGGTGGACGATCCGTTCCATCCGTTGACCCTAGTTGAATATCATTCTTGTGCCACAGCACAAACTGGTCAACGGTATCTCCAAGGTACACAATCCCCTCGGGTGTTGGAATGTCGATCTCGTGCATCCGGTGAGCCTCATTGACCGTCCGGACCTCTACCTTGGCATAGTCATCCGGAATGTCTTGGCAATGGAATCTGCGGCCCGGTATGAACCTCCCAGTTGCAACCTGTATTTTCTTTCCTGCCCTGCCGACCGGAATCAAGAGCTTGCAAGGAGTATCCTCCGTTACATCGTCCATCGGATAGCTCAGATCAGCCTGCGAAACGGCACCACCGTGCATCATATTCTGGCTCCAATATCTATGGCATTCCTCACGAGCTGCTGCCCTAGCCTGGGATTCTATCTCCTCCTTATAGCGATCACGCTTCTTGTAGGTATGAGCATCCTCTTTGAATCCATCCTTCCAGCTAGTCTTGGAGGATACTCCTCGGACACGGCCAGAGTCCAGCCTTTTCCATCTCTTCATCTTGTTTTGTCCATTTCTTAACCGCTGCACGGTAACCGGTCGATCCCAAACGATGAGGATATTCATTCCTTCTTGCTAGTTCAGACATCCTCTGGCTCTTCTCCTTTTCCTCCGCCGATGTCTTCAGGGCAACGAACTCATCCCACTGGGCTGGTGTTATCTTTCCGTACTCCGTAAACGGCGTACGTCCCTTCTGAACATATTTCTTGTTAAGGTCTGTTTTCCAGTTCCGCCACAGCTTGCCCATGGTCTTGAGTGCATAGACCTTCGCTATATCGTCGTCTGTCCCTTGTGGATACTCAAATCTGCTTTGCAGCGACGTCCAACAGCTGTTCTTTGTAGCGTGAGGAACTTTCTTCCAATCCTTCCATGTGATCTCCACGATATCCCTAACTATCGCCCCGCATTGGTTGCTATACTTGGAACATGAATCTTCGGGTGATAGGGGTTCCCCTTTCTCACTGATCCGCGTCAGCACGCTGACTTCTTTCAACAACATGTTCTTCCCTCGCTCGCCCCTTCTTTTCTTGGGTTTACTTGAAGCTGAGACGCGCACGACAGCTCCAGCTTCGGCTTCCGCTTCAGGTGCGGCTTGGGCTTTCCTTTTAGATCGGCGTGGAGCATTCTTCTATATTTGCATTTCACATGACATCGGTTATAATCGATATATATACTTAATACGATCGGAACTAATCATATACAATATGTTACGTACCACCGGTTTGCGGGGGATGTAGTCGGAGTCGACTTCTTCATTGTCGCTCCCACCCTTTTTCTTCCTTGCAGGAGAAGGATGGGGGTCACTCGGCGAGTGATACGATCCACTCTCTCTGCTTCACCGGAGCTTGACGACGACAGTTCCTCCGCAACTACTTCCATGCAAATATCTTCCTTGACGACGGCCTGAGTTTCCTTGCCCTTGTCACCCGCGGGGTTGCGCGCTTCGGTGGGTTTTTCCATTGATATCCTTTTACAGTGAATTTATATTAGATGCGAAATGGAATCCTTATACCATAATTTCACTCAGACATAGTCTTAAGTGCTAAATTTCACATAAGTGTCCATTATTCTGAACTTATATGCAGCAGCTGCATTTCAGATAATTTTTGAACTTATATGCATAGTATTAAATCAATTTCTAAAAGCATGGTATAGCTGCCAGTCTAAAAGCAAAGGTTATATACTTCCAAATAAAACTACTAATCTGCAAAACATTTCAGATTATGGTTTGCAGATTATTATATGCAAACAATTGGTATATATAATATATATATATACTATATATATATATATATAAGCCATACATCACATATATATAGGGATCACATATATACAACTGCATGCATACATGAATAAGATTATCCATTTCTAGGGATCACATATATATATATAATATTATATATATATATATATATATATATATATATATATATATATATATATAGCCATACATCACATATATATAGGGATCACATATATACAACTGCATGCATACATGAATAAGATTATCCATTTCTACAATCCAAAGTTTATAAAATTGTCAGGAAGTAATAGGGCACATCATCGGCAACCAGTAGCAGCTCAAGCAAGGTGGCAAGAATCAGAATTTAGTGGATAAAATTCAATAGATGGCATGCTATTGATCTTATCTTAGCATATACTAGTATAAGTAGGAGTTATGTGACTGCATATACACCATCCCATATATATACAAATTTCAGACTTTCAGACTTGAAAAAAAATTGAGATTTCACATTTATATCACAATCTGCAATCTGCAATCATTCCACATTTCAGAACATATACAATCTGCAATCAGATTATTGATTCCCCATGAATAAATCCAAATATTATATAAACAAGTCCAAATTTCAGTTCAAATTTATTTCAGACTGCATTCATCAATGAGCAAAATATGCATGCTAGCTGCCATATTTTGCTGCTGCCATATCAAAATTTCAGAGAATTTCAGAGAAAATTTCAGGAAATTTCAGTCTTATAGCGCTGCTGCTGCTGCTGCCCACAAAACTGCAGAACATGAAAGTTTCTGAAATTCATAATTCAAATTGAATAGAGAAGGTGCTTCTCTGCTCTCTAAAAGAACAGGCTACACAAATCAAAACAATTCAGTTACATCTAAATGGGCAAGATCGCATCAAAACAAATATGACAAAGTTTCAGCAATTTTCATCACATTCAGTCATCAATTCAAATTCTAACTTCAGTTTCAGCAATATATATGTACAGGTGCATTTCAGAATCTATCCAAATTTCAGAAATTTCAGAAATATATCACTATTCAGTTTCACTTTTGCCAAAAAATTTTCAGAAATTTCAGACAATCAATCCATCCATCCATCCACCAATCAAAATGAATCAATCAATAATCCATCCATTCATCGATACAAAACAATCAATCATCGATCCATCCATTGATTCGGCGGCGACAGGGGTACCTGGATGAGGCGGTGAGCAAAGGAAGAAGAGGAGGCGGCGGCGGTGAGGACGCGGCCGTCGGCGGCTGTGAGGAGGCGGCGAGCAGAGGAAGAAGAGGAGGCGGCGGCGGTGAGGACGCGGCCGCCGGCGGCTGTGAGGACGCGGGCATCGGCGGTGAGGAGGCGGCCAGCGGCGGTGAGGAGGTGGCCATCGGTGGTGGTGACGACGCGGCCGGCGGCGGTGAGGAGGCGGCCATCGGCGGTGAGGACGCGGCGGTGGCAGTGAGGAGGTGGCCGGGGGCGGTGAGGAGGCGGCCGGCGACGACAGTGAGGAGGCAGCCGACCGACGGTGAGGAGGAGGCGGCAGCGGTGAGGGATACCTGCCTCCTGGCGCGAAAAGGAGGCGGCGGCGCTAGGTTTTTGCTGGCGGCGGCGGCTGAAAATTTTGGCAGCCTGGCGGCGGCTCTAGGGTTTTCGCGCCTTCGGGACTTAGTGAAAATTGAGGACTCCCGCGCGCCCATATATAGCGAAACCCATTTTCTCTGGCGGCCGGCTTACCTCGCCGCTAGCTAAAACCTTTTTCCCTGGCGGCCACATTAGGCGGGCCGCTAGCGAAACTATTTTCTCTAGCGGCCGGATTACCTCGCCGCCAGCAAAAACCAATTTTCGCTGGCGGCCTGCTTACCTGGCCGCCAGCGAAATAGGTTTTCGCTTAGCCGAATAGGGCCCGCTACCGAAACCCATTTTCGCTGGCGGCCGTCTTACCTCGCCGCTAGAGAACACATTTTTCGCTGGCGGCCGGAAGTGTCCTCGACCGCCAGAAAAAACGTTTGTCCCATTTCAATATTTTTTTCTTTGCACAACTAAATGTAAAAATATCCACAGAACTAATTACAAAAAGAGTTGGTAATCATCCGTACAAAAATTCATCATCCATCTTAGGTCACCATAATTACATATGTAGATTAACCTTTGACATTCTTCCCTACTCCCTTGTTCCTCATGTATGGCTTCGGGGAATCACCAATCATTGCTTCCGCGACCTTAATGTTGTTTGTAAAGTCCGTGAAGAGTGTCATGTTCTCGTACTGATTATATGCCTCAACATCTTGGACATCATCAACTCCCAAAATCTTTTGTTTCCCCGAGACAACTATATCTTTCTTCAACTGAGATGGATCAGTCACATAGAAAACCTGAGCGGCCCGATCGGCAAGTACCCATGGGTCATTCTTGTGCCCTACGTTGACCAGGTCGATGATTGTCAGCCCGAAAATGTCGACAACCACGCCAGATGGGTGTTTCACCCATTGGCACCGGAACAGTGGAATCTGCATGTTGGATCCATAGTCCAGTTCACAGATTTCTTCTATGAATCCATAGTATGTGCTCTTTTGTCCAGTTGGGTCGATTGCCTCTACTCGAAGGCCACTGTTTTGGCATGCACTCCTTTGGTCTTTCGCTTTGGTATAAAATGTGTACCCATTCAGATCATATGCTTGCCATGAGGTGTAAACACTTGATGGCCCGTCAGCCAATCTCTTAATAGTTTTTTCCTCCGTAGTATCGCCATCTGGTAGGCCGAGGTTCTTGAACCATTCAGTAAAGGCAGCCTTGTGTCGTTTCATGATCCATGCATCAGAACGCCCTGTATTCATTGCTTGTAATTCCTTAAGGTGCTGATCTATGTACGGCTCCACTATCGCGAGCTGTTGCAGCACAGTGAAATGAGCTTCTTTCACTTTCTTGTAATCATCGTCGTGGATTCTTTTCTGCCCTTTTGTCCCTCTTCCAGATAATCTACCTTCATGTCGAGGTACCGGTAAACCAATTGCTTTCCCCTCTTTTAGGTAATCAATGCAACACTCAACGACTTCCTCGGTAGTATATCCCTCTATCATCGATCCCTCTGGGTGGGCACGGTTCCGTACGTAGCTTTTTAGAATGGACATGTACCGTTCGAATGGCCACATCTGATGCAGGTACAGGGGACCAAGTGCAATAATCTGAGGCACAATATGAACTATGAGGTGTTCCATCATATTGAAAAATGACGGCGGGAAACACATCTCAAGCTCGCACACGGTCTCTATAGCGAAAGTGCGGAGAGGACCTAACTCGTCAAGATCAATTACTCTCTGTGAGATTGCATTGAAGAAGTAACACAGCTTTGTGATGACCACCTTAACGTGTAATGGTTCGATTGCTCTGATGGCGATAGCGAGGAATACTGTGAGCATTACATGGCAATCATGGGAATTGTAGCCTGAAAATGACAAATCATTCATGGATACCAGTCGCTTAATGTTTGAGGAGAAACCAGTAGGCACTCTCACCCCACGTAGGCATTTGCACATTGCCTTTTTCTCCTCATTTGTCAAGGTGTAGCAGGCCGGCGGAAGATACACTTTTCCGTTACCCTCATCTACAGGGTGAAGCTCTTTCCTTATCTGCATATTCACGAGGTCCTTACGGGACTTCAGCCCATCCTTTGTCTTGCTAGGTATGTCTAGTAAAGTACCCATGGTGCTATCGAAGACATTTTTCTCTAGGTGCATGACATCGATAGAATGACGTATCTCTAAATCTTGCCAGTACGGAAGGTACTTAAAGAAAATGGAATGCTTCTTGAATGGCCCGCTAGCGCTTGCTGGCTCTTTGGCCTCATTTCTCTTCCGCTTGTTGGTTTCCTTCTTTTTGGCCTTCCCAAAAACAACCTTGAGCTTTTTCGTTATTGTGAACACTTTATCACCCTTCCATGGTTCTGGTGGATCACCATCCTCAACAGTGTTGTCGAAATATTCTGCTTTGGAGCGGTACGGGTGATTCTTTCTTAAGTAACGTCGGTGCCGCATGTACACTAGCTTCCTCGATCCCTGAAGATACCTGTACACTGTACCATCAACACAAATAACGCAGCCTGTCTTCCCCTTGAGCTGTCCTGATAGGGAAAACAGTGCGGGCAAGTCGTTGATGGTGACAAAGATAATTGCATTAAGCGTGAAGTAATTCTGCATGAATTCGTCCCAAACCCGGACCCCGTGATTCCACAGATCAGCCATATCCTCCAGCAAAGGCTCCAGAAACACATCCATGTCATTGCCAGGTTGTCGTGGTCCCTGTACAAGGATGGTCAACAAAATATACTTCCTTTTCTGACACAGCCACGTAGGGAGGTTGTACATGGTTAGGAGTACTGGCCACGTGCTGTGTGAGCTGCTCAAGTCACCAAATGGATTCATTCCATCGGTGCTCAATGCAAACCTTACATTTCTTGGGTCCTCTGCAAACTCATGGTACTTTCTGTCAAATTCCTTCCACTGTCGAGCATCTGCCGGATGTCGAATCATCCCATCCTTTTTCCGCTTTTCATGATGCCAGCGCATCAGTTCGGCATCCCTCGGGTTCGAGAACAAACGCTTCAATCGATCTTTCACCGGAAGGTACCACATGACCAACTGGGGGATCTTCTTCTTGTTGTTGTCTTCTACCTCGTCTTGGGTAACATCCTGATGCTCGGACTGGCTACGGCTTGTTTTGTATCGACTAGTGTTGCACGTTGGGCATCTGTCCAAATCCTCGTACTCTTTACGAAACAGTACGCAGTGGTTAACACAGGCGTGTATCTTTCGCACACCAGAGATAAAGGGCAAATAAGCTTCTTCGCTTCATAGGTGCTGGTTGGCAGGGAGTTGGGTTGCGGAAACAGTTTCTTCAACAGAACCAACAAATCGTTGAAACTACTGTCCGACCAACCGTTTCTGGCCTTCAATCTCATAAGTTCAAGCACCGTCCGCAACAATGTGAAATCCTTCGTGCAACCATTTGCCTCATCGTACAAAAGAACCTTCGTTGCCTTTTGTAATGATTCGAAGTTCTCCAACCCACGAGCGGACCCAGCTACAACCTCAGGTTTAGCATGACGCAACATCTCTTCCAAATCAAAATTACCATCATCTACGCAAACATTACCATCATCGACATCATCAACTATACTGTGATGACCATCATCGCCACCAACATCATCATCAACATTAATGGGCTCTACTTCCTCTTCTCCTTCTTCTGCTACTACCATCAAATCCTCGTCCCAGTTGAACACTTCATCCTGTACTATCGCCCGGTTGGGAACTTGTTTGCTTGGGATCTCTCCATGATGTGACCAATTTGTGTAGCCTGCAACAAATCCATGCATCACCAAGTGTTGCTCGATTATAGATGGGTCGATCCAAATTTTCTCATTCTTGCAATGTAAGCATGGACATCTAATTTCCTTTGTCTTCTTAGATGCAGCATTCTTCTTAGCAGCTTTCATGAATATGTCAACTCCTTCAATGTATGAGGACCGGTATCTCTCTCTATACATCCATGCTCTGTCCGCCATCTATGCATTATTTGCGAAAAAATATGTACAACTTCGTCACTTTATATATTTTTGATAATATGCTACATTAAAATTATACTAATTAATATTTATAACCACTATAATCTAGACAAGATAATTAAAGCTAGCCAAAAATCTACAAACTACAAACAACTAGAAAAAATAAAAAACTAGCTCTTTTTCTCTTCTTCTCAGCGTTCTCTGCAGTTAACTAATATATAGATCTGCTACAAATAAACATATCAAAACTAGATATATATATGGAACATCGATCATGCACAATATTTCTTACAAAGTTTGCCCATTTTAAGCTCCAAATAACAAATAAAAAATAGTTTTCTTCCCCCGTGTCACATACTTTTTGCTATGCAAAATCTCAACAAACAACCAATAAAATTGAAAAAAAACTTTACAAATGGAGTAGGAGAAAGTATATGTAACCTCTGGTGCAGTAGATCTTTCAAAAGATTGAAGATCAAAACCTTCCCCTCTATGTATTTGTTCACAAGAGAGAGAAAATCGAGCTCAAATGCCATGGCTGCTAGCTGGGCTGGTGATATAGGTGATGCTATTTTCCCTGGCGGTCAACATATGTCGGTACATTCGAACCGCCATAGAAAATATTTAGGGGTGGCGGCGGCTAGAGTGGGCCGCCAGCGAAGATGTAGGAATCTTCTCTAGCGGGCCACGTCACCTTACCGCCAGAGAAAAATACTTTTTCGCTGGCGGTGTCTTAAGATGGCCGCCAGAGAAAATAGCGCATCTTCTCTGGCGGCTAGATTAAGGAGGCCGCCAGCGAAGATGTGTTTTCGTTGGCGGCCCGAGACCCCCACCCCCCCTATCTTTTTAGCTGGCGGTTTCACCTCATTTCTGCCAGAGAAAAGTTTTTTCAAACGCCATGAAAGATTGTTTTCGTAGTAGTGTGTTTAGGATGGGAAGAGTGCAGACAGCAGTCCAAAATCCAGAATAAAAAAGAACATGGCCTAATTACTCGTCTTATCTATGTACTTCAATGGCTAACAGACAGAACTACGTTAGTATAATTCATGAAAGAAAAAAACATTTTGGGCTATTTTTAGGAGAGAAAGCATATTATTACATATTAGCACTCAGCCCTTTAAAATTACTAGACTATTAACTTCACTCATACAGCAACGTTTGATACAAAGCTGATGTCCCAGTTTAATTTGTAAGCTAATCTTTCACGATGGGAGCTTACAAACTATTCACCGCTCGTCCACTTTGTCGATGCTTCTGTTTGTAGGGGCTCACGCTTTCAATATTTGAGGTGCACCGCAGGAGCTACTTGATGTGCGATGGATGGATCACTTTCGAAAGTTTTGATATTTTCTATGGATCCATTTGTCTTTGTATTCAAGAGTGGTAGAGTAAGATTTCTGATGCCTCCGGTTTCCAGAAGATACAAGAAAGAGTAATGCTTCGACATATGCCAATGAAACATATGCAAGTATACTACTATTCTTTCTAGGTAACTCTCTGTTTAAATTAGGTACACACAATGCATTCTTCTGTACCACTGGCCGTCCTGTCGGTGACTGCTTCTCATACAGCCTGGCACAGTGTAATTTTTTCTTCATTCCAATAGTGCAGCAGCTATTATGGCAGTTGTACAATAGTATGTTGGAATAGATCAGAAATAAAAATCAGGAAAGAGATAAATAATATTTTAGAGAAAATTTTCTTATGTGCCTCCAAGTTTCTGGTCTATCTCATCTGAGCTTTGGAGTTCTGCCTTATCAGTTAGTTGTTGTTTGGTGTCTTTTATCTGTTAGTTGACCTCAAGTTTACCATTAAGACTTTTTTTCGAAATGACTGTATTATCCCTTCATCATACAAAAGTGATACCTTGTTATAAAAAAATAACAGTGAAGTTGAAAAACTTCAGTTATAAAAAATTGAAGGGGAAAACGTTGCTGGACCCAAAATTCAGGACACACAAGAAATTTTGTCCACATTTAACTCGAAGTCTAATCCAAATATCTTGATCGACATATAATATAATGTGTCTTCCTGAAACTTAAAGTTTAGGTCATTCTCACTGAAGAATTTCATTTCGCCAATACCAAAAGTGTCATGTGATCTAAAGAGGCTTGGATATATAAATGAAATAAGACCTGCAATGTATAATTTCATTATAATGTTTCATAACATTTAATAGTGATGTATATGATTGGATGCAGTTGGATGAAATGAAACACTCTAGCCCCCACAGCTAGTTTCAATCAGTTTCAGTCTTGGAAACAATGTACACCCAGTTTCATCTAGATGAAACTCTTAACCTCTCTCTTCGTAATTATATTGCCATGTCATCAAATCTGCTTCTGTGGCATCTCATTTATTGAGAATGAAACACCAATAAAACTACCATTTGGATTGGCCTTAGAAACAGAGAACGAGCTTCAAATTACAGTCGATGATATTTATTCAAGGACTACTTACTACAGCTTTGGTATTACCGGTTATGGTTTTTATTCGAAGTTTCGAAATACAATGCTGGTTTCATCGTGTCAGTGAAGCCCGTGGTGCGGTGAGGCACCTCTCGCCCTCCATGACAGAGGTTCAATCATCCCGGTCATTGCGGCTCCTGAAAGCAGCGTGAGGCAAGCATCATATACCATCGACAAACAACGAGTCACAAGACTTAATTTGAACAAGATCCATCGCTGACCCACCTGCATGCGTTATCTCTCGACACCTCCCGTGTGCCTATCCAATATTGGGCGCAGGACGCGACCCTCGTTGATAACTTAATTTGCTGGCATGCATAAGCATGACAGCTTCTAGTTGCTGTTTTATTCTTCTTATCTGGCATTACTGCCGTTCGAGTACATCTTTAGCCGCGGACCTTTTATAGAACATGGCACTGAATTTCTATATAGTGAGGTCAAATAAAGCTCCCCTAATAAATAAACCGCCATTTTTGTCAGTAGGAGCAAGCATATATACCAGCATCGTTTCAACATTTGAGACCTTGGGTTAATAGTGCTGAGTCGATCTCTAGTTCATGATAAGATGCAAGAGCAAATTACCTTGCTTGAGATTATCATTTGGTTATAGGGATAAAGTAAATATTTTAAGAAAAAAATAAACAGCTTAAAGAAAGTAACTTAGGCAACATAGTGGAAGACAATTTTTTGACAAAACATATTTTTAGAGACGTGAACCGAGCCGAGCGAATGCAAACTATAGCCGTTGACGCTGCTAACCAGTAAACCCTGCCATGGTCAGAGTCCCTCAAGTGCTGGTTTTATTTAAAAAAATCCGGCACCTCAAACAGATCAAGGATCGTTGTGGGGGATCAGAGGTTCTAGTTCATGTAATCATGTTACGAGCCAGATCTAATACTCTTTTTGTCTAGAGCAGGCAACTATAAAACTTCATAGATATAGGTTCTTAATTTCATGCAATCCAAATGACTCCGTTAAATGAAAAACACTACGTAGTTGTCGCTTTTAGACAAACCCTCTCAACGAATAGGTCTTATGTATTAAGCTATCTGTTGACTGATATTAAATTTTCAGCTAAAAGCTAGAATAGATTAACACCTCTTGACTGATACTAAATTAACTGCTAAAAGCAAGAATATATTGACTGCTAAAATCAGTAAATTAAGCAACAGCTAGCAACAGTTGTCAGTTTCCTTGCCTCATTTGCCAGGATTAATCTCATTTGCAACCTGCAAGGCCTACTCGCCTAGACATTGTTGCATCTAGGGGCATTACATAAAAATTGTAGGAGCCAGCTAGCCCAGGCCAATACAGCCGCTCCTCGGGGCATCGATCGTTATCCGTAGGAGCTTTTTTTATTTTTTGAACTTTTAATTTTTTAATTTTAAAAATAGACCCTTCTAAAACTTATTCCTAGAGTCTGAACCTTTTGATCATGCCAGCCCGCCTGCGTGGCAAAACAACACTAACATGTCACATTTAGTGAACGTGACAGTTTTGTTCTACCACGCCAGTGAGGGTGGCGTGATAAAATTACGCAGGCTAACGTGACCAAATAACGTTGTCACGCTAGCCAGATTGGCATGATAGTATTGTTTTGCCACGTCAGTCTGGCTGGCGTGGTCAAAAGGTTTATATTTTGAAAATAAGTTTTGAAAGGATATATTTTTAAAAATAAAAAATTAAAAAGTTCAAAAAATAAAAAAAATTCCGTCCGTAGCCTAAGTGATCTGTGCTCAAACAAATAGATTGAACGAAGACGTTCTGGAGCGCTTTGCTGCTGGTGGTGCCACTGCTACAAAAACGATTTTTCCGTGCGGGCCGAAAGACATCTTTCCCGTACGGAAGGCCTGCCCGTACGCGCGAGAAGGTCTGGGAAAAGACCATTTTCGCCTGCGGGCGGTCCAACCGCACGGGAAGATCGATTATCCCGTGCGGTCGGCTTAAGCGGCCCGCACGGGAAGATCTATTATCCTGTGCGGTTGAGTTAAGTTGACCGCACGGGATAATAGATCTTCCCGTTCGGTCGCGTTAAGTCGACCGCACGGAAAAACAAACATTCAAAAAAAAATTCAAAAAAATAAAAACCCTAGCTATCCCGGCGGCGGCAGCGACGCGGATCCGGCCGTCGTGAGCGCACGATGGAGGAGGCGGCGGATCCATCCGTCGCGGTGGCAGGAGCAGCGTAGATCCGACCGTCTCCTCCTCGTTGTCGTGGGGCCAGCAGCGCCGTTTTCGGCGGCCTCGTCCTCCTTGTCATTGGCGGCGACGCCGGCGGGGACGGAGATGGCGCCGCTCCCGAGCGACCCGTCGCCCGCCCGCTGTCGGCCGCCGCACGAAGTCCTGTTGCCGCCTCCCGCCGCCACGTTGCCGCTCCTGGCTGCCGCCGGGGAAGCGCGGGGCCACGCCGCTGCTCGCCCGCTCCCGACCGCCACCTCGTCGGTGGAGGCGCCGAGCCGGCCGTCTCTGGTGCCTAGTGCCCCACGTGCTCGGAGGAAAGGAGAAGAGAGGAGAGGAAGAGAGAACAGAGAAGTGGAGAAAAAAAAGACAGAAGAGTGAGAATAAAAAGGAAAGGAAGAAAGAGTAGGTGAAAATTTTCGTGCGGACCACTTAAGAGGCCCGCACGGAAAAATAACCTATTTTTCCATACGGGCCTCTTAAGTGGCCCGCACGAGAAAATGGGAGAACGATTTTTACAGATGCGACTAGTTACGGTCCGTTTGTAACCTACAAGGATACTCGTAAAAAAAATCGTTTTTGAAGTAGCGTGCCTCGCCTGCGCACTGTAAATGACGGCGGAAGTGGCAGTGTACACAACTACGAAAAGTAGACACACATTGTGCTGTGCTTCGATGCCAGTGCGCCTCACAGAGAAGCGCCTAGTACAATAATCCAATCTGAGATGCTTGAATTTCCGATGCCTTCTATGCCCAGTTGTAAGCAGGAGTGTTAGGTAAATTTTAGTCACAAATAATTAAATAGGCTATCTGCAACACATGTGCAGCTTTAAGTGGCTTTTAGGTGCACATGAACTGGTGCACCATTCGCAACCTATTTCTCCATGTGAGGTCGCATTAGTGCATTGCATATTTATACACAGCACATCAGAATAAGTATAAGTAGCTCAACCTGTTTGTGTGTCTGCAATAGACACAATTAATTATTAGTATAAGATCAGTAAACCATTATCTATCTATTATATAAAAAAAATTTATTATTTTTCTATAAACTCTTCTAAGCAACTATGTGACGTCTCTACAATGTTTTTAGGTCACCACGTGATATTTTAAATCTCACCATCAATTTTCATTTGAAATAGTAGATCCGTTATTTTAGGCCATTAGATTAGATCTATTTGCTTCCTGTTAATATCCTGTGAATAAAAGTGAAACCGTTTAGCGGAATCCTGTTAATATCCTATGAATAAGTGTAACCGTTTAGCGGAAAAACTTACGTACGTACGTACGATGGAAAAAGCTAAACCTTTAGGTACTGTTCATTTGAAAAAAACAAAGAAAGGTACGTACGAACGATAAAAAAACTAAAAAAACCTTTCGATACTGTACACTTAAAAAAACATACGTACAAATGCACGAGTAAAAAAAGCTATAAGACCAATATATGTACATCGGTAGAACAAAAAATAGACGGTCTTTTAAAATAGAATTTTCTATATTATAAAAAATAAAATTTATTACTCCACAAATATGGCTCATGTGAGATTTCTACAAGCAGTACTCTTAGACCATCATGTGGCACATTATAATTTCGTTGTCGATTTTTATTTAAAATGATAGATCCATTATTTTACACCATTAGATTAGTCTGCTTTCTCTTAATCTCCTGTGTATACGAGAAAAATTGTTTACTGAACGTTCAATTGAAAAAAACAGAGAAACATATGTACATACGATACATACGATAAGAAAGCAATAAAGCTATAAAGCCCAAAAAAATACATATATAAGTTGGCAGAACCATCGAGAAAATATAAACGGTCTTCAAAAGAGGATTTTTTATACTATAAAATAAAAATTTGTTACTCCAGAAATATGCAAGTTAAACTAGATCAATATAAAAAACAAATTAAAGGTATTTAAATGCTCTATTTTAAAATTATTATTAAATTATATAGTCAACTTTTTATCCGGAGTATTCAAATGTTGATGACTTATCATAGTTATATTATAGTGCTAAATACATTACAACATGAGCTAACATATAATAATTAATATCATAATACTTTTTCAAATAATTTAGGTGACATATAATAATATAATAATTAATGTCATGATAATCTTTGAAATAATTTCACATTATATTTAATATCACTTGACAATTATATAACACTAACTGAAATCTACATGCGTGAAAAATAAAACAACATTATGTTTTGTTAATTATATCTGATTTAATTTTAAGCTATGTGAGATTAAGATTCTCAAAGGTTTTTTTTTTATTTTTCAGAACTATTTGATTGGTATGCCTAGGCAATGACCTTACTATAATACGACCCCTTAATCAATCACAAGAATTATGGTCATTTATGTTTTTTCTTTGCCAAATATGTTTGGTGACAAATGAACAATTCTATAGCATGTGCATAAAACTACTCATGATATATAAGAAATATTTTTTCTTATAGTTGAGAAATTATAACATGTCGGGCACAAGTGATAATTGATGAATGTATACCATAAATGGTCCACTGATGTGAATATAAGTGCACTTCAACAAATTTGTTATTATAAATAATTTTGAAAAATAAATACATTCTAAAGATGTCTCATGCTATTATGGACAATAGGTGACGAAAACAAAGGATGCTAAGACAAACCACATTCTAAAATATGCTAAACTATAGATCTTTGTGAAAATATAAATAATGATATGATAATGTGAAGATTGTCACGGGCACATGTTTGTTTAGCTATATATATTTTTTTAATGATCAACCTCACTCATTTATAAAGATTACATTGTATCTATATCAAAAAAATTGAGCAGTACTGATTAGCACCGTAAACAAATCGTGTCTACACAAAACGTAAAGAAACTATTTTTTATGGGAAGAAATGAAGAACTATTTTCATCACATCCATTTTCTCTTTGTTTCCCGGAAGGGCACCGAGCAGAGCTATGCTACCACAAGTATAGCAGGGCACACATATGATTGAGTTGAGGTAGACCGAGTATAGGCCACCTTTGATAATAGTGCTCAACTTTCTACTTACTAATGCAATCGTCTTTGAGAGTGTTGATAGTGAACTAGGATTAATTAAAATCGTGCTCCACATTGGCCGTGAGGGACACGACTATGTCGACCATGTTTAAAGGCAACGGAGAAATAGAGCCGTGATGGTTCCACTCATTAGAGGGAGCAATAAATATTCGTGTCTATCTTGTAACTGGTAAATCCTATTAACCAATAGAAATAGAAGCAGTAGTTTTAGAATATTTATTCGTAGATTTAGAAATAAGTGTTGACATAAACATTTAGGTATGTAGTGAAAATGAGTAATTTTTTATTAATGATGTATTAGGTTTATTTTGGTGGTACAGATGAAGTTTCATCTATTTTAGTAATATTATATATTAAAAGTTCATTAAATTTTCAGCAACGCTCCTAAATCGTCATGTGGCATTCTACAAGCGCTTTTAAACTGTCACGTGATATTCTAATAAACTGGTGAATGCACTCTTTCTATAATAAATTGCTAGACGCACTATTTTATATTATATTATTTATCTTTAGAAAAAAAATCCCATGACGTTCTAATAAACTGGTAAACCCACTATTTCTATAATAAATCGCTAGACCCAGTATTTTATATTATTATATTTATTTTTAGAAAAAAATCCCACAACCCACCCCTTGTACCCTGTCCTCTCCTCAGTACGTACCTAGTTAGTACAATGCCACGCTTCCTCCCCTCCAATCATCCCTCTTCCTATTTTTTAGCTGGAAATTTTAATGTAAAAAAATATTATAAAAAAATAAAACAACCAACCTTCGCTTTTCACTTAAATCGAGACAAGGGAAGGCGCTCCCGGTGGTATTCAATCTTTCGTGCACTCAATTTGGCTCCATGATGTTAGAAACCATACTGAATGTGAATGTTGCCTCTCGATTGTTCGGATAAATCAGATCGAGGGGATTAATAGGTCTTGATTTTTATACAATGTTCTACATCAAATTTAAAATTTTTTCATGAAAATGAAAAAAAGATTTTCAATTTGACTGGACTTGACACTAGATTATGTTTTCTGACACAGAGAATGTGCGTAGCTCCGTGTGCTTCTTAAACTTACATGCATTAATTGGTGTCCATGTTGGTCTTTCTTTAGATAGCCCGTGTTGGTTTGTTGACCAAATTGCAGGGCGTCTGTTTGGCTGGCTATTCCATGCCTTTCTGAACCACTGTAAGGTACTATCTGTGATATACTCTTGTTGTGTTTGTGTTAGTGTGGCTCTCTTGGTTTTATCCCACACGTACATGGTTGCTCTTGTGAATACTACGAAATGCAGCAATCTACTACTGGATAGAAGAAAATTGGCCAGAACCCACACACTTGCCTTTTGTTGGTTCATTTCAAGGACCCTCTATGCAATTGGACTGGCAAATACTAGACAAACAAAACCGTATACTATCAAACAGTTGTACTGGAGTGGCTTGTGAAATCCACTTCCGTTTTTCTTCTCTGCTTTTCTTTTTCCTCTAGAAATGGACTTGTATTTGCTTGTCCATGACTTCATAGCAGGGATTTTAACTTGCTTGAACTGAGTAGAAATTTGATATAATGCATAAGCCATAAACAATTTGCTCGACATGAAAACGTAGTAAAAAATGAAAATATAGAGTCCATAACAGAAGGAGAGGATTAGTGCATGATCCTGAGAGGCTAAGATGGTGGTCTTCTGCTGGTACAAAGTGGCAGGACAGGTCTCTCTTGCTCTCCACCAGCAGGAAATTGCCCTATTTCTCTCGGGCGTACCCATGAAAGCAAGCATGCCTTCCCATCTCTCTATAATCTTCTGTCATCAAACGGGACACTCTGCAATGAGTGACATCCCGATGCTTCTCAAGCATATCTACTTTTGTTTCCGAGAATAAATTAAACTGACGTCTACTTGAATTTTTATACATGAAAAACACTATAGTTTGTAGTCTCTTGGCATCTCCAATCTTTCGTCCTTGCAGTGGCGTAGCTGGAACCAAATTGAGGGTGGAGCACGATGCTTCTCAAGCCCTTCTACTTTTGTTTCAGAGAATAAATTGAACTGATGTCTGCTTGATTTTTCATGCATGAAAAACACTGTAGTTTGTAGTCTCTTGGCATCTCCAATCTTTCATTCTTGCAGTGGCGGAGCTGAAACCAAATTGAAGATGGTGCACTACTTTACTATACAGATGGTGGCAACTACTCTAAGCAGTGTTCTTTCCAGTGAGTTCCTAACTCACCTTCCTCGTTTTTCACGCACACGATTTTCAAACTGCTAAATGATGCGTTTTTTGTAAAAATTTTCTATACAAAAGTTGCTTTAAAAAATCATATTAATCCGCTTTTCAAAAAAAATTAGAAAATACTTAATTGATCATAAGAAAATGTGTCGCTTCATTTTGCGTGCGTGGGAGGTGTGTTCCCAACCTCCCCTCCCGAACACAAAACACAGCCTAAATATTAGTATTTGACCATTTATACATAACTATTAATACCAAATCATTGAGTAGCAAGTAAAAGTGATTACCAAATTATAAGACGAAAAGAAGCCGCGAAGGGAAACATCAAAAAATACATATAAGATGATCAATCTATGCAAACTACATCCTCGGCCTCAAAGCTGCCAATCTCAATGTCATCGATAGTTAATAGCCTACAATAAAACCAGAACAGAAGTCAGAAACATATTAATTTTCATCTAAAACTGTATATCCAATGAACATGTAAAAATATAAAATAAATACGTTAGCTTTTTAGTATACTTGCGTTCTCATGTTCATAAAACGGTCAACTATAACTTTATTGGTAACTTTTCTCATTTCTTCTTTCTCCACATAGCAAATAAGGCTATGATTTAATTAGTCATCACACATACGATTGCACAATTCTGATTTCACAATTTTCATGGCTAAAAAACATCTCTCAACTGTAGTAGCAGCGACAGGCAATACTGATACTAGCTTCAAAAGATGGTAAATCAAAGGATAGCAAATATGTTTTCTTGTCTCCACCATTTTCTGAGAAGGTCACGAATTGTTTCTATGTGGGAAAATCTAACATCTGCTCGTACATCGACGATTTAGAGACTAAGATCTCTCAATTCTCCAGAACTGAAATCATTGGGATAAAGTTTGGCTAGGCTCATCAAACTCTCCACAGTAAAATCACAAAGTGATTCTCTTGGATTAAAAGCTATCGTGCAAACAAGCAATTCAGACGACGTCTCATCAAAGCGATTGTATAGCATCTGTCACAGAAGTTATACACATCACTCTCTAATTTTTCCCATCGATGTCTTCTAAGGTCATCCAAATGACCTCTTGTAAATCTGAGACATTTAACTGCATTCACAATATCTTGATCCTTCCGTCGTAGTGCTAATGACAAGGTGTTTGTGATTATTAGGACAATCAACATGAGATGCAAATAAAAGACAAAGTTAAAAGACTAGAAGTACACTAAAAGACCTACCGCTTGATCTCTGTTTGACCTATCCCTATCATCCTCTTCCACAATTTCTAGCACTTCGACAATTGTTGGAAACATATCTACCAAACTTTTGAGAGTTTTGTAATGAGAACTCCAACGAGTATCTCCTGGTCTTTGAAGACATTACTCTTGGTTCAACCCTTTTCCATTTTGAAGTAGCCCACAACCTAATGCCTTGCTCACATGCTCATGATTAATGTCTCTAACCATGTCCCTTCTCTTAGCTGAACCACCGATCACATTTAATAAGGTAGTAATCATACCAAAGAAATTACTTACTCCTTTGTGCTTTCTCACAACTGCCACAAACTACTAACTGAAGTTGGTGGGTGAAGTAATGTACATAATAAGCTGAAGTACTCTCTTTCATGATCAATGACTGTAACCCATTATATCCACCTCGCATATTACTAGCCCCATCATATCCTTGGCCTCTTACTTGACTCAAGCTTAGATTAAAATCTGTCATTGGAGCATCAATAGAAGACTTGAGGTATGACGCTGTTGTTTCCTTCATATGAATAGCACCAACAAACCTTTCTTTCACAATTGCACATTTATCAATGTACCTCAACATAACCGCCATTTGCTCTTTGCAAGAAATATCTCTTGACTCATCAATTAGCAAGTAAAACACATCATGGCCAAGTTCTTCCATAATGGAATGTAATATTTCTTTGGCAAAACATTCAACAATATCTTTTTGAATTTCAGGAGCTACCATAAGACAATGTCTCGCTGCATTTTTCCCCACTACCTTGCCTAAAGCAACATGATCCTCTGTGTTAATACCAAAATTTGGTAAGATTCTTTAGTGGATTTGGTTAAAGAAAGAACACAATCAGTCGATGGAAAGCTTATCCAGAAGAGACCAAGTTCAAGAAGGAATCGTGAAGACTATGGCATGGCAACTTAATTTATCTATTAATTAGGCAGGATTTATCTTTAGGAAGTTTTATTTGGCGTCCGATCAGGACTTATGTTTTTCCTTTTATCGTTAGGAAAGTTTGTATCGTGTTCGATCAGGACTCATATCGGTCTGTGGGTATAAATATGTAAACCCGGGGTCCCTGTAATTTATCTCTCATTCAATACAACTACTCTCGGTGCATCGCCACCATTTTTTCTGAGGTTTTTTTACTATCGGCGGAACTTGGCACCTGACGCGACGCTGCATCGGGTTCGATCTCTGGCAAAGGGGTAAGGCCTAAGTTTCGCTGGCCCTGGTAATCATATCGGCTATATTGGTGTTGTTCAAGGCTGCATCGCTTCGATCTCTTGGATTGCTCTGGTTCAATCGGTATTTTTGCCTACTTGATATCTCGATTCTATCTTTAATTGCATTGTGTTTTGAGACGCATCGGTTTAGTTGGGACTATCTCGGTTAGGTTTGATCTTCTAGTTTAGTCAATATATCTCTACATCACAATGTTGTTTTAGATATATTCGTTATATCTATCACATTAGACAGATTTATTGGCTCATTGAGTATTAGATTATTATATACAACCTCGTGTTGCATCGGTTAGGTTCGACCTACTAGATTGTTGTTGATAATCTAAATTTTGTTAAGCCGATAGGTTCATGCTAATGTTTCATTGGAGTGTTAGCCAATCTTATCTGATGTGTTAAATTTCTATTTAATGGTTTTACTATCTTTGTTAAATTTAATGCATGACCACTTTGATTGGTGTGATATCGGCTTTTTTAAATCTATTAGGCAATTATCAACCTTATGCTGTATCGATTGGGTTAGACCTATGGGATTATGGTTGTAAGTTCGATTTATTTAGGTCAGTAGGCATCAATCATTGTTTTATCAGGGTTTCAGCCGATGAGTTATCTAAATGTTGCATCAGCTTATAAGGATTATATATAAGTTGGTTTTAGCCGATTGAAACAAAGGTTTCATTGAATACTTAATCATTTAGATTTAATAACATCGGACTTCTAGCCGATGTATGTTTTACCATCGAACCTACATCTAATATTCTATATCAATATCAGCCAATTGGTTTGTTGGATATCTGCTTTATTATATCTACATCCGTTGACTGGTTCATTGGATATCTACTTTGTCACATTTATATCAGTTGATTGATTCATTATCTTATTACATTATCATCAGTCGATTGCCTTTATATCATTATTTATTCAAGTGTCAGAATCTACATCGGACATCACGTTATGAAATTGATAGTGTTGACGATGTAAATTATTTAGACTACATTAGTGTATGCACGATGTAAATTATTTAATGTATTCTCCTTATTTTTATGACTTTTTATTATTTTTAATGCACTTAGTCGGGCCACAGATAATTATATGTGATATTTAAAATTTTATTACAATTTTAACTTATTTTTAAATGTATTCTCCTTATTTTTATGATTTTTTATTATTTTTAATGCACTTAGTCGGGCCATGATTAGTTATACATGATATTTAAAATTTTATTACTATTTCAACCTATTTTTAAATGTATTTTCCTTATTTTTATGATTTTTTATGATTTTTAATGCACGTAATCAGGCCACGGTTAATTATATATGATATTTAAAATTTTATTATAATTTTAACATATTTTTAATGTATTCTTCCTATTTTTATGATTTTTTCTTATTTTTAACGCACTTAATCGGGCCACGGTTAATTATATGTGATATTTAAAATTTTGTTATAATTTTAACCTATTTTTAATGTATACTCCTTTTTATGCTTTTTTATGATTTTTAATGCACTTAATCGGGCCACGGTTAATTATATATGATTTTTAAAATTTTATTATAATTTTTAATCTATTTTTAAATGTATTGTCATTACTTTTTAGTCCTGGTCCTTGGCCACAGCTGGGATCAGAAAAAATTTCGAAAATAGTGAGAAAGCATCTTTAGTCTCGGTTCTTGTCTTGGTTGGTGTGAAGAACCGAGACGAAAGATATCATATCTTTCGTCACAGTTGGTATTTGGAACCAGGACTAAAGATCTGATATCTTTAGTCTTCGTTCTTCACACCAACCGGGACTAAAGATAGGGATAAATATATATGGGCGGTTCGTCTTCTCGAGCGCACTGATCGCACTTAGCACACTTCTCATCTCCAAGCTCTCCGAGAGCATCGTGTCATCGTCGTCACGCCATCGTCTCCGAGAGCACCGCGTCGTCGCCTCCGCCGCTGCCGCCTAGGTCCGGCCCCACCACTCCCTTGATCTACCGCCTCTCCTCCGCCGCGTCGTCACGTCATTGTCGCCGCGTGCGGAATGCTGCAGTCAGAATGTCGCCACCACCATCGCCGCTGTCGTCGTCCTCTCATGCACGCTGGCCATCGACCACGCCGCCGGTGCACGGTGGTCTCGGTATTCTCATTTGTATGTATTCTCATTTTTTGTATTATTTAATGTAAATATACCATGCACCTTTTATATGTATTCACATTTTATGTATTATTTAATGTTACGAACAAATGGGAGAGTCAGGTGACGAAAGGTTCCTCTTAGACAACATTAATGAGGGTAGCAGCCAATACTACGGTCCGAACGATCAAGAGGATTATGGGCGGTACTTGAATGAGTAGATTAATGAGGGTGAAAACGAGAAGGGACATAAGGGGGAACAAGAGGAAGAAACGAGAAGGAGCAAAAGGAGGGACAGAAGAACGTTGGTTCCTTGAAGAAGGCACGTGGACAATGAGGTCTCGCAAGAAAGGTGGAGGGGAAACATATTATAACTGAGGTGAAAGATGATGGCGAACCAGTTGCCCCCTCCTTCGCCGCGACGATGTTTGTGTCACACTGTGGTTGGGTTTTAAGGGATCATGTGCCGATCAACATAAAAAATTAGAAGAGAACAAGGTCAAATAGTGAACAAAATTACCTCCCACAGTTAGAAAAGGATATGCTGTGGACAACCCTGCTCGAGACTTTCACTCTCCAGATCCTTGAGGCACAATAGTTTCAAGAAGATGGCCACACAGTTTCAAACCTTCAAAAAAAACTTGTACAACACATATGTCCTGAAGGACCAGACATCGGACTTCGACAAATACCCCAAGCTGAGGGACCATTGAAATGCATTTGTGCAATACAAGTCGTCGGAGGAAGGGGCATCAAAGATAGCGACGAACAAAGCCAATGCCGCCAAGAAAAAGTACTCATTGGGTAGGGTCAAGTGGCTATAAGAAGGCAATTATGAAATGGCAGAGGATGGAAGACACATTAGCCACAAGAGGTATCGTTCCGGCCATAGCTAATTGGCCTGAATGATCAAAGCAATGGTACTATGCTCATGGGGGCACACTAAATACGGCTGATGGCTTCCTAATCTTCAGCGATGACATACGACAAGCAGCTCATCATCTCGTCGATGCCCTAGAGGCCTTTGCTCAGGGGAGATTCCAGCCCAACAGAGAGAAGGACGAACTGATGCTGGCACTGCAGAATTCCGAGCACTCAGGACGAACACGCGGAAAAGGCGTGGTTCCATGGTAGTATGGGTTTTGCGAGGACTTGCACACATACAGAAGTTGCATTAGAAGCAAGTCCGAGCAGGAATCTAGGGTTTGAAATCTGGAACAGATTGTCATGGACTAGATCAAAGATTAGCCGATGAGGAGGCAAGACAGGTCGACATACGACTAAGCCAGCAGAGCTAGCAGAACTAGCCGTCTGATCCTCATATCTAGGTTAGCCCCTCAGGCAATCAAAGCAGTTGCGCCACCTGTTGACAAACCATGACACCCCGTGGATGAAATCACGTAGCGCACACCGTGTGAGCTGCATATTCCCTTCAGGAACCTATCAATCAAGGTATGCTTGTAGTTTGACATCCTGCTTTGTAGCTTGCGAAAAGTCATGCATATGTTACTAACTAACTTCGTTTCTCGTGAAGGTGACATATGACATGGCCATACAAGTGGAGCAAGACTAGAGGTACCACTGTATGCCGATTCCACCAAAATACTCAAAGGTCGAGGTGGACAAGGTCTGCCTAGGCTTTGAGTATCTCGACTTGGACATCCCCAGAGGAGACGAGGAGACGAAACTAGGAGAGACATCCCACGCTATCATACTATGAAGCAAGCGCTACATCGTGCTTCACGGGCGAGCAGCGGCGTCCATTCCTACATCTCCACCACCGCAGCCTGATCCTCGATCTCCACTATCTCCTACATCTCCTTCGTACCCCCAGTCTCCACCGTCTCCACTACCACAACCAGCTGCACCTAGTCGACAACGGTCCTACCCACCTCCTCCCGCGCCATCAAAGTACGCACAAACGAAGAAGCCAAGACTTGACGAGCCAAAGAAATTCGCTGCCAAGAAAAGACCATATGATTTGGCTGACGAGGAGACTGATAAGGAAGTGTCCAGGCAAGTGAAGGAGCACTTCAAGCGGCATAGTCCAGGGAAGAAGGCTCCAATAGACCCAGCAATGCAGGCATTTTTTTTAGAAGGTGAGCAAACCGATGAGGAAGGCAGTAGTATCAAACTACGACCGCTCAATACACAAGTCTTATCAGAAGACTACAAGAAAGTCAAAGGTTGTTCCCCAGCTCGGAATGCAAGCAAAACAAGCGGTTGACCCGATGCCATCTGAACATTACATCAATCTACAACAAGTTATGACGGATACAAATCTTAGCAGGGAGCAACTGCTGGGGATAGCCCCTATAAAGAAGGCATCAGCAGCTGATCTTCGTCAACCATTTAACCTCGACGAACCATTTGTCAAGCGAGCTGTCAAGAATCTGTCTTGACAGATGTACCAATTCCATCAATGGTACATGGAACAATTAGCCAATGGTAGGATCATGTTCGCTGTGAGGATTAAAGACGAAGATTGCTTTCGTGGGCTGTGCGATATATGGATCAACTTCAAAGATGTCTACGAAGTATACCATCAAGACGCCCTTGACATATCTCTTATGAGTTGCTAGGTTCTGTAAGTGTCCTTTAATTTTATTTCGTTCCTTAGTCCGTCGTATGTAACATCGAAGATTTACCATGTCCGGATACCTCATGTCTTTTTTTGCGTTGTAGAATGGAGATTCAAAACTGTCGTAGGAAGGAAGATTTTAGGGTTGGTTACATGGACCCTGTTATAATTAACGAGAAGACTGTAGATGATTTTTGAGGAGAAACAGAAGATAACATTTACAAATTCCTGGTGCAGCAACTTTATAAGACCTTTATACTCTTGCCGTACAATACAAAGTGAGTTTTTACCGTCTTTTGTACCAATTTCCTTCTCGTGTTCATCCAATGATATGTCTATCATTTCATACAATTTGCAGATTTCACTGGGTCCTCTTCGTCATAGACACTTCTACTAGCATGGTCCATGTCCTGGACTCTATGCGAAAACAAAGAAAAACTTTCAACACAATCTTTGACATGCTTAACAGGTAATGTCATCCATTACACTGTCATCATGATTGCTCCTATTGCTACTTTGTGGATCAAAACATCATTAATTATAATTTGCAACTGTAGGGCATGGGCACTGTTCCGTACAGACGTCCATGGGAAATTCAAGGAAGAACTGGCTGTGAGGATGGACTTTCCGATATGTACCTGGTCAAAAATTATATATCTCATTTATTCTTAATAGAAATATTCAAAAGTTCGTTTCTTCTTTAGTGTGTATGATAGGAATAGGGGAACAACTTATGCGGCTACTATGTTTGTGAATTTATTCATCGCATTACACACACCATTAACACTGATAAGGATATCAAAGCATGTAAACACAATTTATACATTATTTACACTATTCTCATTGATTTAATATATTCATATCTCATTTTTAAAAAAACGACAGATTATTTGGATGAAGAACTAACTCTCCCCTACGGATTACATAAAGGCTATTCAAGAACAACTTATGGGACTTATTATGAACCAGATTGTTAATCCGTCGAGAGAATTCTACGACAATGGACAACCTCTTCCTCGACCCAAAACGTTGTCTAAGCTTAGTATATTTGTAAGATATGGTAGAAAATTAGAAATTAACGATTGTACATACATCAAAAATATGTATTTAATTCCCATTGTATATAAGTAATACCAACAATTATATATACGTGATACTATATAAAAATATATATTAATCATATGTGTATGTAATTATTTATATATATATGTATGTATTTATTTATTTTCATACATACAACATATTTATACATGCATATATATATATATATATATATATATATATATATATATATATATATATATAAAGTAAACAACAAGCAGTGAAAAAAAACAAAAAACTCTGAAGTACCGATTGGTGTTATTAACCGGTACTAAAGATAGTGCACCCCAACCACGTGGCGAATTATCTTTAGTACAGGTTGATGTTAACAACCAGCAGTGAAGATTATTTTTAGTCCCAGTTGAACTAGCCAGGACTAAAAATACCTATTTTTAGTCCCGGATTGTGCATACCGGTTATATAACCAGGACTAAAAGGTATTGCAAACCGATATAATTGTGCTATTCTCCAGCAGTGAATGGCTCCAGGACTAAAAGGTATTGCAAACCGATATAATTGTGCTATTCTCCAGCAGTGAATGGCTGCAGGACCTGGACAGCAGGAGTCCCTTCAACAGTTCAATTAAAACTTTCAGTTCTTCAAACTTTAAACCTTAGCTTATTGCTTATATAAATCTGGATAATTGAAAAGGCACTATCAACAAGTTACAAATTAAACTAAAAGGATTAAAAAGAAGACTGGAACTAGAAGAGGGGAGGATAAATTGAAAGTCTACAACTAGTCAAAGAGAAAGATAAATACCTCTCTGCAGTTTGTTCTCTGTTGCCCCAGTGCCCCTGATGTCTAGCTGCTGCTGCGGTGCTGCCAGTGGCTGGCTAGGGCGACCGGAGGCAGGACGACGAGCCGGCGATGCTGGTCCTGGTCACGCTGTGACGGCTGTCGCCCTTGCCGAATAGCGATGGTGGATGATGAACAGGTGCGCAGATGCAGTACTGCGGTGGCGAAAAAGAAAAAAAAGAGAAACGGGAGTCAAGGAGATGTGCGGTGTGCGGCTGTGATCGAGGCGCCGCTCCTGCCTCCTGGTGGCCACGATGCCCGTCTGCCTTTCCTCATGGGCCTAAGGCTTTCTCTTGCTCGCTCATTGGCCAAGGGTGATGCACGATCTTGGGTTGAGGGGTTGCCATGTGGTGAAAATGGGAGGTAAGTACTAAATCTGAAAATTGGGCTAGCCCTTGTTGTCGTCCCAGTGGTGGCTTGCATTTATTTGTTCCGCGGCATGGTTGTTCATTAGTACTGACCCAGGTTCAGACGAGGCATATGCCTGTTCAGGAAATATACACTGTGATATTGTCCATCGAAAAAGCGCAAGTACTTCTGAAATATTTTTAGTAGCGTCGGTGTCATCTAGCCTAGTGTGAAAACTCCGTGCGATATACAGACTAGGAAATAAATAACAATGGCATTCCCATGTACAACTCTGTTTCGGCCATTAGAATTAAGGGGTCATCTAGTTTTCAGTAACATGAACAGGTCATTTAACTTGCTATAAAATTAATTTAATAGTAAAAAACAGCAACAATGAATCATGAAAGATTAAAGAAAGAAGTCTATTTTACTCCGTCGAACTAATTCAATGGAGCACTTAACCCCATGAGCTATTTTTGGCTCATTGTATCACCCTAAGCCATTCAAAATGGTTCACTTTACGTCTTAGTAAGATTTTATTTTTTTTTGTTACTTTTTGTACAAGTTGTATTTTAAGCTAAAATTTGTTAGAACTATAGATAACACCATTATCAAAGTTCAAAAGTATTTTCATGGCTTTTTGCTTCAACTTTCAAATTTTAGTGTTGCTGCAACCATATGCTGGCTTTTAAAAAGTACAATTGAAGGCAAATTGATGAAGGAAACAAACAACAGAGGAACAGCAATCCTAATTCACTGCCATGAGGCCCCAGCGAGTGCAACCTACACTAGCTTTTTGCTATGGTCGGACTCCCTGTGCCTCCCTCAACGCACAGAACTTAATTTCCAAGTACACTATTGTTGGCGCAGAATTTCGACCCGTCCAGCAACCAAACGGGTTCCGCGTTACCACGGCGGCCTGGGAGATCTGCTTAGCTCCAGTGCAGGTCTAAATGGCTTGCCTAGTCGTAAGTAGAGCGTGCCAGTTGATTTGATCTGCAATCAACAAGAAACAAGTGAACCAAGTCAGAAAACAATGGCCGATCGGTCAGCAGACCGATGATACATTGTCATAGCCCAGCCGATAGGGCAAAGCTATATCGGCTCACTTAGAAAATAAGTAAAACATGAATCTAATCTTATCGGCCTTCAATGATATATAGATCTCAACTAATAATATTGGCTGATAAGGATGACAAAGGTAACTACACCAGCTAGTACTCTAGTGCAACCTTATACGAGCCAATCGGCCAGTATAAACACATCAACCATAAAGAGATCTTAAGATTACTTCATGATCAACACATTTATACTTATCGATCTGCACGTATAAGTGGCAAACATATGCAAGAAACATAAAGCAATCACATATGTTAGGTAAGACCGGCTAAAACCCAGGTACTATCCTTAATTACAACCGAAAACAGGCTTTGTGTTAGATCTCAAAACAGGACTAAGGTCGATGGCAACTCAAAGTGTGGATTGAGATTTAATACAAAGAAAATCAAGTCGTCGATTGCTTTAGGGGATGACAGCTGCATTGAATAATCTAGCCAAGCATATGAATTAAACCATCGTCGGCAATAAACCCTAAAGCGAGTAAACCGCTGGCAAGGCTTAATTAAGATACCTGTCAAAACTATTCAAGACATGATAATCGACAATCACATCATCGAGGCTTAACGTGTCTAAAGCGACACGCTAGCCCTAACGATGCAGATCGTCGGGGACGAGTTCTTACCTCTGCTCCGAGGAAGCAAGAACTCGTCGAAGAAGACCTCTTGCGAGGGTTGGCGATGCGCCGAAAGTAGATTGATTTTGTTGTGTGATTGATTGAGAGAGAGAGCTTACATGTACAAACTATCGGGATATTTATACCCGAGATTACAACAGACCCCTTGTCGGGTACGATCTTATCTACAACTAACAAACAAGTCTTTGCGGCAGACTCTAGCCACAGATTAGATCTAAACTACCTAATTTACAAGATACAATTGCCTAAAACCGAGCTTTATCTCTATTTGGCAACTTCCTTGAAGCTTACTTCGAGCCCAGACCAAGCCCACGTTGACACTGTCAACTCACAACCCGTATCGGCCCATGACCAAACCAAATCCGTATCGGCCGATACGCTCTTTATAGCAACACCTCCCCAGTCCGATACGGTTACCGGGTCCGATACGAAGCCTGGTCCGACTCCAACTCAATCCTTCCTCTCTGCTTCGGTTTCCTCTTTCCTTTCCAAGTCGATTACCAAAATCCGTCGTTAACACATGCCCCCCAATTCCGCTTCATTATATAATGTGGCGGAATTAGCTCCAGGGAACTCATCGACTTTTTGCTAGGTCTAACCTGAAAACCGCACAGATCCAGATTCGAACCCTTTCGCCGCCGATTCAACAAACTCCTCGTGTTCTTCAACTCCGGCGACCCCTCGGCGTCTCGTCAACATCGACCCCCTTCACAGCGACCCCTCCAACAACAACGATGGCCTCCGCCCCGTTCTACGCCTCCGAGATCCCTGCGGTAAGTCAATTCCTTCAAAGTCCGCATTATTACCTTTTCCGCCGATTTCTCCAAGTTAGGTTTTTACTTTCTGTCCCCCTCAGGCCTTATATTTTCATCGTTGTTCTCACGATTTAGGTCTTCAAAAACCAAATCTTGATTCCCACCGACGATAAATCCCATCGCTTTCTCCTGGGCCCCATGGGCGACTGCGACCCAACCTGGCTAATCAACGCCGAAACAGACAGAATCCCTTTCAGGCAAGCCAAGCCCACTGTCTCGGCGTGGAAGCACACCTTCAGGTCATGGCCATCAAAGCTAAACGGATACAGGACCTGGCACAAAAGGATTGCTGCCGTCAAACAAGTCCACTGGGACGAGATTGGAATCGGCCAATGCATAACTCTGTCCCTGGCCGATACCAAGAAGAATGAGCCACTAATGTCAGCTGCCAGCTACTTCTGGTCAAGTACCTTGAACGCCTTTATGTTCAAGCAAGGTCCGATGACCCCAACCCTCATAGATATCAAGGTACTCACAGGATTGGATATCAGCTCCGAGATCAACCCCTTCAGCCTCCTGGTAAACAGCAGCCACAAGTTGAAGACCAAGAAAATCGGAGGCTGGTCCGGATATATCTCTGAACACATGGAACAGGGATCGGTCTCAGAGCGAGAACACGTAGCTTTCCTGACATTGTGGTTGGAGAGATTTGTCTTCTGCGGATCGACCTGTGGCCCCACTACAAACTGTCAACACTTGGCTCAAGCTTTGGTCGACAAGAGACAAATCCCCTTGGGCCGATACCTTCTAGGAGCTGTATATCGGCTACTCCATGTTTCCACACAAGACTTGATGCTAAAACAGACTGTGGCTCATGGAGGACCATGGTGGTTCATTCAACTCTGGCTAACCATATACACCAACACCATGGTTGATCGGCCACCTCTATCAGATTCTCGCTTCCCATCAAAATATGCCGATCACGAAGACCCCAGGAACAGAAGATGCATGTCCTACGGGGAAGCAGCCTCCGTCTACCCCGGCGCAGATCAATCGGCCGATGACATGGCTACATGGTTCATCCGTTTCTTCACCGGCCCTCCATCAGCCAAGATGGATATGTTTGTCTATACATCGGACCGAGACTTCGAGCTTCCAGATGATCTGCAACTGAGCTTAATAAATGATGACATGGAATCAAGGGAATTATTCATGATCGGCCTCACTCCATGCCTGCTCCCAGTAGGCGTCTTTCAGGGAAGGAGCACCAGCTTGTCCTATGAGTTTTACACCCCAATGACAGCTGCTAGACAATGCGGGCTCGGACAACTTCCCATTAGCTTGCATCTTCATAAGCTCCTAGAGAGCAGAGGCACAGTCCCATCGGCCCTGATTATGAACAAAGCAATGGAAATCGAGCTCCCCAATCTTGGTGACTGCGATCGGCTGCATCTGAATGCCTTCGTGCACATTAACTTCCAAACTTGGTGGCAAGAGTGGGCCGCTCACATCTTTCATCAATCGGCCAGGTTCTATGTGACAGAACTTATCCAAGGCATCAGCCCTCAAGTCCCAGATGAGCCGATTCCATCTGTGAGCAACAGTGGACGGAAGATCTTCTACGCTCAAGCCATAGCTCCATCGGGGTCAACCATCCTGGAATCCATCATCGGCCTCACTGCCCCAAAAGTGGCGTCGCTTCTCCAAGGTCCGATGCCTAAAGAAAACCCCAAGAGAAAAGCGCCGGCCAAAGGCAAATCGCAGAAAGCCAGCAAGAAGGCTAAAACCGATGACCAGGCCGATGCCGAAGAGCTAGACCCCTCCTTGGAAGAATTCCTCGAAGAACAAGTGATGGAGGAGGAAGTCGATGCAGCAGCGGCCGATGCACACGAAGAAGAAAACCCATCGGTCGAAACCACCCAAGAGCCATCGGCCGAAGCTACGGAGATCCCACCGGCCGATGACCAAGATGATGCCCCGCAACCAAGAAGGACCAGACATGCAGTTCGCAAGGTCAATATAATCCCTTCTCTGTGTTTACATAATCCCCTTGTACTGTCATACTTTAACCTCATATCCTTTTCAGGCTGCGGTGTCATCTGTGTTGAAGGAGAGAACTCAATCGGCCCCTATGCCAAGATCCAAGAAAACAACTTTACAACGACGCGAACGAGCCAAGGCACGATTGAGAACCCCTTCTCCTTCTCCACCACCCTCTCCGACTGTCTCGGTAAGAGTTGATTTTTTGCATTATTTTTCTAATCACATAACCCTATTCACCAATTTCCTGCTTTTTCAGCCTAGGGCTCCATCACCTTCACCACATCGGCCAGCCCCCTCGCCTGTTATGTCGACAAAGCAAAAGAAGGCCGATGTAAGCACCACCAATGCTCCAACACAGGTAACCATGATTACCCTGATCCTCTTTCTGCCGATTCCTGACTAACAAGGCTAACCTCGACCCATGTTGATATTTGCAGAACCTAGCCGATATGTTCTCCTTCGATATCGGCCAGTTCCTTGATGATGAGGATAAGGAACTACCCAGCACAGCCAGGGCACCAATCTCCGATGATCTGAAGAACCGGCTGACTGATATTGGGAATCGGCTAGAAGCCTCGCTGGAGTGTTTGGTAGAAGACTGCTCCTCCATCAGAGTCAGGGTACAAGAAATCCAAGACGAACTGCCCGAAGACCTGATGGAAATCCTTACGCCGGCCATCTTCCTGGAACAATACCGATTCAAGCTTTTCAGAGCAAAAGAAAGACTTGCAGAGCGACGACAGCGCGAACAACTGGAATCGGCCCTGTCCGCTAGCAAAGCTCAAGTGAACGCCGATAAGACCAGGTTGGACGAGCTAGCGGTGGAGCCGATTGTGCTGAAAAATAGGCTTGAAGAACTCCGTCGCCTCGAGGCAGAGCTAGAATCGAAGCTGGCCGCTACACGCCAAGAAATCCAGGAAGTCGAAGCCGGGATAGCTGCATCACCCAAGGTCATAGAAGATCAGACGGCAAAGCTCAAGGCATCGGCCAAGTACCTCGCGACCCTAAGCAAATCACTGAAACCAATCCCAGGGACGATGGCCGATGATGCCCAGGCTATCGAAGACGTTGAGCAGATTCGTCGTAAAGCCATTGCTGCTATTGCAGACTTCATAGGGTGATGTAGCATATGTTATTTCTATAATGTATAACCATACACCTTATCGGCCATGCAGCCGAATTTGTTTTGAAAATTCCAGCCTAATTTATTGCTTCTGAAATCCTCTCACACCTTATCGGCCGTGCAGCCGAATTTGTTTTGAAAATTCCAGACACATATATCTTTAATACGAACAATCTCATTATAAACAATCTCATCGGCCAGAGAGCCGAAGTTAATCGCCAAACTGAAAAATCCTTGAAAATTCCTGTATATATATATGCCCCCCAAATTTTGGAAGATGAGGGCTCATATTCTGAAATTTTGAACTAAGGGCGATAGTATTTACCGGCCATCTAAAGACGATGCTTGACTACATCGGCTGTAATCATAAATCGGCTAGAGGGCCGATCATGAGTCAATCCAGATACTGGGATAATATTGTTTCAAGTATTTGCCATTGAGAGCTCGTCCATAAATCTCGCCATCTAATCCCTTGAGCAGATAGGCATTGTGAGGAACACATCGATGAATTCGAAAGGGGCCTTCCCAATTAGGTGACCATTTGCCGAATTTATTATCTCTGGAGCCAATCGGCATTATTAATTTCCATACAAGGTCTCCTTCCTCAAACGATTTGGCAACGACCTTTTTATTATAATGACGGGCTACTCTATCTTTATCACGCTTGATTTTCTCTAAGGCCCGTAATCGAACATGTGCCAAATCATCCAATTCATCAACCATAAGATTATGGTACTCATCGGCTGTCAAGTCGTCTTGCAAAGCAATCCTTCTTGAGCCGATGGCGGTTTCCCACGGCAGTACAGCTTCATGCCCGTAGACCAGCTGATAGGGAGGCACTTGGATTGCACCATGGCAAGCCATCCGATACGCCCAAAGAGCATCGGCCAGCGTTGTATGCCATTGTCTCGGCTGTTCGTCAATTTTCCTCTTGATTAATTTGATTAAAGACTTGTTGGAAGCCTCTGCCTGCCCATTAGCCTGCGCGTAGTAAGGAGAAGAATTGAGCAATCTGATGCCCATGCTGTCAGCAAATTGGACGAACTCGTCGGACACGAAGATTGATCCCTGATCTGTAGTTATTGTCTGAGGTAACCCAAACCGATATATGATATGCTCCTTGACGAACTGAATAGCGTCTTTGGAATCAACCTTCTTGAGAGGAACGGCCTCAACCCACTTTGTGAAGTAATCTGTAGCCACTAATATATACTTGTGTCCCTTACTTGATGGTGGGTTAATCTGGCCGATCATATCTATTCCCCATCCTCGAAACGGCCACGGCTTTATGATTGGATGCATAACCGATGCCGGTGCTCTCTGAATTGCTCCAAATTTCTGACAATCCTGACATCCTTTATAATACTTGAAGCAATCTTCTAGCATGGTTGGCCAAAAATATCCGACGCGCTTCATCAGCCATTTCATTTTATGGGCCGATTGATGGGTGCCACAAATCCCTTCATGTACTTCGCTCATAACGGTTTTAGCCTCCTCAGGACCTAGGCATTTGAGTAGGACACCATCAACCGTCCGATAATATAGGTTATCGTCCAATAAGACATAGTGTAAAACTTTATATTTCATTCTTCGTGACGCCGATTGGGAAGGGTTTCTCAAATACTCAATGATATCAAACCTCCAATCATCGGCGTGCACGAGAGCAATCTGAATTGGAATGTCTTTAGCCATCGGCCTGTATCCCGATGCCCCCTGAGCTAAATCATTGGCTTCGAAATTCTGCTTCCTGGGTATGTGCCTCATCGTTACGATCCGGAAACCGTGTAATAACTCTTTGCACTCCTCATTGTAGACTTTGAGAATATCGTCTCTGCACTCATACTCCCCAGAAAGTTGACTAATTACTAGCTGTGAATCACCAATGATTTCCACGGCATCGGCCTCGACTTCTTGTAATAACTGCAAGCCTTTAAGCACCGCTTCATATTCTGCTTGATTGTTGGTATAGTAAGGCTTGATAGTGAAAGCGAACTCAAAACTTGCCCCCCGAGGGGATATGATGACTAGGCCGATACCGCAACCGTGTCTGCAGACGGATCCATCGAAATATAACGTCCACGGCACAATGTCTGCATATGCAACTGAGTCATCTCTATGTTGAACGATGAAATCGGCCAGGGCTTGTCCTTTGATCGCTTTGGCCGATTCATATCGAAGATCAAACTCTGTTAAAGCAAAGATCCACTTCCCGACTCGTCCTTTCAACACAGGGGCCGATAACATGTATTTCATCACATCGGCCTTGCTCACCACGATGCACTCGTTGGAAAGCAGGTAATGCCTCAATTTAGTACATGAAAAATATAAACAAAGGCATAATTTCTCCACCGGCGTGTACCTTGTCTCAGCGTCTAACATTCTCCTGCTGAGATAAAAAATAGCTCTTTCCTTGCCGTTAACATCTTGAACCAAGACTGAGCCGATGGATTTCTCATCGGCTGACAAGTACAATTTGAATGGGACTCCTTTTTGTGGAGGAATTAAGACCGGCGGAGAAGTTAAATATTCTTTGATATCGTCTAGCGCTTTCTGTTGCTTGTCACCCCATATGAACTCTTCGTCGTCCTTTATTTTCAACAGTGGAGTGAATGGCTCTATACGGCCCGACAAATTTGATATAAAACGCCGGACGAAGTTGATCTTGCCAAGCAGAGACTGTAACTTGGTCTTGTTTTCTGGAGGCTTGATTTTCTTGATGGCATCGATGTTCTTCTGTGTGATTTCAATCCCCCTTTCATGGACCAAGAAACCCAAAAACTGACCGGCCGATACGCCAAAGGCACATTTGTTAGGGTTCAACTTCAAACCATATTTCCTTGCCCTTTCTAGTACCTTGCGTAAGTCGGCCAAGTGCATATCATGTTCTCTTGACTTTACGACGACATCGTCTATATAAACTTCAATCAGAGAGCCAATAAGATCATGAAAAATGTAATTCATAGCCCTCTGATACGTAGCTCCAGCATTCTTCAAACCAAATGTCATGACGACCCATTCATATAGGCCGATTGCCCCTGGGCACCTGAAGGCTGTCTTATGAATGTCCTCTTTAGCCATAAAGATCTGGTTGTAACCCGCGTTTCCGTCCATGAAACTAATGATCTTATGCCCAGAAGCAGCGTCGACTAGCAAATCGGCCAACGGCATAGGGTACTCGTCTTTGGGCGTCGCCTTATTTAGATCTCTGAAATCGACGCATACCCTTAGCTTGCCGTTCTTTTTCAATACCGGAACTATGTTGGAGACCCACTCCGCGTATCGGCAGGGCCTGATAAAGTTGGCGTCGTAAAGTCTTGTGATCTCTGCTTTTATGGCTTCGTGCATATCGGCCTTAAACCTCCGAGGAGCTTGCTTAAAAGGCCGATAGCCTTGTTTGATTGGTAGCCGATGTTCTACAATCGATCGGCTTAATCCTGGCATCTCATGGTATTCCCATGCAAAACAATCTCTGAATTCTTTCAAAAGATTTATCAAATTATTCTTGTATTCCTTTGGCAAATTAGCGCTTACATACGTCGGCCTAGGCCTATCACCTATTCCTATATCAATTTCTTCCAATTCATCGGCCGACGTAAAACCTTGTCCCAACTTGCCGTCTAACTCATCCACCGCGTCATCTGTGTAGAGGTCATTGTCAACGGCGGATGGTGCATCTTCGCTAAAGTAACCGCTGGTCTTGGTCTTCAATTGCCTCGATGTCGCAGTCGGTTACCTTGAGGAAATCGGCGTCCCAGACTCGCCCGGACAAGCAGTCGATTCCCTCCATCTCCCAAACTGCGAGATCGGCATTGGCGACATGTACTGACCGATCGGCCTGCACGATCTCGACTTGGTCCCCTTGCCATTGCATGAGGCATTGGTGCATTGTTGAAGGGACACAGCAATTTGCATGGATCCAATCTCGTCCCAACAACAAGCTGTAGGAACCCTTTCCATCGAAGACGAAGAAGGTGGTGGGAATTGTTTTGCTGCCCACGGTGAGCTCCACGTTCAGGACCCCCTTCGCCTCGGATGCGTTGCCACCGAAGTCCTTTAATACCATATTTGTCTTGATAAGATCCTCAGGTACTTTTCCAAGCTTCCTGAAGGTTGTGTATGGCATTAAATTGACTGCTGCGCCACCATCGACCAGCATCTTCGTCATCGGCCGCCCGTTGATGAATCCTTTGATGTACAACGGCCGTAGATGTCTGTAGCTGGCGTCAACTGGCTTGTCGAAGGTGGCTTGGTCTGGTGACAACCGTAGCCTGGCTGAACTTTGTTCCTCATCAGCCATCGCTTCATCGGCCGCCTGCACACTGTATTCTGCTGGCAATATAAACACCATGTTAACAGGCGCCGATGCCGTTTTCTTACCTTTTGAAGCTGAGTAGCCCTGAGCTGTATTGGAGGTGCCCTCATCGGCCCTGGCCACCGTGGATTTTATTCTCCACTCTTTTCTGGTCTTGGTTGGCCGATGGGGTATTTCAGCTTGTTGCTCTTGGATTTGCTCTTTCCTCCTTAACCTCTGAACCCGCCGCTTCTGTGTCTTGGTGAATACATCGCTTGGGCACCATTGGGGGTTCTGGACTTGCTCCTCATCTTCATCGTGTTGATCTTGGTGCATCGGCCCCAGCCTTTCATGCACAGATTTCCGTTGCTTGGCCGGCCGATGCGTTTGTCTGCTTGAGCTGCCCTGATAAGAATCTTCTGCACCACTGCATGCAGGGCACTCCTGGATAGATGGCAACCTCATCCCTTCATTCCAGCAGAAGCGAAAAAACTCGCACTCCCAGTGTGGGTCGTAGGAGTTGTCTTGATCGGCTTGGTCTTGAGCTTGTTCTTCCCTCCTCCGCTGATATTTTCTGATCAGACCCTCAGAGGTCTGATGAGGCCGCTTGCCAGTCCGATGACCACCGCCATCGGCCCTGTCCGCCCGCACCATGTTGACTGGGAACGGGTGGCCTTCAATCTTCATCGGCCGCTTGGCATCATCGATTTTAATTCTGCCCTGCTCGATGGCCGATTGAATTTGTTGCCGGAAGATCTTGCATTCATTTGTATGGTGTGAATAGGAATTGTGCCACTTGCAATATCTCCTTTTCTTGATGTCTTCGGCCGATGGCAATACGTGACCTACTGGCAGTTGAATCTGCTTTTCTTGCAACAGCAGGTCAAATATCTTATCGGCCTTGTTGATGTCGAAATCATATTTATCTTCTTTATCTCCTTTCTTGGCCCACTGGCAAGTTGTTGATTTCCTCATCCGGGCCCACTCGGCTAGGTCGACATCAGCGTCTTCATCGTCGTCATCGTCGGAGGCGTACTGATAAACAGTGTTAATCTTTTTCGCGAACTTCTTTGCCTCCTGGAATCGCTGCTCGTGGGCCGATACTCGTTGTGCCAGCTGAGCGAGGCTGTCAAATTCCTGCGAGGAGAACCTCTCGCGTATCGGCCCTAGCAATCCCTGAAATGCCAGATCGGCCAACTGGGAATCGGTCAGACTGAGGCTATAACATCTGTTGCGTATGTCTCTGAACCTTTGTATGTACTCAGGGACCGATTCATCCACTCGTTGCCTGATGGCAGTCAGATCTGACAGTTTCATCTCTTGTACGCCATTGTAGAAATATCTATGAAACTGTTTCTCCAGATCTATCCATCCTCTGATGGAATTGCAGGGCAAGGAAGAGAACCATGTGAATGCAGACCCTGATAAGGACAGAGGGAAAAACCTCACCCTCAACGCCTCGATAGCCGATGCCTCCCCGCACTGTGCTAAGAATCGGCTGACATGCTCATATGTCGAGACGTTGTCCTGTCCCGAAAACTTGGAGAAATCCGGGATCTTGTATCGGCCCGGCAATGGTACCCTGTCAAATTCCTCGGGATACGGGTGCCGATACACTGTAGAGTTCTCTTTGGGCTTCAAGCCGAATTGATCTCGCATCACTTCGGCTATCATGTCAGCCCAGTATCCTGCGGGCCGATGCGGGAGGTCCTGCTGGTAGGATTGTTGGAGGCCCTCTGCTTGATAGTGCCTGGGGGAGTACGGTTGATAGTGGTGATCCAGGTTCTGCGCGCCGTACTGCCCTGCGGTGTACTGCTGATAGCCTTGCGGCACGTTGTATGCAGCTTGAAGTGGAGGACTATTGAACGCCGGGGCTTGCGGTTGTCCGGCCGATGGCTGGTGGACAGGAACTTGCTGCATCGGCTCAACCACCGGTTGCTTCCCCTTGGTCCATTGAGCGTACTGCTCCTCTGTGATGTGCTGAGGGCTTCCTCCCGCCTGCTTGGTGAGGACCAGCGGCAGGGTTGTTGTTGGTTGCGCCGATGGAGGTGGCATCGGCGCTGTCGGCTGAGCCGTGCTCAGGTCGTTCCTCAAGGTCCGATAGGCAGGGAACTTATTTTCTGGCAGGTAAATCGGGCCTTGAGGCTTGTACTGATGGATTGAACCATCCAGGATCGACTTGACCGTATTGGTCAACGTGTTCACCAGGATCCCCGACTGGTTGACTAGCGCAGAGTGAACTGCGGAGTCGATTCGGTCTTGCAACGTCGGCGATGCAGTGTCTTCAGTTTTGACGGCGTGATCGTGCGCCGCCGCCGACGTTCCAGCTCCATCTCCAGAACTCGGCATGACCACCTTGGACTTTTGAATCAAGGTGCCCTGCCGAGTCCTAGAATATGTTTGCAGGTACATATTCTGGAACTGCGCGACCAGACTATCCATCTCAGCTTTTTGTTCTGCGCTGAGCTGGTCGGCGGTCACAGGAATGACGTTCTCCTCGACGATCTCGGCCTGCTTCGACATCTCGAGGTGTTCTTGTTGCTGGTGAGAAGCTTGTGTTCTTGATGTCCCACTGGGCGTGCCAAAAGCGTGTTGGCGCAGAATTTCGACCCGTCCAGCAACCAAACGGGTTCCGCGTTACCACGGCGGCCTGGGAGATCTGCTTAACTCCAGTGCAGGTCCAAATGGCTTGCCTAGTCGTAAGTAGAGCGTGCCAGTTGATTTGATCTGCAATCAACAAGAAACAAGTGAACCAAGTCAGAGAACAATGGCCGATCGGTCAGCAGACCGATGACACATTGTCATAGCCCAGCCGATAGGGCAAAGCTATATCGGCTCACTTAGAAAATAAGTAAGACATGAATCTAATCTTATCGGCCTTCATTGATATGTAGACCTCAACTAATAATACCGGCCGATAAGGATGACAAAGGTAACTACACCAGCTAGTACTCTAGTGCAACCTTATACGAGCCAATCGGCCAGTATAAACACATCAACCATAAAGAGATCTTAAGATTACTTCATGATCAACACATTTATACTTATCGATCTGCACGTATAAGTGGCAAACATATGCAAGAAACATAAAGCAATCACATATGTTAGGTAAGACCGGCTAAAACCCCGGTACTATCCTTAATTATAACCGAAAACAGGCTTTGTGTTAGATCTCAAAACAGGACTAAGGTCGATGGCAACTCAAAGTGTGGATTGAGATTTAATACAAAGAAAATCAAGTCGTCGATTGCTTTTGGGGATGACGGCTGCATTGAATAATCTAGCCAAGCATAAGAATTAAACCATCGTCGGCAATAAACCCTAAAGCGAGTAAACCGCTGGCAAGGCTTAATTAAGATACCTGTCAAAACTATTCAAGACATGATAATCGACAATCACATCATCGAGGCTTAACGTGTCTAAAGCGACACGCTAGCCCTGACGATGCAGATCGTCGGGGACGAGTTCTTACCTCTGCTCCGAGGAAGCAAGAACTCGTCGAAGAAGACCTCTTGCGAGGGTTGGCGATGCGCCGAAAGTAGATTGATTTTGTTGTGTGATTGGTTGAGAGAGAGCTTACATGTACAAACTATCGAGATATTTATACCCGAGATTACAACAGACCCCTTGTCGGGTACGATCTTATCTACAACTAACAAACAAGTCTTTGCGGCAGACTTTAGCCACAGATTAGATCTAAACTACCTAATTTACAAGATACAATTGCCTAAAACCGAGCTTTATCTCTATTTGGCAACTTCCTTGAAGCTTACTTCGAGCCCAGACCAAGCCCACGTTGACACTGTCAACTCACAACCCACATCGGCCCATGACCAAACCAAATCCGTATCGGTCGATATGCCCTTTATAGCAACACTTCCCAAGTCCGATACGGTTACCGGGTCCGATACGAAGCCTGGTCCGACTCCAACTCAATCCTTCCTCTCTGCTTCGGTTTCCTCTTTTCTTTCCGAGTCGATTACCAAAATCCGTCGTTAACAACTATCCACTATTGAGCCAGCGTGGGCTTGCATGAATGGGCTAGCGATTGAACTTAATTTCTTGTTCTGAATTTCTGTTGAAAAGGATTAATTAATTAAGCTCTAAAATGTAGATTGAGATTTATAACTGATTAGCAGGAATTTTAGTAGAATGTTGTTGAAGAGTATGATCTTGCATTTCAAATCCGCCACTTCCAATAGAAATTTTGTCAATTCTTATGAAAATTGCCACTAATAAGTCATTCTGTACAAAATTTTGCTAAAGCGATTCGTTCAGTTTATGGTGAAAATCTCTATTTATGATTCCTGTAGATATTTTCAAAAATTCCACTATAGATTTTTTTCTCAAAAAGCAGTGGTTATTCTTACGCTACTAAAAAAAGGCACGTACAAGTCAACACTATAGGTGTCAAAACAGCTAAAACCGTTACCTATAGTGTTTTCTCCACCTCCACAAGCTGAAAATACATAAAACCGATACCTTTAAATGACTATGGGTACCGGTTCTTAAGAAAAACCAATATTTATATTATAGGTGCCAGTTTTTTTAATAAACCGAAACCTTTAATATATTATAAGCGTAGGTTAATTAAAAATCAACACCTATAATATATTATACGTGTGCTGGTTTTTAAAAATCGACACTTGGAAAAACCAGGCCAAGCCGAATATCTTTTTATCCCTTCCCTTATCCACTCGTCTCCCTCGCCCCCTCCTCTCGAACGTCTCTCTCTTTCATCTAGCTCTCCTCCCCTCTCCGTCGGCTCCCTCTCTCGTGCTCGCCCCCCTCCCCCTCTCGCCTCCCCTGCCGGCGACGGATCCGGCAGAGGCGATGGCATCAGCGGCTCCCGCGGGTGGCGGCGGGCTCCCCACGAGCGGCGGCGGCGGGCTCCCATCCACCAGATCCAGTGGGAGGGGAGATAGCGGCAGCAGCAGCGCCCAACCCTCCACTAGATCTGGCGAGAGGGGGGCGGCGGGCTCCACACGGCGCGCGCGATCATGGCGGCACCTCTCCTACTCTCCGCCCCTCACCTCGTCTCCCTCTCCCCCGGTGTCCCACCATGGCTCTCCTCCTTTCCACCGCGGTGGGGCGCGGCCTCCACTTCGCCGCTGGCCACTGCGACGGTGGGGGTGGCTAGATCGACGACGCGACGATGGGGAGGCCGGATCCACGATGATGACGGTGGCTTGTGTTTGTTTTTGCAATTTTCTTCATTTTTGTGATTGTGTTTGGATGATTTCAATGATGATTTTGATTGTGTTTTGTTCATGAGGATGAGGATGATGTTGATCTCAGTGATGATGATGATGGAGAGCCGGCTCGATGCGAGCCGATGCATCGAGCCGGCTTTTTTTGGATTTGTGGAACCTCAAAGATGCCGATTCTTAAACCGACACCTATTTCTCCTTCACATTATTGCCGCTTTCTAGGTGTCGGTTTGGACACCTTTCTGAGGTTCCTAATCGACACCAATCTTGATTTCTGTAGTAGTGTTAGGCGCACTCCATCTGCTACACAGAGCCGAAGGAAAAGTAAGGTCTACTGCTGGCTCAGATGTGTGGCAAAGGTCAGGATCACTTGCTGATTTGCAGTCGAACAAAAGATGATTCTGCATGCCTTGGCCGGATGCCACAAATCGTTGCTCTTATATCATACAACAAATAGTTAAATTGACGTCCAGTTGTATTTTCAAGCATGAATACCACTAGTTTGTAGCTTCTGAACAGGTCCATTTTTTCAACCCATATGAGATGCTCCGAGCTATAGCCCTCGTTGTTCTAATCGTAAAAACAAATCGGCACTTATATGAAAGACCTCTACACATTCGTGTCACTGAGTAGAAATAGCACATGTGGCACCTACGCCTGGTCCAAAGGCTACTCACCACACGCCCGCTTGCCCGGACAGCTGTGCACTGAACATGGAAGCACGCATGCAAAGTCGACTTGGATGTTGTGGGAAATTCCCACCGAGACTACTACACCGGCGTAGTTCGGAGTCAAAACCTCCAAATACCAGTGTTTTTTTTTCTTTCCTGAGACCTCTCAATCACACTACTTCCAAAACAATTTTTCTGTACGAGTACCCTTATAGGTTCTAGACGGATCGTAACTAGTCGCGTCTGCAAAAATCGTTCTCCCATTTTCGCGTGCGGACAATTAAGAGGCCCGCACACGAAAATCGATTTTTCCGTGTGGGCCACTTAAGAGGCCCGCATGGAAAAATAGGTTATTTTTCTGTGCGGGCCTCTTAAGTGGTCCGCACGCGAAAATCGATTTTTCCGTGCGGGCCACTTAAGTGGCCCGCAGGGAAAAATAACTCCTCTTTTCCCTCTCACTCACTTCAAATTTTTCACCTACTCTTTCTTCCTTTCCTTTTTATTCTCACTCTTCTCTCTTTTTCTCTCCACTTCTCTCTTCTCTCTTCCTCTCCTCTCTTCTCCTTTCCTCCGAGCATGTGGGGCACTGGGCACCAGAGGCGGCCGGCTCGGCGCCGCCACTGACGAGGTAGCGGTCGGGAGCAGGCGAGCAGCGGCGCGGCCCGCGCTTCCCCGGCGGCGGCCAGGAGCGGCGACATGGCGGCGGGAGGCGGCAGCGGGACTTCGTGCGGCGGCCGACAGCGGGCGGGCAGCAGGCCGCTCGGGAGCGGCGCCATCTCCGTCCCCGCCGGCGTCGCCGTCAACGACAAGGAGGACGAGGCCGCCGGAAACGGCGCCGCTGGCCCCACGACGACGAGGAGGAGGAGACGGTCGGATCTACGCTACTCCTACCACCACGATGGATGGATCCGCCGCCTCCTCCATCGTGCGCTCGCGACAGCCGGATCCACACCGCCGGGATAGCTAGGGTTTTTATTTTTTTTGAATTTTTGTTTTTCCGTGCGGTCGACTTAACGCGACCGCACGAGAAGATCTATTATCCCGTGCGGTCAACTTAACTCGACCGCACGGGATAATAGATCTTCCCGTGCGGACCGCTTAAGCCGATCGCACGGGATAATCGATCTTCCTGTGCGGTTGGGCCGCCCGCACGCGAAAATGGTCTTTTCCCAAACCTTCTCACGCGTGCAGGCAGGCCTTCCGCACGGGAAGATGCCTTTCAGCTCGCACGGAAAAACCGTTTCTGTAGTAGTGTCGGTCACATATTTTTCACGGAACTTAAACATTATATTTTTCCTAGTTATATATTGCTCGTGAAAGGATAGGTTATATGCTATAGCTTAGATATATCCATGATGTAGAGGGCCATGTTCTCTAATTAGGGATATCTATTGAACTGGTGATTAATGACAAGTTCAGTAGAATCCATGAAAATGCAATCAACAATTATCAATACAACCCATGGTAGGATTGAGATGTTGACTAGAGAGGGTGAATAGGCGATTATTAAAATAAATGACACCCATTCAAAACTAACCTAAGTTGCTAGGCTTGGTGACGAATGAAACTAAATAAGCAACTAGATTATGTTTTATTACAATCCTAGAGTGATATGGGCTCAAATATGTCTCTAGGAATGTAAATTGCAAAACTGTAAATGCAATAAGTAAATGAGACAAGAGACAAGAAATTTTTCATCCGAGGTCCCCGTTAAGGCGAGCTCAACTTCAACGCTCAAACCACGAAGCCATCGCAAGCCCCCTTCGTCAAGAGGTGGGCAAGGTGGGAGCCGGCCCACGAAGCGGACTACCCAAGCCTCGATCATTAGGGTAGTTCTTCCTTTACTCCGAAGGTGATGAACTCCAAACCACTCACAAACCGACATCGAGCCTTCTCCACAATCTCCTTGGAGAGGTCACCGGGCAACACCTCCACAAGCCATCTAGGAGGTGGCAACCTTTAAGAGTAACAAGTAATGACCCGGCTCAAAGATAATCAAGTGTCACACTAGCTCTACAATGAAGCAATGCACTTGTTCTTGGCTCAATCAACTCTCCAACACACCAAATGGATGAACACAAGCTTAAGAGTGCGTAACAGTAAATGCAAAGGGCCTATGAAAGTGAAGCAAATGCCAAGAGAGCCCCTTTGCTGATGGCGTGGGAGTATTTATACCCTCACTTACCAAAACTAGTCGTTGTTGTCGAAATCCCCAACCTCTGTTGCCTGCCGGTCAGACCGCCATGGGGTGGCCGGTCAGACCGCCAACAATTGTAATGGCTAGAAAAGTAGCCATTACAGTGTATTTAATGCATGTGGGAAGGCAGGCCAGTAAGACCGCCAATGCCTGACTTGCAAGACCGCCGCTGGCCTGGTCAGATTGGAATCGGCTCTGGTGGCTCTGGATCGCCATGCCGAGGGCAACCTCCTGGCTCCTCGGCTGCCCGGTTAGATCGAGCCCAGCCCGATCAGACCGGTTAGGGCACGGCGGTCAGACTGGCTTGGAGCCCTTGGTCAGACCACCGATGGCCGACAAATGATGAAAGGTAATTTTGTCGAAACAAGTGTTTTTGGTTTAATAGTTCAAGGGTAAGAGTGGTTTATGACTTTAAAAAAGTCAAACAAAAAACCTATTTGTTTACTTAGGTTTAGACTTACACTTTTCAGCTCAGAAGTTACGATATAAGCCCAAACAAAGAGCCTTAATGCGATCGAGCCTCCAATGGATGGAGTTGGATTTGGCATGTCCAGATTAGCCGTGGTGGGTCTAATTTCCTGTTTGCATGCTGCAAATGATTTTTTTTCTCCTAAACCATTCACCCAATTTGTGGACCGGTTACACTGTTATATTAATTATTATTAAATATGTGAAGCAAGATTATGTCGGGCGATTATATTTTGTTGAATATACATATGACAAGGGGGCCACATGAAATTTTGGCTTGTCCCAACCATCTTATATCTTTCCATCCAAACTATAAATTTGATGCTGCCATCCATTAATATTAAACAGAAAACTGAATCGCTATATCCAATAAAATATGGATGGTCATATCCCATCCACCCATAACCACAAACAAAATGCAACTTTAATAAATCTAACGGACAACAGATTTTTAAGCAAGCGATTTCCCACAGTGTGCAAAAAAAAAGATAGAACTTAAAACAGTTCTTTGAGGCAATTTCAAAATCGAGCTACTATGTACCAACAGTTATTACAGATGATTTTTACAATACATGCTAATGTCATTGGTGGTGGTTAATAACCGCCCTACTACTAGAAATGGCCAAGGCACAAATCCAACAGCGAATCACGATGCTGTGATATGCAATGGAAGCGCAGCTCTCCTTGTCGATGGATGGAATCGCGTTGGAAAGCCCTGATGTTTTGTAGTGCACCCTCCGCTACACTCAAGGCTGTGCCGACGACAATTGAAGCCGCTCGATAACGAGGGGACTCTTCGATGAGACCTTGGTGCACACCGTACACCCCTTTCCTTTTGTCCTGCCATGTTGACCGCACACACAGGCCATCAATCTCCTAATGCCTTCCATGCTTAGCAATATGCTTTGCCGCACTGCAGCCCGCAGGAGATGCATGCTCCTATGCTAGCGTGCTAACTGGCTGTATGACTATGTAGTTGTACTTATATACAATGGGTTTTACATCTCGGAGTCTCAGACAGCCATCACACACATAACAGCACGTATATATCATATGAAAACCTTCACCTTCACGTGTATTCACCACTACAAAAATCCTCATAGGGACCGACCTTAGGTGTCGTTTTATTTAAAACCAGCACCTATAGGTTTTTTTCATGTCCGCACGATGAAAAATAAGAAACTGGCACCTTTAAATAAGTATAGATGTCGGTTCATTAGTTAAAACCGGTACCAATACCAAAGGTACCGTTTTTAAAAGAACCGGCAACTATAATATATTATAGGTGCCGGTCAATTAAAAAACCAATACCTATAATATATTATAGGTGCCCGGTCTTTTAAAAAACCAGCACCTATATCAAACCGAGCCGACCTAGGATATATCCACTCGCGCGTCGCCTTGAATCCTCTCGATCCTTATCCACTCGCGCCGTCGTGCGCGTGCCTCTCACCCCTCGCCTCCTCCGTTGCGTCCTCCCCTCCTCCTCCCCCCGGCTCCTCTGCCGTGCCCTCCCTCCCCCTCTCCCCTCGTCTCCTCCTCCGATCCGCCGCCCTCCCTTCCCCGTCCCCCTCCTCACCCCTCTCCCAGTTGGTGAGCAGCGTCGCCCGCGACGGGCGGCCTCCCCATGGGCGATTCTCTTTCTCTGACAGCCTCCCACCGGCGGCGCGCAGGTCCGCCCGCGTCGAGCTCGAGAGCGCCAGATCCGGCTGCCTGGAGCTAGCGTGCCATCGGATCTGGTCGCGGCGAGGGACCTCAGCGGCGACCTCAGCGTGGAGAGGGATGGGTGCGGCGACCTCGGCGAGGAGAAGGACCCGGCGGCCGGCGGCGACCTCGCGCGGAGAGGGACCCCGGTGGCGACCTATAGGGATTGACAATGAGTTTGTATGTGCATCTTGCTTATTCATCTGTGATGGGAATTGTTGTTGTTTGTTGTTGATGATCTATGATGGGATTATTGGTATTCATATCTGTGATTGGTGATGGATTGGATTAGGGACTGCTTGAATAGGGATTATTGTTATTCATCTGCTTGATTTGTGATCTGTGAAAACATGCTTGAATGGGAATTATTGATGCGCATCGGCTTGGCTTGGAGCTGGCTTCTTCTTTTTCTGAATCAGGGAGAGCACAAAGGTGCCGGTTCTACGACTGGCACCAATGACCTAGTATAATTGGTGCCGACCAATTGGTGTTAGCTGGGAAACCGGCACCTATTGTCAGTTCCCAACCGGCACCTATAGGGTTTTCTGTACTTGTGATTGTTCACTAGCCAAAGCATCCCACGTGATCTCCTTAACCGTTTGGACCTCAACTTCTCCTAAGCATAGTCCCGATCTATCACCGGCTATACTCCCATGACATCAAGCAACAAGTACTCACGAAACAAGAAAGAAATCATATCCAAGCACAAGTACATGCCAACTTGACTCATATTAGACACAATAGTATCACATATGTATAGAAATTACCTACTCCAACAAAAAAATTGAAGCAATCTAAAAAATCGACGAAACCAACCCAAAACCGACTCAAACTCTAAGTCAACTGGTCTGACTGTCGAGCTACCTGATCGGACCAGCCGAACACCTCCGGTCTGACTGACAGACCTCCGGTCTGACTGACAGCACTTGCCTGGTCTGACCGGCTTTACCAAAGACGAAAACCGTGTTCACTATCGGAAAACACTCTTCAATACGTATTGTTATGAACAAACACTCTTCAATACGTATTGTTATGAACACTTACCATTGTCAATTGTTCATCATCAAAAAGACTAAACACTAGTACATAAAGTCTCATAGGTGTCGGTTCGAAAGGCCACATAGGTGTCGGTTTTGGGATTGGCACCAATTGGTCGGTACTAATGACCTAAGTCATTGGTGTCAGTTCGAGAATTAGCACCTATGTGACACTATAGGTACCGGTTCTAATTTGGAACTGGCACCTATTTGTATTTTTTGTTAAGTATGTGGGTGACCCTTAGCTTTGAATTGCATTAGCCGTTGGAAGTACCGTTCCTGTCTTCGAATGGAAGTCATGCATCGGCACTAACTGATGGCTAAGCCGGCCGAGCTCTTCTCTCATACCGGGCCTCCGTCAATTCCTTTGAGTTTTATTGTGTAAAATGAAATTTCAATAAAAAAAAGTAGTCTTCATGTCCCATTATCGAGGACCTCGTTTTAAAAAAATACGCCGTCTGAGACCTATTGGGGTGGACCCATTTTTAATTTTTGTAAGTGCTGAAAAGACCCAAAAAATATATTTTGTATTTTATTTAGTATCTATACCATCACAATTCACTACTCATAAATCCTATAATTTTTTCAACTCATATTCATATATATGCCTCAAACAAGATTTGGACACAAAACCTCTTTTTTCATCCAAATCACTCACCTACGAACACTTGTTGTCTTGCAAACAAATACTATTGTTTTGAGACTATTGTTATCCGAACTTATAATCCATATTTAACACCATAGATGAGCTCAAATGAAATTTTTGTCAACTACAAAATTGTAGACCTCAGCTAGATCTACAACTTTTATATATGTTTTGTCTTCATCCGAGATCGTTTAGAAATTTTAAATATTCACTTACACAAATAGATCTGAGACATTATAACACATTTTCGGATATCCAAACGACCTTAAATCAAAAAGTCATGTAGTACAAAATTGTAGATCTCATCGAGCTCTATAAATTTGATATAAAGTTTATATTCATCTGACTTTATATGAAAAAGTTATTTTAAAAATCGATAGGGATAGAAGTAACACCTATTTGTCACATAGGTACCGGTTCTTGTTATGAACCGGCACCTATGTGATAGGTGTCGGTTTATAAGAAGGGCCGACATCTTTTTGGGTGTAACATAGGTGTTGGTTCTTATTACGAACCGGCATCTATCTAATAGGTGCCAGTTTATAAGCAGGACCGACACATTTTTGGACGTGATGACCATTTGGAGGGGAGTCATTGGGGTCAATTTTTCTTAAAAACCGGCACCAATATACCTCTCTCAACGAACCGGTACGTATAAGACCTTATAAGTGTCGGTTCGTGGAAATATAAGCGAGGAACATCTTATAGGTGCCGATTCTAACAAAACCGGTAGCTATGTGGCCGGTGTTTTTTGGCAGTGAAATCATCATATGATTTCACCTAAACAAATGCGGTAGTTGAACATGCTAATATGACACATAAATCTATTGGTTTGTCATAGTACTGTTATATTTGGATGAACCGTCTCCTCTGATAGATAGATGTATATTATTTTTGCCCCACAAGTCAAGATTATTGCTATGAGTTAAATTTTGTGGTGACAGTGTCATACATGGTTTAAGAGTAGAGAAAGGGAGCATCATATCAAATATTGGTTTTTGAAGCTCCACTAGATATAGAGATCGACCTGTCAGATGGTCAGTTACACTTCAGTTTTTCTGTAACATATAAAGTCGACACAAATGTTATACATATTGTGAATGACTGATTCGATCCAACTATCAACTATCAGTAAACACCCTTTAGGGCACGTTCGACAGAAAGAGAGAACCAAAAAAAAATTTCCATTTTTCATGTGTACGTTTAGTAAACTGCTAAATAGTTATATTTTAAAAAAATTATTTTAAAAATCATACTTCTTTTGGATTGATAATATTTATTGTTTTGGACAAAGACACGGTCTTCAAAAAGCAACATTGACCACTATTTTTTCTTACAATATATATAAAAATATCAATAAATATATGATTATATTGAAGTATTTTTTAAGACCAATCTATATATATGGTCATCATATTTCTAAGATAAATATTTTAGATGTTGTTTATAGTTAAAGTTTTTAAAGTTTGAGAATAGCCTGGTCTAAAACGACAAGTATTATCAACACGGAGGGAGTATTAATTTATTTTTCATGTTTTAAATAATTAATACTAGCATCCTAATCAATACCTCCATTATAGTTTTGTACTTTAAAGAATACACTATTGAAATACTACCTCCGGTCAGTTTTGTTTGACGTTTCGGACAAAAGATTTGCCTTTTTTTCTTTATAATTTGGTTGTCTGAAACGTCAACGCACTTTCGTCAGAACTTTCCTCGTTTTATTTTTTGTGTGGAAACCGAGCATATAAAATTTTGAGCAAATAAAATTCTGAGTAAAGTACGTAGGCGGTCCTTAAATTTATAGGATTGTATCATCTAGATCCTCAAACTCTCAAAATGCAGATCCAGGTCTCAGAACTTATCAAAGTGTGTTATCTAGATTCTCAAACTCTCAAAATGCACATTCTGGTCTAAGAACTTGTCAAAGTGTATCATCTAGGTCCCAAATCATCACAGCCCCTCCAGGATCCTGTGTGACGCTGATGTTGCATGCTACACGGACATGACATGACATCATCTTAACTAACAAATGAGACCCACTTGAATTTTTTTTCTTTTCTTTTTCTTTTTCTTCTCCCCTTTTTTTCCTTTCTTCTCCTTCCTCTCACTGCAGCTATAGGCAACCGCCGCACGGTGTGTTTGGGTCACACAGAAAGGAGAAGAAAAGAATAAAAAAGAGAAGGAGAAGAAAAATAAAATAAAAGAAACAAAAGGAAAAGAAAAATTTTGAAGTGGGTCCCATTTGTCAGTCAAGATGATGCCACGTCACGTCCGTGTGGCATGCCACATCAGCGCCACGTAGAATCCTAGAGGGGCTGTGGCGATTTGGGACCTATATGACACACTTTGACAAGTTCTAGGACCTGGACCAGTATTTTGAGAGTTTGAAGACCAAGATGACACACTTTGACAAATTTTGACTTGGATCTGCATTTTGAGAGTTTAGGAACTTAGATGACACACCCTTGCAAGTTTAATGACCGCCTGTGCACTTTACTCAAATTCTTTCAACAGTGCTCTTTTCCTTTGATATCTCTCTTGACGTTTAGATAGATTAGAAGTGAAATTGTGAAAGACATATTGACCGCTGAAAGTAAATATGTCAAAAACTATCCTGTTAAGACAGAAGCGCACTCCGTGAAAAGACATGTAGCCTAGTGGTTGCAGTGACCTGTGTAACACCTCAAGGTCCTGAGTTCAAATCTTCATAGAAGCGAATTTCAGATTGGGTTTATTAGAGGGGCAAAGTTTCCAATCTAAAAGGCTACATATATCCTTTTGGATAAAATATACTCTTCTCTGTAAAAAAAGATAGAAGCGCACTCCATTTCTCGATCTTCCTGCCATGTTTCAAGCTTGAACTTGTGACATTGTTGTTGTTGATCAATGAGCAGAAAGGAGGTGTTGACGCCGAATCCGTACCACCGATGCGGACCCGGCGCGCGGACACACGAAAGTCTGGGAGATCTACTTAGCTCCAGTGCAGGTCCTAAAATTAATGAAGCGCGGGCGTGCTAGTCAGTTTGATCCTGTCACTGACAAGATATGCAAAATAGCAGAACGGAAGGTCTATCGGCCGATAGGGCAAAAACATATCGGCCGGTACGCCGATATAGCATAATCCAAATATAAAATAAACATTGATCTGAGGATTAAAGCATACATCGGCCAGAGGTCCGATGGCATAAACTCTCAATAAGCATATAAACAATAAATACTCTGTTGTCATTGGCCAGATCCAATCTATATGTAAAACTCTTGCGCCGATGCAACGTCCAGATAATTCACCGGCTGAAACCCCGGTGAAACCCTTATTGGCAATCGACAGGCAGGCTAGAGATTACGGTTCTAATCACGACATAGCGGCACTAAGTATGAAAAGAAACGCAAGATCTAGATAATCAAGCCCTCGACTGATTTTCGGGGTGGTGGATACCTTAGCCAATCTAATCTAGCGAGACAATTTAGTCGATACCAGCGTAAACCCTAAAACGAATCTCGGCCGATACGACTAAATCGAGACGCCAAACCAGATTGACTAACATATATGATAGTAGGTGCTTACGTTGACGAGATCAGAACGTCGAAGCCCTAGCCTCGACAGCGCAGGCAGCCGTAACGAGACTTACCCCTCGTGGGAAGGGCATGAACTCGCCGAAGAAGACAAAAGTAAAAAGGTTGGCGATGCGCCGAAGTTGTATTGATCGTGAGATAAAAATTACATGAACCTCGGGCTTACATATTTATACCCATAGGCTAACAAAGATCCTAACAGAATACGACTCAAAGTTTCCTAAAGATAAAAGAAACAGATAAAGTCCTTATTGGACACTAAACACACTTTCCTAAAGATAAAAAGAAAACTAACAAATTCTTCCTAAATAATAGGTACAAGTCGCATCCTCCTCAAACTCGGTCTTCTTTGGATAATATCTTCCCGAATCTAACAAGAATCCGACTGCTGTTAATGATTGGTTTAAGAAAACCCCCATCGGTCGATGTAGAATTTTAGGCCGATACTAGCTTCAAGCCGATATGAACCTTGGGCCGATGGGGCCTTCGGGGCTTACGAAATTCTAGTGTTAACACATGCCCCCCAGTTTTGGAGTATGAGAAGTCATGCTTCAAAATTATCCTTGCCTTGATCGCCGCAAAACTGATTCTTCTCTTCTTCTTGACATCGGCTCTCGTAAGCCGATGCCTTCTGTATTAGATGAGCCAAGCTATCAAACTCATGGAAAAAGAATCTATCTTTGATATATATTGCCAACCCTTGTAATGCAAGCTCTGCTAGCTGCTCATCACTTAGACTCAAGTTATAGCATCGGCTGCGGACATTACAAAACCTTTGAATATATTCCTTAGCCGATTCCCCTTCTTGCTATTTAACTGATATCAAGTCTGAAAGCTTCAACTCATCAATTCCAGCAAAGAAGTATTGGTGAAATTGCTTCTCAAGATCGGCCCAACCTCTGATGGAGTGTGGTGGCAATGATGAAAACCATATAAAGGCCGATCCAGTCAAAGACAACGGAAACAATCTAACTTTCAGAGCTTCTTCAGCCGATGCCTCCCCACATTGAGCTAAAAACCGGCTGATATGTTCCCTTGTAGATATATCATCTTGCCCTGAAAATTGAAAAAAGTCTGGAATCTTATATTGGCCTGGAAGTGGAACTCTATCAAACCATTCAGGATATGGCAGCCGATACACAGAAATATGTCCCTTAGGTCTAATTCCAAACTGTTCCTCTATTACTTTTGCAATCATATCGGCCCAATCTTCTTTAGACTGATATCTTTGAGTTTCTTCTGGCCGATATTGTTGATATGGCTCTCCAGGCTGATGCTGATCTATTTGCCCCCCAAGCCAATGTCGCTGTTGCCGATGATGCTGAGATTGTTCGTCGATTTGCCCCCAGTCTAATTTCTTAAGGCAATTACTCTGGGAACTATCTTCTCGATTAAACCATGTAATGTACTCACCAAAACTCCAGATCGATCAAACACAGTAGGACGAACGATTTCATCAACTGTCTTTTGAAGCGTCTCATCGTCCATCGGCTCTTCTTCTTCCTCTATCGGCTTGAGAGATTGTTCTTCCTTGGCCTTGACTTTCTTCTCAGACATCTTATTGCAAGTGCGGGTTCCACGAAGCGTGTAGGAAATCTGCAATCCAAAACACGGTCCCACTGGGCGTGCCGAAAATGTGTTGACGCCGAATCCGTACCACCGATGCGGACCCGGCGCGCGGACACACGAAGGCCTAGGAGATCTGCTTAGCTCCAGTGCAGGTCCTAAAATTGAAGAAGCGCGGGCGTGCCAGTCAGTTTGATCCTGTCACTGACAAGATATGCAAAATAGCAGAACGGAAGGTCTATCGGCCGATAGGCCGATAGGTCAAAAACGTATCGGCCGGTAGGCCGATAGCCAAAACAACCAGTCGGCCGATGATAACATGATGATATAGCAATGTGATATAGCATAATCCAAATATAAAATAAACATTGATCTGAGGATTAAAGCATACATCGGCCAAAGGTTGTCACGCCCGGAAATTTTCCCAAATTTCCAGACCATTTTGTGTATTAAGTCCCTGTCCAGGCATCAACCAGGATACACAAAACGACAAATCAATAAACAGACCCAAACGTAAATAAAGCGATAAATACTTACAACAAAGGCACTTAGTCCTCACACCGAAAAGAAAACAGCAGCGGAAAAAGGCGATCCTAGCGGGGCTTCAGCTCCACTCCACAGGCAAACTCAACTGGGGTCTGAGCCTTGGTCCTCTAACTTCATCTTCAACTCAGAAGTACTAGACTTCTGAAAAGGGAGAAAAATAGCAAGATTGAGTACAACCACCGTACTCAACAAGCCACACCAAAGATGCAAACGTGCAAAAGGGAGACAGAGGGAGGCTTGTGGCTGTTTGTAGAAAAGCGGTTGCAAATCTTTATATTTTAAAACAGTAAATAGTTGTTTAATTATTACAGGATTAAATCTCCACTGAACAACGCTACAACCATGTTGAACAGGCCCAACCATTCCACCTGAACTACACCAGTTCATTAAGTCAAATTAATTAAGCATGTGGGACTAATCACGGTGAATCTGGTTGATCGCCCATAACCGCGGGCACGGCTATTCGAATAGTTTTACTCTGATCAGAGATGCGCAACTGTACCCACAAGACACGATTCCACACATGTTACCATGCCCCGAAGTATCGCCACGATACTGCAAAGGGGGAAATCGTGACAAGACCTTTCGCATAACTCCTCCTAACCAAGCGCTCCACACCGCAGGTTTCACCCCCGCTCCCTTACCAGCAGCGAGCAACCCCCCTCGTGCCACGGTGAATCCGGCAGCCGATCAACCGGTATATCCCCGGCCGACCCAACTCTATCACGCCCACCCTTGCCGGGGAGCGTCGGCTAGGAAAGAGCTATACTACGGATCCAGCAGTTGTCCATTCTTCCTTGTGGTAAGCACTGTTATTCCTCCAGGGTTTCCCATGAACCGGTCCTTAATTGCCATGGGTGCGACCAGCAAAACCATGCACCCACAGCCCACCATTAGGTCATATTTTAGTTGGATAATTACAACCAATAAAACATGGTCGGGTGTCTCGAGCGAACTGCTCGTTAGAAGCTAATTGTAAACAGTGTAATTATCCCATTAAATGAGCTAGTGGTAATTAAGCATGGCTAAGCATATATAATTCTAGCAAAGTCAACATAAGTGACTTACGCTAGTCAAATTATCACCCATAGTTAACAAAGGATGGTTTAACAAGTAAATATGGCACAAGCGGACGGATAGGTAAACCCTATTCCCATGTAATTAGCAAAACATGCACTTTATTTGCAAACGTAAAACATTTCGTAAAATAGGTACAACATGCTCAAGGGGAATGTGTGACTTGCCTTGCTTCTTCAAACAATCTTCTAAACTTCTTTCCTCGCGAGCGCGAACTTCCGAAACAGCGGAATCTACACGCTGGCAGGCAAAACGAGGAAAAAACTCTAATAAAAACCAAGTGAACAGTACAGAAAAAGTAAACAAACATGTAGAGCTCAATTTTAGATAAATTTTGCAAGTCGAATGGCTCAATTTGGAGTTAGTATGAATTAGATATGAATTTTAGAAGTTTTGAGCCATTTAAATGAATTTCTATAAATTAAATCGATTTATTGCGCAATTATTAATTAATTTTGCAAAGGAAAGGACTACGCTGACATCATCAAAGGGAATCGGCGCCGGAACGGCGGGTCCCACGTGTCAACGGGTCAAGGGGCGGACAGTCCACGGTGGACCAAGTCCACGCACGCACGGGTGCGGACGCACCACGTGGCACTGACGTGGCGGCCACTATGGATGGAAGGGAGAAGGTAGCGCCGACGTGGACGCCAACGTAGCGAAACTGCGGGCGGCCACGTGGTCTGGGTGTGGACCGGATTAAACAAAGGGGGCCCACGTGTCAGCGACATAAAAGTCGGCGAACCTGGAGAGAAAAAGGAGGTGAAATGGACTTTGTAGGGGAAAGGGGAAAAATTGGGCTAAGAAGGAGGCAAAATGGGCTTGTGCAAAAAGGGAAATGGAAATGAGCCAAGGAAGGTAATTTGGACTTGAGGAGGTGAACTAGACTTCCTCGGAAAAGTTAATGGGCCGACGGGCCGAAAAGGGAAGGAGGCCAACGAGGGACCAAGATTGGACTTTCGCGAGAAGATGCGCCAACGGGCCGAGATGGTGGCCTATCACTGCTGGAGAAAGGTACATTATTCCCGGTTGGCAATTTTAGTTCTGGTTGTCCAACTGATACGTACGGATCCGGGACTAAAAGTGAGTATTTTTAGCCCCGATTAAGTCAACCGAAACTAAAAACAATCTTTAGTATCGGTTTGTCAAGTTTGTTGTTTTTTTTCACTGTTTGTTGTTTGCTGTTTATATATATGATATATATATGTGTGTGTGTATATATATATATGCATGTATACATATGTTGGTATGTGTGTGGGCACATATATATACACACACATGCATGTATACAAATACATGCATATAAATATAGATACAAATAGTTACATACACATATGATAAATATATATATATTTGTATATATAGCATCACGTATATATAATTGTTGGTATTACTTATGTACAATGGGATTTAAATACATATTTTTGATATATGTACACTCGCTACTTTCTAATGTTCTATCATATATTACAAATATACAAAGCTAGGTCAACTGTTTATGACGAGGAATAATTTGTCCATTGTCGTAGAATTCTCCCGACGGATTAAAAATCTCATCCAAAATAAATCTCATATGTTGTTCTTCAATAGCCTTTTATGTCCATGGGGGTGTTCACCCTTCATCCAAATAACTTGTCGTTTTCAAAAAATGAGATATAAATATATTAAATCAATGAGAAGAGTGTAAATAATGTATAAATGGTATTTACGTACTTCAATATCCTTATCAGTGCAAATGTTGTGTGATATGCAGTGAACGAAATAAAATGGTGTTTACGTACGACGGGCTAATGAACGAAATAAAATTAAACGACTGTGAGCCCCCGGTTTTGTATACCGGAAACCCCATGTGTATTACAATACCATTCCCTGGATCAGTAGATGATACACACATGGCACAATTGTATATCACAAGCTGACATCGTCATACAGGTCTTACAATCTATTAATAATACAAGGATAGCCCAAATGGGATCTGAATAGACCAAGCATGGTCGACAACAACACAAAATACCAACACAAATAAATGAGGTAGCGGAAGCGAAGCAGCGGTGGTCCATTTTATCCCACACGTATCGACTGGTGAACCTAGGTCCCTATTCCGCCGTCCTTGGTAACTCCTTGCCAGCATAGCACATGCACATATCGACACCAACATCTTTTTCTAAAAAAAATTTAAATAAGCAAGAGTGAGTACCAACCATACTCAGCAAGCCACCACTACAGAATGCATATAATGTTCATAAGGGTTCAAGGATGGCTTGGTTTATTTGCATAAAGCTAGTTTTCACAAATTATTTCACAAACCTATGCCATAACAGTTTTAACTGAAAACCACGTTAAGTTGAAGTTGTCATTAACCTACGAGGGTTCATCCACCTTCCCCAAGCCTCGCTTGGTCCGGTTTACCCTCGCATCCAATTTTCACAGTTTTAACCACTACGACCTTTTTGCACATCAGGCAAGGTCACACCTTCCATACCCATCATATTTTAAGCAATATTACAAATTGACGAGACTAGTCAAGAGTAATGCAAGTCCCAGCGCTCATTAACCGTGAGCACGGCTATTCGAATAGTTTAATTTACTCACACTGCAGCGGATGTACACTTTTAATCCCACACTCCGTGACGCACCCAACACATGAGACTTGTCATGGCCCGGTTTTTCAGTTACCCTCGCATGGCGGCACCCGCTCCAAGGACTATGAATCCCCATTGCACCCCCGGCGCCACATTCCTACCTCGAGCCGGTTGTGAGGGCAGTCCTGGCGCTCCCGAGATTGAAGGTTACATTATACATATATAAAGCTTGACGTCATTAAACCACACACTTCCACATTTCCTACCGATATCCAGAACCTACCATGTCTGGGGTGACACCCCATGAGAATAACCTAGTCCACCGGGTCTAACCCCACTCAAAAAGTGTGGTCGTACTCGGTTCGTTTCCTGCTTAACTTCTTGACTCGGTCCTTAACTGACCAGGGTCAGCGGCTTACCGTTCCCAGAACCACCCATATTCTATCCGTGCCACCTCAGTCGAAATCACTTTTGTTTAATTAAGTTTTTGGGTTTTTACAAAGGTTTTCATGCTGTGGGTGGCGCTTATGTCTCCACCCGATCTCTATCAATCACTCCCATCGAGTGATCAGTATAACCACATCCACATATCACACATATGGAGTGTATAACGTCTACGTAAGCAGGGCTAAGCAGTGAATAAATAATCACGCGTAAAGTAATATACTCTGGTAACAAAGGTGTGTAAATACATAAGGATAAACAATATCAGAGGTAAGGCTTAAGCAAATGTAGGTACGTATTTTATAATTAGTTTGTAATTTTATTTGTAATCAACACATTTATAAAAATAAGATCAACATGTTCGAGGAAGGGGGCGTAGTGACTTGCCTTGCTCAATTGGGGGTTCGTTCTCGATTAGCTCAGTTTCCTCCTCGCAGATGTACCCTGTCCGGTTGAATACTAACGTCACAAACTACTCGCTAACACAAAAAGAGACAAAAATTCCAGAACAATCAAAAAAATAACCAACCCAGTGCCATTGCGTAGATCTTGATTTTTAGAAAGATTTTGACGAAAGTTTCGTTCAAATCCGACTTAAAACGGGGAAGATACGGGATTCGAAAGATTGGAAAAGTTTTAAAACAAAGAAAAGGAAAAAGGTCTGACAGGTGGGACCGTCCTTAGGTCCTCACGTACAGGTTTTGTTTTTAAATGGGTGTGCGCATGGTGAGGTGAAGGGCTTGGGCGAGCTACAAGCATGCATGCATATGCATACACACGGCTAGCTAGCTGCATGCATGTGAGCTGCTTGCATGCATGCACACGTACAGCCAGCTAGCTGTATGGCGCATGCATGGCCGGTGGTACAGCGGGATCGCTGCGGAGGGCAACCGCGCAGGGAACGGGTACGGTGTTGCGCCTCACGACGTCACCGTGCCGCGGCAACAACGGCGGTAAGGAAACAAAAGCAAGAGGAAGAGCAGGAGAGGAGCTCACCTTGCGGCAGCCGGGTAGCGGCACACCGAGCGGCGGTCCTCGCACGAAACTACGGTCATCGATGTACAGCCTGGGGATGGTCGAATCGCGGATTGCCCTCGCACACCACGTGTTCGATTAGTGGTAACAAACGAACACACAACGTTAAGGAGTAAATGTTAGCGGGTTAGTGCAAGTTAGGGGTTAGGGGTTAGCGAGTTAGAGGTCAGTGAGTCAGTAAGTTAGAGTGTCAACAGGTTAGTGAGTCAATGGGTCAAATGTTAGAGGTTAGCCGTTCAATAAGTTAGTCGTTCTCGGGGTTCAGATGACGGCGCGGCGCGCGGCGACGTCGTCGCGGAAAGCAGTACCGGGGAGGAGCATTAGATTTTATCTTTTTATTACCAACCCAACAGGAATGAATGGCTTGGGGAGGCAAGATGGACTTCAATAGAGGGGGTTGGGTGAGTAGAGGGATATATGTTAGACTTTGGTGAGGAGGATGGCTTGTTGGTGGACTTCGGCCTGGATGATATGATATAGACTTTTTGCAGAAATGGATTTTCTTGGGCTCGGCCTGAGGAAATGAGGGAGGTTTATGGACTTTTGGATAGATTATCAGGCCGGTTGGCCCAATGAATGCGGGGAAGGTTTGGTAGACTTCTTGTGGAGGACTTTATGGCTTGGCCCAACAACGAGAGGGAGGTGATATAGACTTTCGCAAAGTCTTCGGTCAATGAGGGCCCGCGGAGAGAGAGATAGTAGGGCCCACCGGCGGGTCCCACCTCTTTTACTTTTTCTTTTTCTTTTCTTTTTTTCTTCTTCTCTTCCCTCCTTTTTCTCTCTCCTTCTTATCTCTTCCTTCTCTCTCTTTCTTGCTCCTGCTTCTCCGTTTCTTCCAGAGGAGAGGAGAGTGTTGCGGCTGGGGAGGGCGCCGGCGGCTGGGCGACGGCGCGGCACGGCGCGCGGGCCGCGGGTAGACGGCCGAGCGCGGTACCGGTCAGGAGTTGGCGCAGCGCGCCGGTGCGGCTTGGTCGGGGCGGCGGCGCGGCACGGCTGGGCGGAACGGCGCCGGCGGCGACGCGGCTTATGGCGGCGGCGCGCGGCCGGGAGGCTGCGCCGCCGAGCAAGAGGCGCGCGGCAGCGTGTCGCCGGGCGGCGGCCGAGCAGGAGGAGGCCGGGGACGGCCTAAGACGGTGAAGGCGACGGCTCCCGGCGCCAGGCGACGATGGGTGGCCGCGGCAGGAGACGGCACGCTGGCCACGACGTCTGCCATGCGCGAGCTGGGCCACGGCGTCGGCCTGTTAACACCAGAATTTGGTAAGCCCCGAAGTCCTCATTGGCCCGGGATCTATATCGGCTCAAAGCTAATATCGGCCTAGAGTTCTACATCGGCCGATGGGGGTTATCTCGAACCAACCACCAATAGCAGTCGGATTCTTGTTAGATTCGGGAAGATCTTATCCAGAGAAGACCGAGTTTGAGGAGGATGCGGCTTGTATCTCTTAATTAGGAAGAGTTTGTTGGTTTTCTGTTTTATCTTTAGGAAAGTGTGTTAGTGTCCGGCAAGGACTTTATCTGTTTCCTTTTATCTTTAGGAAAGTTTGAGTCGTATTCTGTTAGGATTTTTGTTAGCCTATGGGTATAAATATGTAAGCCCGTAGTTCATGTAAAAATAATCACACGATCAATCAACTTCGGCGCATCGCCAACCTTTTTACTTTCGTCTTCTTCGGCGAGTTCATGCCCTTCACACGAAGGGTAAGTCTCGTTATGGCTGCCTGCGCTGTCGGGGCTAGGGCTTCAACGTTCTGATCTCGTCAACGTAAGCACCTACTATCATATATCTTAGTCAATCTGGTTCGGCTTCTTGATTTAGTCTTATCGGCTGAGATTCGCTTTAGGGTTTATGTCGGTATTGACTAAATCACCTTGCTAGATTAGATTGGCTAAGGTATCCACCACCCTGAAAATCAGTCAAGGGCTTGATTGTCTAGGTCTTGCGTTTCTTTTCATACTTAGTGCTGCATCAGACCAATTTGATCTACTAAGTCGTGATTAGAACCGTAATCTCTAGCCTGCTTGTTGGCTGCCAATAAGGGTTTCACCGGGGTTTCAGCCGGTGAGTTATCTGGACGTTGCATCGGCCCAAGAGTTTTACGTATAGATTGGATCTGGCCGATGACAACAGAGTATTTATTGTTTATCTGCTTGTTGAGAGTTTATGCCATCGGACTTCTGGCCGATGTGTGCTTTAATCTTCATATCAATGTTTATCTTATATTTATCTGGATTATGCTATATCATATTACTACATCATCATGTTATCGTCAGCCGATCGTCTCTATATAGATATTTGTTTAGTACATCGGCTGGAATTGTGCCATCGGCTCATCGGCCGATCGGTTGTTTTGGCTATCGGCCTATCGGCCGATACGTGTTTGCCCTATCGGCCTATCGGCCGATAGACTTTCTGTTCTGTTGTTTTGCATACCTTGTCAGTGGTAGGATCAAACTGACTGGCACGCCCGCGCTTCATCAATTTTAGGACCTGCACTGGAGCTAAGCAGATCTCCCAGGCCTTCGTGTGTCCGCACGCCGGATCCTCATCGGTGGTACGGATTTGGCGTCAACACGGTCGTGTGCTGCGGCTTGGCACGGGAGACGGCCAGGGGCTTGGCTCGAACTGGGCGACAGCCGGGCGGAGCATTCGGCCAGGCGGCTCGGTCGAACGATGATGACGTTCGGCCCGTCGTTGTGATGGCAGCAACCACGGTGGTTTGGGATGGAGAAGAGGCGGCGACAGTGGGAATGGGAAAGCTTGGAGGCTGAGGAGGACGACGATGGGGCAGTGGCTTTTATAGCCGTCGCGGCCGGTGGACGGCGACAAGGCGACTCGGCCGAGTGGGGCCGACGATCCTGTTCGGCGGTCGTCGTCGGCAGGGAGGCACGGTAGAGCGAGGACAGTGGCCGGTCCGGCATGGGTGAGCTCAGTTCACACCTTTCGGCATGGACGAGTGACACCGGTGAGCTCGTCGCGGTGCCATGGCGCACTGGACCGTGTGTAGAAATGGCCGTTTGCTCGGCGGAGAAGGCGGCGACGGTGCCTAACCATGCTCAGTGCACAGTGTAGGACGGTGCCTAATCTCCGATTTGCAGGGACGGTGCCTAACCATTGTTTTGGCATGGGGCTGAGGAGGCAGAGAAATGAAGGACGTGTGCATGCATGCATGCTGGGAGAGGATGGTTGTTGCTTGTTGCTGCTTCGTGTGTTCAGGAAAGTAGATGAGTATTTTGGCTTGCAATGAATGGAGTGAAAAGAAAGGAAAATAATTTAGAATGGGTAAAAATTGGACGAGCGATTTAGGATGCGTCTCGGATTCAAAAATCCGAACATGAGGATTTTATTTGGAGAAAAGAGGAATAGAAGGAAAAACTCGGCTTTTGCCGGTTCCGTCGGTGCACGATTAAATTTGACGAGAGAAATGGCCGTTGAATTTTGATATGTAACTGCACAAAAATATTTGTTGGCGGTAGGATTCCGGAAACAAATATTGCTAGGATCTCCGAATGGAAGGAAAATTATTTGGAAAGATATTTTGGAGGGAACGGATTTGGCGGAGAATGTGAGTTCACAAGAAAAGAATTAATTGAGATCTTTGGCACATAATCCTAAGTACACTCAAAGAACCAAATTTTTGAAAATAGGTTTTTAATAAAATAAATTTTTCGACGGGTGAAAATCAGGGTGTTACAAACCTGCCCCCCTTAACAGAATTTCGTCCCGAGATTCCAGTCGATTCTAGCTGAAGCAGGGTAACGGTCTTCTCTTGGGGTCAAACGTATCCTTGGAACTTTACACGGTCTTTAGGATGACTGTTTCCTTTAGTGCTGACGAGTAGGGTGGGATTTCTGGCCCATCCTTTCTAAGTGACACGTGGGCCCACTGTTTGGCGCCCCAAATTTTTGAACTCTGGCCCTGGCTACTGGGCTGATGTTGCTTTTAGGTTAGAAACTGGAGCTCTTCTCTGGTGTCGGTACTGGTGTTGACGTGTCTCAAGCGGGTACGGTGTGGTCCAGTGATGGGTATACTTTGTGTGCCTAGATTTTGCATCCTTCGGAGTCGTTATGGCGATCATCTGGTTTATCCTTCAGTGGTTGCAGGCGATTACTCAAATGGTATACCGGTTTACTAACATATTTTCTGTTGCGTCGTGCACTCGGGTACCCATTTCATCGAGCGCACTCCTTTATTAGGAGTCCCGGCTCGATCTCCTCGGCGTGCCGTGAGTGGAGCACGCGGGTGCGGCGAGTGGAGAGTGAGTGGAGGCGGTGTAGCTCGGGTGAAGGGGAGAAATGGAGCGAGGGTCCGGCGTCGGTGGCGGCGATAATGGCGGAGAGTGAGGCGCTGGCGGCCTAGGCGCTGGGGGCAGCGCGAAGCAAGGTGCCACTGAGGGTGGTCGACTTCGCCGGCGGTCGATGCCGGGAGAAGCGGAGGCGGCGGAGATCAAGGTGCAGCAGCGAGTTCCTTTGCCGGTGCAAGCGGCGGGCGGTGCTGATGACAGCGGGGGCGCTAGAAGGGTGGCGCCAAGGCACTCCGGCAGAGAGGAAACCTTCTTGTCTAGGGTGGCCACTATTTTGTGCTGGGTGTGGGTGTGGTCGGGTTTGCGGTTTGTCACTGTGACCATTTGTACCATTTTGTCTTCGGTGGTGCGTCCGGTGGTCTTTATTTGGAGATGGTGGCGTGCTCTGGTAGCGGATGAGCATTCTGACCACTTATGTGAGGCGGTCTATCTTCTTATTGCGTTGGCACCCATCGTCTTCATTTCCATTATGGAAGCGATGTTAGGGTAGGTAGTTGACGGCATGGTTGCCAAACCTTGGCATGTATCCCCTATGTATCAACCTTCATAGTCCATGTCTTTAATCTTTGGTCTTCCGTGTCATTAGTATGGTTGTCTCTGGTTTTTACTTGTGCCTGACTTGGCTTATCCGTTGATGAGGCTTGATTACTAACAGCATTGTGGGTTTCCCGAACAGGCTCATGCCTGTTTTAACTTTGGGTATCTAGGGGTTGCTTTCTCATTAGACGAGTTTATCATTCAATCTTGAAATAGTTCAATCCGTCGAATGGCTTTTTGTGGAAAGGGCAGGTCAGCCTAAGTGTGGACACAGACGACCCTTTTTGAACAATGGAGTCATGGCGGGCAAAAGGTTGTGTTACCCTTCATCCAATTTCTCCTTTCAACGAGATAAAAGGGTAATACATCCTTAGTGAGGAAAAGGAGAGTTGCTACTACTGGATAAGACATTTCCCAACAAGGTTCTACACACATAGCTTGCTCATGGTGATGGTGGAGGCGAGAGTGGATCGAACTCCAGCGAAGGCTTCCTGCGGATCCTGGTCAAATTGTGGCCTTGGATGCGGCGGACTATCTTGGATGCTTGCAAGAGTTGTATGGTAGTGCACTCCAGAGATAGGCGCTGGTAGCGGGCTTCTAGATCGGCATACCGATCTCGTAGTTTATCCAGTTCTTCGAGGGCCTGCTCATAGGCGTTCTCAGCGGTGCAGGCTAGCTTGGAGAGGAGAGTGCACCTGCTCCCTTCGGGTTGTCCAGTCGAGCGGAGGCGGCATCGGTTGTCGTCTCCTTCGTGATAGGGTGGAGACCAAAGCTGTCGGCTACACCCAAGGGGCGCAAATCATGCAAAGCTGTAGGAGGGCCTCACGAAACTCGTCCTTGATGGCAGCTTCAAAAGTGATTCGAGGATGGCGAGTCTAGAAAGCGACCACTTCATCTCCTTGGAAGTGGAGGAAGGCTTTCACCTTCCAGCTCTTCTGGGATCCCTGGACGATTTGCTCACCACAGTAGACGGGCTCCTCAAAGAAATCGAGTTGCCGGAGTAGGTGGCCTAGTTGTTCGGCATACCCGTTAGGGTTTTCCATGGCATGCCCCTCCATGGTTACAGGTGGGTCTTCCATGGGCTAGGGTTTCTAGCTAGCTTAGATCAAAAGAAGGGTGCCCTTTATCGTGGTTGCCTGGGGTTCCTTTTGTAGGCACCATCTTTCGGTGGCTCCTGTTATGGGGTCAGCATCTCCAGTGTTTGTGCTTCTCACGGTGAGTCCTGTTCTACTTACTGGTGGTGGACAGTATCTTGTCATGTATTCTCGAGGACTGGTGGTCATGGTTCTTGTTAGCCTTGGTTTGATGGGTCTTAAGGCGATTACATGCCCATAAAACTTGATTATCCTATGGCTGGGCATTTTGCTGCAGAGTCGGTCCTTAGAGTGTCCAATGAAATTTTCTTGTTCTTCCTGTCATGGGCATGGTTACTTCGGGTCCTTAATGAGTCGTCTGGGGCCGCTTGTTGATGAGGGCTTGAATACTGATTTTATTATTAGTTCCTCGCCGTGCTTACATCGCTTCTTGCTTGGGTAACGGGGGTCGCTCCTTTCTGTTAGGTGTGCTTATTAACCAAAACTTGGAATAACCCATACTGACAACAACGGGCTTCCTAGAGGAAGGCGTAATGATCTAGCTACGAACAAAATGTTTAACTGCAAACCATGAACTTATGACAGACTAAAGGCTTCATTCCATTCATAACAGGATACAGGGGGTACAACTCTAGGGGTGAGGTACAATTCAAGGGAAAGGGAAAAGGAACTACTACGCTTAACAGTGCAAAGCCTAATAGGGGTTTACACACCTAACGGTACTCATGGCGATGGCGCAGGGGAGAGTGGATCCATCCCTAGGGGGGACTTCCCGCGTTTCCTGCTCATCTCATAGGCTTTCATCATATTGGCCGCCACATTCGCCTGTGCAAGCAGTGCAGAGGTGTTCCTGCGGGTCAGCCGCTGGTAACGGGCTTCCAGGTCTGTGTACTGTTCTGGAAGCTCGTCCAGCTCCTCGAGTGCCTGCTCATAGGCATTCTTGATAGTGCAGGTTAGCTCGGAGAGGAGAGTGCACCGGGTTCCTTGGTCCTATCCGGTCACGCAGAGGTGGTACAGGTTGTCGTCTTCGGCGCGGAATGGGTGCAAGCCATAGTCATTGACTATACCCAGAGGGGCGGAGATCTTGCAAAACCGGTAAAGGGTTTCATGAAGCACATCCTGGAAGTGAGCTTCAGGGGTGATCCGAGGATGACGCGTCTAGAAAGAGAGTGCCGTTCCTTCTCCTTCTCCCTGAAAGGGGAGAAAGATCTTCATCATCCAGTACTTCCGGGATCCTCGGACGATCTGCTCACTATGGTAGATGGGTTTAGTGAAACCACCTAGCTGCCGGAGTAGGCACTCCAGCTGTTTGGCATATGCATTGGGGTTGTCCTGAGGGGGACAATCTGTGGTTACCATGGGGTCACTTTGAGGGGGATTCTCTGTGGTTGCCATGGGGTCTGCCATGGGGCTAGGGTTTTTCTGGCTCAAAGAGAAGGGAGAGGGGTGGTGCATTTCCTTGGGGTGGCCTGGGGCTAGGGTTTTTCTGGCTAGCTCGGTTCGAAAGAAGGGAGAGGAGTGGTGCATTTTCTTGGGGTAGCCTGGGGTTCCTTTTATAGGCATCGACCACTGGGCTACTGTGATGGGGTCAGCAACTCCAGTGCTCGTGTGTTCCGGGGGTGGCCTGTTCCAATTGGATCCTATCAATCAAGGCTCCTGTTGTGTTCCTGTGGGTACTGTTGGAATACGGTGGTTCCCGGGTCTTTCGGAGTCTTGGTTGGTACTGTTTGGGTCGCCGTCCTTGTGGTCGAAGCTTTCGGCTGAGATCACATTCCTATTTTCGTAGGTTGCCGAATTCCCAAGGTGGTTTTGTTGTGGTCGGCTTACTGTGGCTAGACCGGGTGGGGTCTTAACTTAACACGTGTCGATCGTAATTGTACTCATCTTGGTGATTATCCTTCATCCTGACAACATCGGTATTTGGAAGATTAGGGAGGAATGAGAAAGTCCATCGGAAAGAAAGAAATAGAGTTTTCTAAGAAAGGGCTGCTTAATGGGAAGTTTTAATTGTTCGGGTGATGTGTAGCATACACTTGGTGAGCACACAAGGGAGGGAGGTGAGTAGTTAACTGCCTAAGAGCTACTACACAATGAAGAAATCAATGCACAAAACGATGGGTTGCTACCCCATACTGCGATAACTCACAATAGGAGGCGGCTTATGCACAATACAGCGTCTACGGCACACATCTAAGGGTATTTAGTCAGATCAGTTAGTGGTTCATGTGGTCCTAATAAATCAGCTATCTCTTCATCCTTAATCCTTATAATCTGTATAGGAGTATTTGAAATTAAAGCGGTGAGTAGAGGTTGGATAAAATGCATTTTCAAAATTACTCGAGACAGAAGAGTAGTAAGAACCCATGGGTTTATCAAAATAGTTTTTGCAAATAAATAGTGTGGTCATACTTGGTTCGTTTCCTGCTTAGCTTCTTGACTCGGTCCTTAACTGACCAGGGTCGGTGGCTTACCGTTCCCAGAACCACCCATATTCTATCCGTGCCGCCCCAGTCGAAATCACTTTTGTTTAATTAAGTTTTTGGGTTTTTACAAAGGTTTTCATGCTGTGGGTGGCGCTTATGTCTCCACCCGATCTCTATCAATCACTCCCATCGAGTGATCAGTATAACCACATCCACATATCACACATATGGAGTGTATAACGTCTACGTAAGCAGGGCTAAGCAGTGAATAAATAATCACGCGTAAAGTAATATACTCAGGTAACAAAGGTGTGTAAATACATAAGGATAAACAATATCAGAGGTAAGGCTTAAGCAAATGTAGGTACGCATTTTATAATTAGTTTGTAATTTTATTTGTAATCAACACATTTATAAAAATAAGATCAACATGTTCGAGGAAGGGGGCGTAGTGACTTGCCTTGCTCAATTGGGGGTTCGTTCTCGATTAGCTCAGTTTCCTCCGCGCAGATGTACCCTGTCCGGTTGAATACTAACGTCACAAACTACTCGCTAACACAAAAAGAGACAAAAATTCCAGAACAATCAAAAAAATAACCAACCCAGTGCCATTGCGTAGATCTTGATTTTTAGAAAGATTTTGACGAAAGTTTCGTTCAAATCCGACTTAAAACGGGGAAGATACGGGATTCGAAAGATTGGAAAAGTTTTAAAACAAAGAAAAGGAAAAAGGTCTGACAGGTGGGACCGTCCTTAGGTCCTCACGTACAGGTTTTGTTTTTAAATGGGTGTGCGCATGGTGAGGTGAAGGGCTTGGGCGAGCTACAAGCATGCATGCATATGCATACACACGGCTAGCTAGCTGCATGCATGTGAGCTGCTTGCATGCATGCACACGTACAGCCAGCTACCTGTATGGCGCATGCATGGCCGGTGGCACAGCGGGATCGCTGCGGAGGGCAACCGCGCAGGGAACGGGTACGGTGTTGCGCCTCATGACGTCACCGTGCCGCGGCAACAACGGCGGTAAGGAAACAAAAGCAAGAGGAAGAGCAGGAGAGGAGCTCACCTTGCGGCAGCCGGGTAGCGGCTGTTAACGACGGATTTTGGTAATCGACTCGGAAAGAAAAGAGGAAACCGAAGCAGAGAGGAAGGATTGAGTTGGAGTCGGACCAGGCTTCGTATCGGACCCGGTAACCGTATCGGACTGGGGAGGCGTTGCTATAAAGAGCGTATCGGCCGATACGGATTTGGTTTGGTAGTGGGCCGATACGGGTTGTGAGCTGATAGTGTCAACGTGGGTTTGATCTGGGCTCGAAGTAAGCTTCAAGGAAGTTGCCAAATAGAGATAAAGCTCGGTTTTAGGCAATTGTATCTTGTAAATTAAGTAGTGTAGATCTAATCTGTGGCTTAAGTCTGCCGCAAGGACTTGTTTGTTAGTTGTAGATAAGATCGTGCCCTACAAGGGTTCTGTTGTAGCCTCGGGTATAAATATCCCGATAGTTTGTACATGCAAACTCTCTCTCAATCAATCACACAACAAAATCAATCTACTTCCGGCGCATCGCCAACCCTCGCAAGAGGTCTTCTTCGACGAGTTCTTGCTTCCTCGGAGCAGAGGTAAGAACTCGTTCCCGACGATCTGCATCGTCGGGGCCGACGTGTCGCTTTAGACACGTTAAGCCTCGATGATGTGATCGTCGATTATCATGTCTTGAATAGTTTTGACCGGTATCTTAATTAAGCCTTGCCAGCGGTTTACTCGCTTTAGGGTTTATTGCTGACGATGGTTTAATTCTTATGCTTGGCTAGATTGTTCAATGCAGCCGCCATCCCCAAAAGCAATCGACGACTTGATTTTCTTTGTGTTAAGTCTCAATTCACACTTCGAGTTGCCATCGACCTTAGTCCTGTTTTGAGATCTAACACGAAGCCTGTTTTCGGTTGTAATTAAGGATAGTGCCGGGGTTTTAGCCGGTCTTATCTAACATATGTGATTGCTTTATGTTTCTTGCATATGTTTGCCACTTATATGTGCAGATCGATAAGTATAGATATGTCGATCGTGAAGTAATCTTAAGATTTCTTTATGGTTGATGTGTTTATATTGGCCGATTGGCTCGTATAAGTTTGCACTAGAGTACTAGCTGGTGTAGTTACCTTTGTTATCCTTATCGGCCGATATTATTAGTTGAGATCTACATATCAATGAAGGCCGATAAGATTAGATTCATGTTTTACTTATTTTCTAAGTGAGCCGATATAGCTTTGCCCTATCGGCTGGGCTATGACAATGTGTCATCGGTCTATTGACCGATCGGCCGTTGTTCTCTGACTTGGTTTACTTGTTTCTTGTTGATTGCAGATCAAATCAACTGGCACGCTCTACTTACGACTAGGCAAGCCATTTGGACCTGCACTGGAGTTAAGCAGATCTCCCAGGCCGCCGTGGTAACGCGGAACCCGTTTGGTTGCTGGACGGGTCGAAATTCTGCGCCAACACGCTTTTGGCACGCCCGGTGGGACCACAAGAACACAAGCTTCTCACCAGCAACAAGAACACCTCGAGATGTCGAAGCAGGCCGAGATCGTCGAGGAGAACGTCATTCCCGTGACCGCCGACCAGCTCAGCGCAGAACAAAAAGCTGAGATGGATAGTCTGGTCGAGCAGTTCCAGAATATGTACCTGCAAACATATTCTAGGACTCGGCAGGGCACCTTGATTCAAAAGTCCAAGGTGGTCATGCCGAGTTCCGGAGATGGAGCTGGAACGTCGGCGGCGGCGCACGATCACGCCGTCAAAACTGAAGACACTGCAGCGCCGACGTTGCAAGACAGGATTGACTCCGCAGTCCACTCTGCGCTAGTCAACCAATCAGGGATTTTGGTGAACACCTTGACCAATACGGTCAAATCTATCTTAGACGGGTCAATTCACCAGTTCAAGCCTCAGGGGCCGATTTTCTTGCCAGAAAATAAGTTCCCTGCATATCGGACCCTGAGGAATGATCTGAGCACGTCTCAGCCAACAGCGCCGATGCCACCCCCATCGGCGCAGCCGACAACGACATTGCCACTGGTCCTCACCAGGCAGACTGGGGGCAGCCCTCAGCTCATCACCGAGGAACAATACGCTCAATGGGCCAAGGGGAAGCAACCGGTGGTTGAGCCGATGCAGCAAGTTCCCGTCAACCAGCCATCGGCCGGACAACCGCAAGCCCCAGTGTTCAATAGTCCTCCACTTCAAGCTGCATACAACGTGCCACAAGGCTATCAGCAGCACCCTGCAGGACAGTATGGCGTACCGAACTCGGATCATCATTACCAGCCATACTCCCCTAGGCAGTATCAAGCAGAGGGTCTGCAACAATCGTTTCAGCAAGACCTCCCACATCGGCCCGCAGGATATTGGGCCGATATGATAGCCGAAGTGATGCGGGACCAATTCGGCTTGAAGCCCAAGGAGAACTCTACAGTGTATCGGCACCCGTATCCCGAGGAATTTGACAGGGTACCATTGCCAGGCCGATACAAGATCCCGGATTTCTCCAAGTTTTCGGGACAGGACAACGTCTCGACATATGAGCATGTCAGCCGATTCTTAGCACAGTGCGGGGAGGCATCGGCTATCGAGGCGTTGAGGGTGAGGTTTTTCCCTCTGTCCTTATCAGGGTCTGCATTCACATGGTTCTCTTCCTTGCCCTGCAATTCCATCAGAGGATGGATAGATCTGGAGAAACAGTTTCATAGATACTTCTACAATGGCGTACAAGAAATGAAACTGTCAGATCTGACTGCCATCAGGCAACGAGTGGATGAATCGGTCCCTGAGTACATACAAAGGTTCAGAGACATACGAAACAGATGTTATAGCCTCAGTCTGACCGATTCCCAGTTGGCCGATTTGGCATTTCAGGGATTGCTAGGGCCGATACGCGAGAGGTTCTCCTCGCAGGAATTTGACAGCCTCGCTCAGCTGGCACAACGAGTATCGGCCCACGAGCAGCGATTCCAGGAGGCAAAGAAGTTCGCGAAAAAGATTAACACTGTTTATCAGTACGCCTCCGACGATGACGACGATGAAGATGGTGATGTCGACCTAGCCGAGTGGGCCCGGATGAGGAAATCAACAACTTGCCAGTGGGCCAAGAAAGGAGATAAAGAAGGATAATATGATTTCGACATCAACAAGGCCGATAAGATATTTGACCTGCTGTTGCAAGAAAAGCAGATCCAACTGCCAGTAGGTCACGTATTGCCATCGGCCGAAGACATCAAGAAAAGGAGATATTGCAAGTGGCACAATTCTTATTCACACCATACAAATGAATGCAAGATCTTCCGGCAACAAATTCAATCGGCCATCGAGCAGGGCAGAATTAAAATCGATGACGCCAAGCGGCCGATGAAGATTGAAGGCCACCCGTTCCCAGTCAACATGGTGCGGGCGGACAGGGCCGATGGCGGTGGCCATCGGACTGGCAAGCGACCTCATCAGACCTCTGAGGGCCTGATCAGAAAATATCAGCGGAGGCGGGAGGAACAAGCTCAAGACCA
>BDMV01000004.1:14111987-14172730 GCA_008326285.1 Oryza officinalis
AGCGGCGGCCGGGAGAGGGGAAAGGAGGGGCGGCGGCGGTGCTCACCGGTGGTGACGAAGGAGGCGGCGGAGCTCACCGGCGCGACGAAAACGACGGCCGCGACGGCGCTAGGGTTAGGGTTAGGGCTGCGGCGGCGCGGGGAAAAACGAGGGGTGGCGGCCCCGGGGGGTGGGATATAAAGGCGGCGCGGCGGGAATCCCGCCGGGAAAAGCGGCGGAGCGAGCGGCGCGGCGGCCGGCCGAGTCGGAGACGACTCGGTCGCGGCCCCACCCGTCAGCGGGCGCGCGGCGCGGGGAGGCGGCGGCGGCTCTCGGCCGGCCTTGGGCCACGGCCCCGGGCCGGCCCGAGAGGAGGAGGGACGCGGAGGCGGCGCGGGCGCGGCCTTGGGCCGCCTTGGGCCGAAGGAGAGGGGAGGGGGTTGCGGGGGCCGCGGGGGAGAGAGAGGACGGTTTTGGGCCGGAAACGGCCCAAAACGAAAAAGAAGGTTTTAAATTGTTTTTCTATTAATTTAATTGATTAACTGATCTTTGTGACTTTAAAATTATTTCTTTAGCTCCAAAAATTCACGAAAAATTTTGGAGAGTACTTTAGGGCACAGGGAATATTACAAAAATATTTCCGGCCATGATTTTTAAAAGAAATTTTGATTTCCTTGCTAATTTCACTTGTTTAAATTGCTTTTGATTTTTATTTAATTTCTAGAAAATGTATTATTAGGTAATTTTTAATCCCGATCGAAAAATCGGGGTGTGACATCTACCATCCCCAAAAGCGATCGACGACTTGATTTTCTTTGTGTTAATTCTCGATCTACACTCTGAGTTGCTATCGACCTTAGTCGTGTTTCGAGGTTTAACCCAAAGCCTGTTTTCCGATCGCAATTAAGGATAGCACCAGGGTTTCAGCCGGTCTTACCTAATGCATGTGATCAGCTATATTTTTACATGTATTCGCCACTTACGCAGGCTGATTGGTGAATATAAATATGTCGGTCACAGGGTATTCTCAGGATTTCTCTGTGATTGGTGTATTTATATTGGTCGATTGACTTGTATAAGTTCGCACTACGGTATTAGCTAGTGTATTTATCTTTGTGCAACCCTCATCGACCGATTCCAGTAATTTACTATAAACACATTAACATGGGCCGATGGGATTAGATCTATTTTATCAGTTCTATCATATTATTACCTCAAGTAAGCCGATATAGTTGTGCCCTATCGGCCAGGCCTCCACGATGCATAGACCGATCGGTCATCGTTTCTCACATGGTTTACTTGTTTATTCTTGTTGATTGTAGATCAAATCAACTGGCACGCCCTACACGCACCTAGGCAAGCCATTGGACCTGCACTGGAGCTAAGCAGATCTCCCAGGCCGCCCTGGAAACGTGGAACCCGTTTTCTTGTTGGGCGGGTCTAAATTCTACACCAACAGCGGGTTAGGTGAGCGCTGCAGAACTCACCTAACCACATTTATAGCGGTTCAGACGGGCGCACTACGCCGCATTTAATGCGGCGTGGTGCGTGCATATCCGTTCTGTGACTGGTCACGGTGTGTGACCGGTCGCAGACCGGTCAGATCACGGGTTAGGTGGTGCCAGGATGCCTGTGCACCGCGCGCGTGCCAGGCGGCCTACTGCGCACCTCGCCCCGTCCCATCAGAATGATGAGAGCCTTCTGTCTCTCGTCTCTCAGCCAGAGTTGGTATGCCAGCTCCGGTCAGATGCTTTCCCGATTCTGGTGCAGGCAAGACGCAGAAGTCGCCCGCCATTTAATGAAGGTTGAAATGGGCATCCCCTGGATGGGTCGAATGATCGAGCGAAGGCGTGCTGCGACGTCTGTCAAAGGCTGCTTCCGACGGTAGGATAGCCCTAAATGTAAAAGAATGTTTTCTTTCTTAGGCAGCTCGTGGCCCATGTGGTAGCCCCTTGCCATATAAAAGGAGGCTCAAGCCTAGGAAAGAAGAGGACTGACTCTGGATTCTCTGGGGACTCTCTCTGGATTCCATCATACTCTCAGATCTACCAGAATACAGGAGTAGTGTATTACGCTCCTTAGCGGCCCGAACCTGTCTAAATCGCAGTGGCGTACGATCCTTCTTTGAGCGCCAGCGGTGATGGCGGGGAGCAGAACCCGCGCCATCGGGCTCGCACCCCGTCGTCCCCCTCCCGCCGGAATCTTGGGTGGGGGAAGGCTCCTGAGGAAGTCGAGGGATCCACGACCTCGCCACCCGCAGGCGACGGAGGAGGACGGCAAGGCGGGGTGCGTCCCCACCTCACCTATGGTGATGGCGGCATGCCCCAGGGCGCGCTCCAAGCTGCGGGTGCACTCTTGCGTCATCCACCCATCGTCCTCGATCCAGAGACCCCGGCCCAACGTCTTCCGTTGCCGGGACCTCTGGCGCTGCCACCGCTGGCTCTACGTCGTCGAGGCGGAGGGCACGACGGGCGATGGCTGACACCCGCCGTTCGTCCGCGGTTCCCTCGTCAACGCCTCTGACTCATGAGAATATGCATGGGGGGCCAGACGCCCGGCTCAATATCGAGCGCCGGCGCGACGCTCGTCGCGCCACCCATGCAACGAAAGACGCCTCCTCCTCTGGGGCGCCGCTCCGTTCCGGTCACAGGGGCCGGCCCCCCGTGTCCCTGGTTGGTGGTACCGGCTGTCGAGCCTTCGTGGCGAGCCTTCAGAATGTCCGTTGGCCCCCGAGGTTCCGGCCCACCATCACCGAAAAATATGACGGGAGCGTCAACCCCACTGAGTTTCTCCAGATCTACACGACTGGGATAGAAGCCGCGGGAGGTGACGACAGGGTCATGGCGAACTTCTTTCCCATGGCCCTGAAGGGCCAGGCGCGGGGATGGCTAATGAACCTCCCACCCGCGTCGGTCCATTCTGGGACGACTTGTGCCAATAGTTCACCACGAGCATCCAAGGCACATATCCGCGCCCAGGCGAAGAGGCGGACTTGTACGCGGTACAGCGGAGGGACGATGATCCCTCCGCTCATACATCCAGCGGTTCTATCAGGTCCGCAACACCATACCAAGCATCCCTGCAAATGTGGTTATCTACGCATTTAGGGGGGGCGTGCGGCACAACCGCATACTCAAAAAGATCGCCTCCAAGGAGCCCCAGACCACCGCGCAACTCTTCGAGCTCGCGGACCGTGTGGCTCGCAAGGAGGAGGCCTGGACCTGGAACTCCTCCGGCTCTGGAGCAGCGGCTCCGGCTACCCCTGAGTCCGCCGCTCGTTCAGGGCGGCGGGACAAGAGGAGGAAGAAAAGGTCGGCCCATTCTGACGACGAGGGTCATGTCCTCGCCGCCGAGGGCGCTTCACGGGCCCCCCGAAAGGGGAGGCCCGTGGGCGACAAAAAGAAGAAGGCCGGCGCTCCCGGTAGAGAGCGCCCGGCCGGCAAGTGGTGCACTGTGCACAACACCTCCCTCCACGACCTCACCGACTACCACGCGGTTCAAAACTTGGCCGAGCGAACGAGGAAGTGGGAGGAGGACAAGAGGCAGGAACGCCGTGAGGGCAAGGCCCCGGCGACTTCCACCGGCAACCGGCGAGGTGAGGCCAAGCAGAAGCCCCCCACTGAGGACGTCGACGATGGCGATGATGACCTGGGCATTCAGGAGCCCGAGGCCACCGTCGCCACCGTTGATGGGGGAGCGTGCGCTCACGCTTTTCGCCGAAGCCTCAAGGCCATGAAGCAAGAGATTTTGGCCGCTGTCCCCACCCATGAGGCAACGCGGCGGGCGCGTTGGTCGGAGGTCACCCTTACCTTTGACCGAACTGACCACCCGCCATGCGTTGCCCGAGGAGGGCAGATCGCGATGGTGGTCTCCCCCATCGTTTGCAACGTGAAGTTGAGGCGCGTCCTGATAGACGGTGGCGCAGCTCTCAACATCCTCTCCCCCGCGGCTTTTGATGTCATCAAGGCCCCAGGGATGGAGCTCCGGCCGTCCCAACCGATCATCGGCGTGACGCCGGGGCACACCTGGCCGCTAGGCCATATCGACCTCCCGGTCACCTTCGGTGGCCCCACCAACTTCCGCACCGAGCGGGTAGACTTCGATGTGGCGGACCTCAATTTGCCCTACAACGCGGTCCTGGGAAGGCCCGCGCTGGTGAAGTTTATAATGGATATCCATTACGCCTACCTCCATATGAAGATGCCGGGCCCAAGTGGCCCCCATCACCGTCCATGGCGACCTCAAAGTCGCGCTCGCTTGTATGGAGCAGCGCGCGGACCGCCTCACTGCGGTGTCCAAGCCCGCGGGCGGCGATGAGAGGCCCGGTGCCTCCACCTCGCAGCGGATGGCCTCAGGCGACGAGGTCTCAGTGAAGGAGGTCGCCCTGGGTGACGACCCGTCCAAGACCACCCAGATTGGTGGTCTCTTGGACGACAAATAGGAAGATGCGCTCGTCTCCTTCCTGCGGGCAAACGCCGACGTCTTCGCGTGGAGACCGGCGGACATGCCCGGGGGCCCAGGGGCTCACTCCGACGCACCCGGGTCGCCGGCCTCGCCGTCGCTGTCGTCGTCGGCACCACCGTCGCCGTCCTCCTCCTCGTTGCAGTCGAGAGCAAAGATGAGCCGAGGGGCCGTCCCCTCGAAGCCATGGATGATTTGATCGGCAGCATCCCGGACTTGGGCGCGCGCGTTGGCCTCGGTTCCGGGGGGGAATTCTTCCAACGCCGTCCACGGGGAGAAGTCAGGGTCCCGGGCTTGGTAGCTCGCCAGCACGAGCTCCACCGTCCCCCGGGCGAGGTCCCTTGAGGAAGACTTAACCGTCTCCTCAATCTCCTCGGGGAGCCTCTCAAGGCCCCCGGCCTTCTCCGAGAGGCGCTGGGCGAGGTCCCCCCGGTTGGCGGCGTACTTTGCGTGCCGCCCGCTCCAGAGGCCCGCCTGACGCCCGGCGCGATCGAGGCGGGAAACGGCGTCCCGAAGCATGCCGGGCCCTACCTCGTTCGACAGCCAGAGGGCCTCAACCTCCCCGGCGGACGAGTCCAGGGCACCCTGCAGCTCGGCGATGGTGTCCTCGGTGACTGTGAGGAGGGCAGCCAGATCACCGTGGCCTGCGGCCGCCCTGCCGCTGCGCACCCGCGCGTCCAGCTCCCTTGCCCGCGCCTCGAGTTTGGAGGCCCGCTGCTTCAGCACGTCCCTCTCGGCGCGGGCGCTTTCCAGATTACGGCGCGCCTACTCCTCTCGTGCCGCCTCGCGGAGGAGCAGGCTGTCCGCCAGCCGCTGCGCCGCGGCCTCGGCCTCCTCGAGGGCTCGTCCCCGCTCGGCAAGCGTGTCTTCGCGGAGGCAGAGTGCGGACTCCTACTCGGAGGAGGCAGCCTCGTGCGCCGTCAGTGTCGCCTCCCGTGTAGCGGCGGCGGTCTCGCGTGCCGCCAGCGCCGCCTCCTTCGTGTCCAGGGCGCGGGCGCGCTCCTCCAGCGCCTCTAGCTCCCGGGCGCGGAGGTCAAGGGCCTCGGCCCACCGGTGCACGGCGGCCTCTCGAACGAGCAGGCGCGAGGCCCGCCCCACGAGCGTGGCGGAGCGCTCCTCCAGCGCCATAGTCCGGGCCTCTAAGGCCTCCTCGCGCTGGCGGATCGCCGCCTCGATCTCCATCGCCCAACGCTCCCGGGCAGCGGCGGCGTCAAGAACTCCCCGGGCGGCGTCGAGCTTCTCCTCCAGCTCCGCCATCCGGCTCTCGTATTGGAGACGGAAGTCGTCCCGCGCCCCGTCGAGCACGGTGGTGGCGATGAGGGCTGTCTCCCGCTCCTCCTCCACTTCCCGGACGATTTCTGCCAGGGTCCTGCGGCGAGCCTCGAGCTGCGAGGTGTGCAGGCTATGCGCCTTACGGCCGGCCTCCACCATGGCCTCCACGGTGCGCCGTCCCTCCTCGACGCGCGCCCACGCCATGTCGATTTCTGCCCGCTCCGCCTGTAGGGCCTCCATTTGGGCGCTTAGCCCGTCCAACACCATGCTGTTGGCCGTAGCCAAGGCCTGCAGGAAGGGCTCCGCGCTTAGCGGGTTGGCGGAAGAAAAGGGGAAAGGGCGCCCCTGTGGTGGTGAAGCCCGGCTCGACTCGCCGGTCGGTGTGTTGGCCTCGGGGGCCCTTCCCGAGGCCGGCTCATCCGCAGCGCCGCCTGGGGCGTCAGGCCCCGGGTGCGCCCCTTCAGCGTCATCACGGGCCGCCTCGGTGGCGGCCTCCGCCTCCAGCGCAATCGGGTCTGGGACCTGGGTTGCAGCCTCGGCTGCCGGTGCCTCGTGCGCGCGCGCCGCCTCTGCCTCCCGGGCAGCCTCCTCAGCCCGACGGACTCTAGCCGCCTCCCGAGCAGCCTACTCGGCCTAGCGGACTCGGGCCGCCTCCCGAGCAGCCTCTTGAGCTACCCGTAAGCGGCCTGCGGCTTCCTGCAGGTCGGCCTCCCGCTTCTGAGCCTCTGCGGTCGCCGCCTCCCCGGCTTCGTTGCTAGCGGGCCGGCCGGCCTTGGAGTGACGCGTGGGGCGGGACGGGATCTCGCTGAGGCAGATGAAAAATATGGAACAGGAAGAGGTAAATGAAAATAAGCCCTGGGGGTTTGGGAATGAGAGTGTGGCCGCTGTGGGTGAGAGGTCGAACCTGCGGGGTGGCCGGGTGAACGACCACTTTGGGGGCGTGATGAGGCTCCCCCTGCACGGCTCGGTCTCCCTCATCTTGCGGAGCCGCTTCTTCTTCCGCTCCCCCTCAGGCTGGGGTGTCGGTGCGGCGTCCTCCGGGCGCCTGCTACTGACGTGCACCGCCCCGCCCCTCGAGGAGGAGATGGTGGAGGGGTCGCCTCCTGCTTCCTCTTCCCCTTGGCGTCGGTAGGGCGACTGCCCCCCGAACCCCCGCCGCGGGGCCTCGAAGCGTGGTCCCCTTCGGGGTAGATTGATCCCCTCCGCGGCTGCCGCCCGCGCCGTCATGGCCTCGGGGGGCCTGATCCCCCGACGCCCCGTCCGTCTGCATGATGGCCAGAATGTTGGCGCGCTCCGGGTCGCTGCAGAGGGGGAGGATCCCCCGAGGGATGAGGGATGACTCCACGGAGCTAAGGTTTAGCACCCGTTGGACCACCATCTTGAAGTCCTTGGGGTCCCAATCCCACTTACGCCCCTGGTGGGTCCTTAGGAGGTCCTCGGTCCCGGCGTACTCCCAGGCGCCCCAGGCGCATCGCCAGAGCGGCGCGATCCGGCGGCGAAGGTAATCGCCGAATACCATGGCCCCCGTGAGCCCCTGGGCTCGCAGGCCCGCCAGGCGATCCAGGATGGCATCGTAGCTGTCCCCCAGATCCACCGTCGCCCGCCAGCTTGGCTCGGGAGTCGGAGGCGCGCTTCGTCGGGGAGGGAGGTGTAGAACCAGTCGCCCTTCCAGTCGTCCCACTCCTTGCGGAGGACACACGGGATGTAGCGGTTCAACACCTACCCCCGCGGCTGGAAGTAGCAGCCACCGACCACCGTCGGCGGCGACACCGGCTGCACGGTGAAGAACCACCGAAACAGCCGAAGGGATGGGCGCACCCCAATGAACATCTCGCACAGGTGTGCGAAGATGGCCAGCGTCATCACCGCGTTGGGGGTGAGGAGCGCCATCTGGAGGCCATAGAACTCCAGAACGGCCATGAAGAATGTGGAGAACGACGGAATCAAGCCCGCCATGGCAAAGGAGAGGAAGAAGACGGACTGCTCTGGGTAGTGCGGCGCCGGGCGTCCCTCGCCCAGCGCGACCACCTCCTGGGTAGCAGATTCCGGCATGATCCGGCATGGTAGCCCGGCCTGCCTCTCGCTGGTGATGCGGGAAGGCGGCAGCACGCTGCCGTCAAGCGGCACGGGGCTCCGCGTCATGGCGCCGGCGGAGGGGGAGCTTGAGGACGAGAGCGCGTGGCAAGAGGAAGACGAGAGAAACAAGAGAGCTAGAGCACGGATGGCAAAGGCAAGGAAAAAGTGGCGAGAAGAAGGAAACGAATCCCTTCCTCGGCGCCCTTTATACCCTTGCCTCCGCCGCGCTCGGCTCCTCGTTTCCCGCGCCCATCTCCTTGCCCCCTCGTTTCTCGCGCCCACACCTCCACTAACCCCACTCGCCCGCTTCTGGCGCACGCATCAGTCATGCGACCATAGCGATCGAGGAGGGGTAGATCGTGTGCGCGTTAATCACGCTCGGTTACCGCGAGAAGCACCATCATTGCGTCCCCAGGCGAAACGGACCGACGTGTCCCGATCCGCGCGCCGCCTCGAGTAATGCTGCGGTCACAAGGAGACCGCTCATTAATGTCGACTGGCGTTTTTCACCGATATGCGTGCCTCACGACCGTAGGAATCCTGCTCGCCTTTGGGGGCCGGTCCCACCTGTCACCAGGCCCGAGGGGTGGCGTCAAGCTTGGGTGCCCCCCCCCTCCTCGAGTGTGGCCACCCGGGCGTGACGCCGGGGGCTACTGTCGGTGACATGGGACCGAGGGTATCGAGACCAAAGGGAAGGGCGGCCACAGGGATCCACGTGGCCCGCTTCCCCGGAGGGGTCGGGCCCGAGGGTGACGTGGCGGCTGCCCTCCCGGTTTCCTCCCGGGGTCGGGCCGCTCCCGTTTCTGCCCCGAGGCCTGGGGCGCCCCGACCCCCTGCGGCTTGGATGCCACGTGCGCGGGTTAGGTGAGCGCTGCAGAACTCACCTAACCACATTTATAGCGGTTCAGACGGGCGCACTACGCCGCATTTAATGCGGCGTGGCGCGTGCATATCCGGTCCGTGACCGGTCACGGTGAGTGACCGGTCGCAGACCAGTCAGATTGCGGGTAGGTGGTGCCAGGATGCCTGTGCACCGCGCGCGTGCCAGGCGGCCTGCTGCGCACCTCGCCCCGTCCCATCAGAATGATGAGAGCCTTCTGTCTCTCGTCTCTCAGCCGGAGTTGGTATGCCAGCTCCGGTCAGATGCTTTCCCGATTCCGGTGCAGGCGAGACGCAGAAGTCGCCCGCCATTTAATGAAGGTTGAAATGGGCATCCCTCGAATGGGTCGACTGACCGAGCGAAGGCGTGCTGCGATGTCTGTCAGAGGCTGCTTCCGACGGTAGGATAGCCCTAAATGTAAAAGAATGTTTTCTTTCTTAGGCAGCTCGTGGCCCATGTGGTAGCCCCTTGCCATATAAAAGGAGGCCTAGACCTAGGAAAGAAGAGGACTGACTCTGGATTCTCTGGGGACTCTCTCTGGATTCCATCATACTCTCAGATCTACCAGAACACAGGAGTAGGGTATTATGCTCCTTAGCAGCCCGAACCTGTCTAAATCGCTTGCGTCCACGCGTTTTTCTCGCTGAGATCCCACAGATCAGGGGCGAAGAATTTCACCTTGCGCCCCCGGCCGAACCGGCAACGGGGGACCTGCGCGGTCTCCCGGTGAGGAGCTTCGCACTCCGTCAGCTTTAGTTATAAACCGGCACCAATGAGTGATTATAAGTATCGGTTTTTTATTTTATTCTGAAAAAGGTAAAAAACGTTTTATAGGTGTCGGTTTTAGGTAAACTGGCACCTATAAGACCGGTTTTTATGTGGTGTTTTGTAGTAGTGCTGGAGGCATAGCAATGCTCATGAGGTAGATATGTTATAATGGAAATGGCAAAACTGAGGACAAATTATACAAGGGTAATGACAACTTATTCTTGTTCCAACTGAGTATGTAAGAGAACAATTAAGCTTGAAGACAGGAGACAGTATATGTGAAGAATGACTGGAGCCTTGCTCCCTTGGCCTCTTGGGAACAATATATAGTGTATGTAACATGTGAAACAATATATAGTTTGCCCTTGGGTTTTTACAAGGACTATTAATTGTACGCACATGATTCTGGGCATTTTCCATATTGCCCACGTTGATATATTAGTCCACCTAGCTAACAAATAAATTAATTCAACTCTGCTGTTACTACATATGTGCAAAATAATCAAGTGTGCCGATTTAAAAATAATAGTCTCTAACACTTTAATTTCTGTCCAAAAGAACAGGATCTCACAAGCCTAATGCATATACGTTTTCTGTTTTCAGTACGTTGTTCACCTACACCCAATTTAAGACCAAAAACGCCCGCAGTTCACATAATTTAACTGCTTCTAGCCAACGGAACTATCCACTGCTACTAGCTCATAAAATATCGAGAGACGATTGATCGATCTGACAGGGATGTTAGGGGTTACGACTAAATTGCAATTAAGCTACTGTCCATCTAGCTACGTAGGCTTTCGAGGCATCAGGAATCGGTTAGGCGTAGAATTGCGCCATTGATGTTGGTGCCTAAAATTTGATATCTAAATTTTCACGGTCCTACTATCACGATCGACGCCGTATGACTCCTAGAACTGTAAAAGACAGACAAATGACCAATCATCGATGACCCGTAGAGTGTGATTATATCTAGTTATAATCGATTTATCTTTAGCTATTAGGCCCGCCGTGCCCTTCTAATTTTAGTTCTGAGCCTTAGTTCTGATCTCCTGGGCTTTAGTATTTTAGTTATGTCACTAATTAAGCATACTTAGTATTTATGCATTTAAGATTTGGGAACAATCGCACACCCCGCGCATGCCAATATACGGCCCTGAGCAATACATATGTTTGTAACTCTCGTCAGAGTAGGCACGATCTTATTAATTGACTCAAATCCATGTTTAAAAGAAGAATATTAACTGATGGTTTTCATTTGATGAACAACGCTGTCCTTTTTTTTTTACTTTTCTGGAGACAGTTTTTAAATTTACGACTTTTGGATTCTATGAAGACACAACGTTATATCCACTCCAGAAACACACAACGTTAAAGTCTTACTAATACAGCAGTTCATATATATGTTATATTCGGATGGGCATGCAGGATACAACGGACAGGATGCTCTTAAGGGATAAACCATTTTCCCGTCAAAAGATCCCTTGTTCAAATTGATCTCACACGCATATAGTAGTACTGATATTATGTAGCATCATGTTGCTTCTTATTCAATTGGGATTGGGAGGTGTAGGAATACCTCCAACTCAAGGTGCGTTTGGAATGAACGATCGGACGAGAATTATATGGCCAATTGTTTATAAGAATAAATACATATCATATATTGTAAAGAGCATAGAACAAATTATGTAAGCAATAATGTAGAAGGCTTTTCGAAAAATTATAATTTTGAAAAAACTAACGGCCCTCACTGCGTGCTTAACTTTATCGTTTATATGTTCTTCACAATTATTTCTATCAAATTCTGTATTTTATGGTTTCTTAATTAATAACAGAAAGGACTGAACAGTACAACAGGCTAAATAATGCTCATGACTTCATGAGGATGGTTGTAGATGTGTCAAGTGTCAACCTATCTCTGCTCCCACTTCCCATCTAGCCCAATTACCAGCTAGTAGCTCGTATACATATTGCATATGCAGGCACAAAGTGAGATCAATGATTAATTGACATGGGTGTAAGATTAATTGTTGGGGTGCAAACAAACAGTAAGGGCGGCCATATGTATGGGAAGAACTTGACACTAAGATGCAAGATAAAGACACTATCCATGAAGCTATATATAGATAGGCTTTGGCGACATCAGGAATCAGTGAGGCGTGCAAATACGGCAGCAAGAGTAATGTTTTGTGCGTGAGGATGCACGATCAGAAATATCGACGAAGAAGCACCACTGAAATATGTTTGTCGGATGAAAGGGCGACATGCGTTGGAGTCGCCCACACCGAGAGTGACACTAGTATATTTTTACAAATAAAACATACTCCACTGGTTAAATTATTGAGAAAAGGATATTTATAAAAATAAACTAAATTTCAGCATGACGTGGTTGAACGAATCAGATCTGAAGTGCGCGTCGAATTGATGTAGTCCAGCCTGAACTAAGCAGCCGTGCCATTGTTTAAGGGCCCATTATAAAGTGCGTTTGAAAATAAATGATTAACCACAACAAGAATATGATTAGTATATAATTAATTAAGTAAAAATATTGAAACTTTAAAAAATAGATTTATTTGATTTTTTAAAATAATTTTTATATATAAAGTTTTTGTGAAAATGTAATGTTTAACAGTTTAAAAAATTTGCTAACGGAAAACAAAACCCTAAATTGGGCTATAACGAGATAGATAGCTACCAGTAATGTCCACTGACCACTGTGGCAGCATGTAATTCGTGGTTATTGCTGCAAATTTGAAGAAAAAATAGATTATTTAGAACAAAGTCGTGGACGGTGGGTGCCGGGTTCGTTAAACTTGATGCATGCATATGCAAGTTTTATTTTTTTTCAGAAAATTAATTAGGCCGAAACGTCCTTATTAGTTAACTTATTCACTAGTCGCAACCACAGCAAATAACCTGCTATCAGATGTTCATATCATTTCTTTATTTCTTTCTATATAGGAGTAGTTGCTACCCACTAATAGTCATCGATTGCTATAAATTCCTTTCTTTCTGGCATATATTTGCCACCCACTAAAAGTCATCGATTGCTATAAAGATCAAAATCTGAGGCCACATCATCACCTAAAATCAGCCGTCGGATTATAATTAGGATGAGCGTTCTTAACCATCCGATCTTCTGCCACTATGGCCCATTCAATTGATCGATCAGGCCCATGAAAGGCCCACCGAGGAAGCCCACCTCTCGGCCTCGCAGCGCAGCGTGTGGAGCCCACGTTCAGCTCTGCTTTGTCTCCTTCAGTTGCCCATTACAATTGATTTGGCCAGCAACTTTCGCCATGAAAAGGCAGGTAGAAGGTCGTGTTAATTTTCTTTTAGAGCAAGTTTAACAGTAAAATCAACTAAAGCTACCTCTTTATGATTGCATTGTGCCATGAAACCCCTTTCATGTGAGATTATCAATGGCTACAAATTAACACGTGCGTGCGGGCCGGGCTGGACTGCAGGTAAGATGTGGCCTGTTAGGCCCATTCAACTGCAAATTAATGGTAATGTTTATACGGTAGTTCATATGAAGTCCCTCGACAATTTCATGAGGATAGTGCAGGCCATGTACTTCCAAAACCTTCGCTTTTATGATCTAAAATTGAGTAGGCATTAGTTCCAAGTAATTGAAATGCTTATCATATGACTAGCAGCAGTGAGCCAGTGAATTTAGCAGCAATTTTCTCAGCTTTGTAAACTGCTCCATAGCCAAACATATCTTTGATCCCAAATCTTGCCAAGTGCACTCTTATCTGATAGCCCGATCAGATATGCATTTGCTATTATTCCAAGGTAAGTGCAGAACTTTTTGAGGGGAAACTACGACGGGTGTTTTACACCAGCCTGAACTTTATTGATAGGATAAAAACAGATTTTTACAATGAAAGAAATTACAGGGGTGGGGATGGGAGATGGAAAGTAGTGACCTATTACAGAGAGCCTAAAGCGCCCAATCTCAAAGCTGTTGCTTGTCAGTATGGGACTGGCATCGGTGAGTCCAGAGCTGGGAGATGTCGTCGGTGATCGTTGATGGAGTTGAAAATCTTATTATTGTGACGTTTTCATACATTCCAGATGGTGGCCAGCAAAATCGTCGACCACACTCGGGGGGCGGTATTTATTCTTGTCGGAGAGAGTTCCTAGAGGTTTTTGACTTTCGAGAGTGAGGCGATCAGTTGGGGTGTGTTTGGTTGGAAAGATATTTTTGGATAGAAAATAACAATCTAATTTTTGAGTGTGTTTGGTTCGTGGAGGGTAGATATGACGATCTTGAGTTTTTTAATCAGTAATTAACTTATCAAACTTAGTGTTAATTAGATATAATTAGTCTATTTTATTATTATTCAACCCGTGTGTTGCACGGGCTATTAATATTGATATTTTAAATATTAAATATTAATCACATAATACATAAATTAGTTATTTTTTGAACTTTAATAGTTTTGCATTCATAAAAAAGAGTACAAATTAGTTAATTATCACTTCATTAGTTTCAAATTTCAGAATTGCATTAACAGACCTCTAAATCGTCCAAGATGAGCACAAATTCATATTTCTTAATTCTGAATTTTAGAATTTTTAAATTTTTTATACATATACAAATATCAAAATTTAATCTTGAATCATATTGGTTAAACGTTTTATTTTCTCAAAAACTAAATTTAGCTCGAATGCGTAGGGTGTTGGAAATATGGTCCTATAAGCTTTATGATGAAAAAGCTAGGGAAATTCGAGTACTTCAATAGGCTATTAATATTAAATATATTTGTGAAATCATATAAAATTTTATTATATTGCAAAATTCGAGTTCTGCAGCAACACTACATATATGCATGCTGTACTTCTCATAAAAATAACACAAATAACACAAATGATGTTGACCAGTTCTCCTACATAAGACAAAGAAGGATTGAGAGAAAGTAAGAAAAAATTGTTTGGTTCATAAGATTAAGATTAGTGTTTATCCCACAGTAAATTTTGCACATAACATCGTCAGCTAGATGCATATCTATTTTGAAATAGAAAAATTTATGCATGCATGCATGAGTTCTGATCGTCGTTCTCAACGGAAGACTCAGAACGCCTCACAAAGACGCAGAGCATTTGATGCCTCTCTGATCCTTTCAGGAATTTTTTTGTGTGAGCCGTTAATATTCTAGTATCTATATATATCTCACCAAATCAACAGCTCTGATGGAGTCCGAACCCCAATTGTCTTCCTTCTCTCGTTGTATTTTTTCCCTTACATTAAGTACCCTGGTAGATCAGATCGGATCGGTGTTAACATTATATTGGTTTTTAAAGAGGCCCAATATTAAGCACTATATACGGTTGTGATTTTATAATAAACTTAATCAACGGCTAAATTTTTCTAATTAACATATTTTATTATTAATTAATATGTTATTGGTTTCATCGATTAATAAACTCTAATTAACATGAGAGTTTCTAGAAAATGCTCGATTAGTATAGGTATATATAGATAGATATAGATTATATTAATGGTAATTAACATATTTTATTATTAATTAATATGTTATTGGTTTCATCGCGTCTCTTCTCATCCATCCTTATAACTATTATAATGGATATATCATATCCAACCTTAACCACGACCGGTTAAGGTCGTTGAAATCAAACGAGTGCCATATTGTTGCCACGCCAGGGCAGCGGAGGAAGAGGTGTTCGACGTCCTCGTCGCTGGGCCAGAATGGGCATTGGGCCGAGGACGCCAACCCTCTCCTTACTCTTGTACCAATTGTGAAGAATTTTCGTCTATGTGCTGTCCAGAGAAAGAGCTTGCACTTGGTTTGGCCATAGTTATCCCATACGTGCACCGCCAAGTGGGAGAAGCTGAGATCATACGCCAGCTTGGCGGTGTGGGGGTCGTTAGTTACCGAAGTCCGGCGGTCTGGTATCTCGATGCCCAGAATGGTTTTGCAGAACTTAAATAAGGTTCCTGCCTAATGCACTCTTACCCAACAGCCCAATCACAAGAACATGTTGAATACCTGGGTAGAACAGAACTTGTATCTTCAATTCAGTGCTACTGCTAGCCACAAGCCCATCACCATATTCAACCTCTAGCTCAAGAATGCAGTGCTACTGTCTAGAAGATGTATTAATACCGAGCTTATCTTGTGCAACACCACTCTTCTGTCCTCTACAGGCTTGGAGGGGTGTTTGGTTGATGATGGTGGCGGCGACAAAGGTCCATAGGGATGTCATTGAGTTCACTGAAATGAATGCCAAGCTCATTCTTAGGGATACATCATTTAGGCTGAGTTCTTGAGTTGGGGTTAAGAATTAATCTCTCCAGCACGTAAAACGGAGCGACTCATTAGTACATGATTAATTAAGTATTTGCTAAAAAAATTTTCAAAAATGGATCAATATGATTTTTTAAAGCAACTTTCGTATAAAAACTTTTTGCAAAAAACACACTGTTTAGCAGTTTAAAAAGCGTACGCGTAAAAAACGAGGGAGGTGAGTTGGGAAGAGTAACAAGAAAACACACACAGCAGCTCAATGGTTTTGCCACAAAGCGAATGTTGATATGTACTTCACATGTTGCCCGGCCCAGAAGCTGGTGTTCCCACTGGTTGTCATGTATTTTGAATTTTGGTATAGAAAAGAAGTGATAATTGAGTTTAGTATAGTTCTATTTTTCTTTTTTCAAGGATCGAATAAGATCAAACAAACCTATCCTATCAGAGGGAGACAAATGGTAAAAAAAACCAAAAACCAAAACTTTTTAGTGAAAATAAAAGTTTACCCTCAAACCTGATAAAGTAACGCCGGTCAGACCGCTGCTCTGCCACCGGTCAAACCGTCTCTAAGCCTCTAGTCAGACCGCCGCTATTCCATTGGTCAAACTGCCCGTAGTACTCCGGTTAGACCGTCGGGAATCAAAGAAAACACGTATCGACGAACTCTTCGTTTTGAAAGTAGATCAACTTTACTGCATTACCATATATTTACAAAGTGCATCTAAAGCACTCCTCTGTCAACTCATGAACTAGGATTAAAATCTCGAAACAAACCCTAACTTTTCTCTCTCAAAAAGTCGATATCATTCTAGTCTTAACCCCTTGTCTATTTATATTCAAAAATCTTCTACACAAAGTAGTAGTAAAACTTCTAGTTTCACTAAGACTCTATCCCTCAATTATCAAAACAAATACGATTTATCAAAACCTGCGGCCAACCATAGCCACAAAAAATCTCGACCTCCAGATCGGACTCCTCTCCATGCGTGACCCATGTTTCTCATTACTACAGAAACGGTTATTCCGTGCGGGCCGAAAGGCATCTTTTCGTACGGAAGGCATGCCCGCACGCGCGAGAAGGTCTGGAAAAAGACCATTTTCGCGTACGGACGGCCCAACCGCACGGGTAAATCGATTATCCCGTGCGGTTAGCTTAAGCGGCCCGCACGGAAAGATCCATTATCCCGTGCGGGCCTCTTAAGCCGACCGCACGGGATAATCGATTTACCCGTGTGGTCGCGTTAAGTCGACCGCACGGAAAAAAAATTCAAAAAAAAATAAAATCCCGGCGGCGGCGCGGATCCGGCCGTCGTATATACTTCCCAAATAACACAAAATTAATTTCACATCACAAATAACACAAAATTAATTTCACATCATCACAATTTCACATATATACTTCCCAACTAATTTTTTTGTACAATTAAATTTACAAATAAATTGTGGTCGTCGTCGTCGTCGTCGGTGGCGGTAGGTGGCAGTCGGTGGAGGCGGCGGCGGCGGCCGTGGAGGAGGCGGTGGTAGTGGAGGTGGCAGTCGGTGGAGACGGCCGTCGATGGAGGCGGATGCGCCGGCACACCCGACGGCGGCGGCGGTGGTGGCGGTGGTGGAGACGACGGTGGAGGCCGGCGGCGGAAGAGGCCGGCGGCGGGGAGGCGGCGGTGGAGACCGGAGGCGGAGAAGACCGGGGCGGAGGCGGAGGCTACCGGCGGAGGAGGAGAGCCCTTGACGGTAGAGGCGGGATCTGAATTTCGTCGGGTGTTAGAAAATTTCGGAGCCCGCGCGCACCTATATAGGCGGTGATGATCATCACGTGCGGGCAGCTTAACAGCCCGCACGGAAAGATAATCTTTCCGTGCGGACGGCTTAAGAGGCCCGCACGGAAAGATTATTTTTCTCTCTGGATTTCTCTCTCTAGTGTAGAGGAGAGAGAAAACAACTTTTTTATTTTTATTTTATTTTTCTAATATTGTTTTCACACATAGGAGCACGCAGGAACCAACCACAGAAAATGTAAGCTCGAACGAACGAAATATGTGGTCCGTAGAATTTTTCAAAGTTCTATCGAAAAGGGTCCCGAAGCTTCTCACCTCAAAAACACAATCTTGCAAGCGGAATTTCGAGATTTTGATTTCGCCGAACCCAGAAAAGCGGGGGAGCAACGGATGTAACTTTTTCTGTAGATGTCCGTCGATATATTATATGTCTGATTTCGAATCCGTACGAAAAAGATACGGTTGTTTTATCGAAGGACACTCGAGTTATGACTGTTTGACGACAGACTCAAAGATAAGCTTAGTGAATTGTTAAAACTAATTGGTGTAAGATAAAATCATGAAAAAATTCATGTGGATGCTACTCAATATGTTAGACTCACTTGAATTTTGGCATGATTTTATCTTTACATCTAGATCCCCAATTAAATTGGTCAAAACCCTAAACCCTAAACCCTAATCGGCAAAACTCGTACCTCATCCAAAAATGCATTAAATTATATGAAAGTGTATAAGGAACATAATTTATTAAAATACTATCTTATTTATAATGAATTAATATAATTTTTCCATAATTTATTTTATTAGTTTTGACCCCCTAAAAATTCAATCTAATTTCATACATGCCGATTTTCTTTATTTTGCTGAGAATAAAATATAAGGAATTTTTATGTGAAACCAAGGAAAATGGAAACTAGGTGTTTTTATATATCTCCACAAAAATCCACTTTATTTTATCTAACCCATAAAATAAATTATAGCATTATAAAGAAGAGGAGAAAGAAAATAAGTAGAAAAAATCCTGAAAATGTCACATTGTCCAACAGTAGCGGACCCTTTCCGTACGGGCGCCTTAAGTGGACCGCACGGGAAAATTCATATTTCCGTGCGGTCCCTTAAGTGGGCCGCATGGAATAGTGCGGTATTATCCCATGCGGTCCACTTAAGGGACCGTACGGAAATATGGATTTTCCCGTGCGGTCGCTTAAGTGGACCGCACGGGATAATGCCGCATCGGTTTTTTCAGGCGCGGTCACTTATGACCCGTCTGGAATCTATCGGAGGTCTCGCCCAGGAAAATCGTTTTTTAGTAGTGTCTAGCGCCGTACCGATCCTTCTTCCAATCGGTCACCACAGCGCACGTCAACCGGACACCAACACGCCTTCACTCGAAGGCTCAATTGATCTTGCTGCCTCGTACGTATGAGCCGTCGGCCTGCCTCCTGCTTCTATCTGAGCCAACCAGCTAGCTGCACATCTACAGCCACATGTACATACATGCATGCTAGCCCACACAGTATGCATACATATATACATGCTACAGTATCTTATCATACTGTAGCATCGTATACTCCTCTCCAATTTTCTTTCAACTCCCTTCGCAAACACCGATGCTTACACGCATACCTCATGAAACTCGTTACGAAGATCTCTTCCACACAGTGTCCATTCACCGTATGTCATCTCGTATTCAATTTCATCACCCAATATCCTTAATTGTTTGGATCTCAACTTCTTTTTGAGTCTAGTCTCGATCTCACCGTTAACCAAAGTTGACCTTTAAGAATTCTGACTCTAGTCACCTTCTCACATGGTATCTCGGTCACACTAGACCTCTGTTTCTCCCTAGGCATAGTCCGGGTCATTACCATTGACCAAATCTGATCTCAAGTCACCTGCATACAATCAGTCAAAACAATCATTTTTGGGCACAGAGATCACAACTTGACTCACATTAGTCACACACACTCACACCAACATTCACATATATTCTCAGACCAATTCATTAAATAAATTATTTGCAAAGCCAATTTATTCATCATAAAATATTAATCATGACAATGATTTTACAATCTCTCTTGATAAACACATTGGCAACATCTCCAAAATACAAATTTGTGTTTTTAAAAAATAAAAAAAATCACAAAAGTGAAAAAGAAAAACTCTTTCCCTTTTTAAAAGAAAGAATTTCTTTCCATATTTGCAAACAAAGCACAAAATCGACTAGTTTTAAAATCGAAACAATTCAATTTTGCCCATTTCAAGAAGCATGTATTTTGTATATTTCTCTCCCCCATTGACAACGATTTCATCAAGAACTTTAAAAGAGAAAATAAAACTAATAAAGCACAAAAGTCATGATGTCATGATTGTCACTTTATTTTCTATTTTTTGATTTTTTAAGACCTTTAAAGTGTACTAAAAACAATTCATGATCATGTGTTGTAAAATAAGAAGATGAATTCATCAGCTAGTTAACAAGCATATACTAGAGTATAAACATGAATCAAATATATTACAATTAAACTCAAATCAGCAATAAAGATTCATGTACTCCAACAATTTATAATGCAACATATTCATTGACTGAAAGAAAAAAACCCTACATATATAACTATTGCATTATTACTCTTTCTCAAATTAGCTTCTTCTCATAAAAATAATAACCAAGAGAACTTTTAGCAATTATTTGAGTTTTTTTTGCCTCCCTTTGAATATTTAACAATGATAATAAAATCTATCAATTATTTCGAGTATGTCCTTGTCGTAAAGACTGTTTCCAAGGATTCAGCATCCATTATTTTTCTCACCACGAATACGTCCTTATCGTCACAACTGTTTCATCACAACTGTTTCCAAGGATTCGATATTCATTATTACCTCTCTTAAAAGTAAATACAAGAAATATTCGCACTTGTGGTATTTAGAACAACAAAGAGCAATTTGAGAAATAACAATCCAACAAACATATATATAGTATTAGCCATTCAAACTAAGTACCAGCTTTAATATTGCATATTTACTTAATTCGAGTAAAAGAATTAGTGTCATGCATCATCTCATTAAAGACAATAGCTAAGGCTCATATAAAGACTAAAATGCATACAAACTAACATAGCAATAAATAGACCTCAATTATTTTGCTAGCATACACAAGAATATAATAGAGGTATAAAACAAAACTCTTCTTTTTCTTATTTTTATTTATTTTCAGAATTAGAGCAACTGCATAAAAATAAACATGACTTCATATAAAAGCATAAACTCCCCCTCAAATAAACCTCTGATTCTCCCAAAAAAAGAAAAAATCAAAGATTTTGAAAAAAACAATCAATTGCCAATAATAACATCAAAGTTCTCATGAACTGATATATATCCACTTGTATTATAACCAAAACTATTACCTCAACTATTAGCGTATGAAAAGCCAATAAACGAGAAAATAGAACAAAATTATGTCAATTCAAAAGTAAATTAATGTTGTATTGAAAAGCAATCGCCGTCTCAACCTTGAACACACACGAGGAGTATGCCGTCAAAATACCTACGAATAATAAGATGTCGAGGCCTCCGTGTTAGGATTAAAAATAAAAAATTTTGAAATTCAACATTGAGCCACATGACCAATTGAATCAGTAAGTACAAATCGCTCCAATGATCCATGAGGAATAGCTACCAAATCATATCTTCTCCTCCCCTCTCCCCACGATACTCCTCCTGATCGGAGTACCAGGCCCCTGGGTTACTTAAATTTCTGTCCATTTCAGTCGTCTGATACCTAGCAAAGGTTTTATTATATAGTAGACAGCCAGGGTTTGTATATATATCAATCTGAATTGCACTACAGCACGCAAGGATAGCTAGCTTAACATGCATGCCAGGATCTACAGGTAGTAAGAGTTTCATTCTGATATGTGTTGGTGCATCATGCATGTTTTTACTAGAAGCTTAGGAGGCTAGGCATGGAGAATTTGACATGCACGGGGCAGCAATGTTGTACTTCTGCTATCCTGCCGGGCTGCTCCTTTGGTTGATCGTACACCTCGGAGTATGCCTCTTGTCTTCCTAGCAGGGGCTGAGCCACACGGGTGGCAACCAGAGGCCTGACTCCCCCAATAAAATTATTTTTTTAAGTACCAGCTAATTAACCATATGAAATAGTGGTCAGTACTTAATTAGTACTCCCTAAGTCGTTTTAACTTTTTTTTCAAACTTATCATGAAAAATATAACAACATTATATTTACTGAAACTTTTTTATATTTTAAATGTTGCTAATTTTTTTATAAACGTAGTCAACCCTAAAAATATTATTTATATATATATATATATATATATATATATATATATATATATATATATATATATATAACGGAGGTTGTACCAATAATTTTAGAGTGTTACAAGACAGATATTTTGCTAGGACTGTTTTGCTAGCCAAATTGTAATTTCTTCGTTTATCAACTTTTGTAGACCTTAATTTGTTAGTTTTAACCTAGCTCAAATAAAATCAACAATATTTGCTGGGCAAAGCCTTACAGTCATTCACATAAAAAAATGATCAATAGATGTTATTATTTTTTATGTATTTTCCGCTTGGTGTGACATGTTTAGCGTAAAAATTATTCTCGTGATAATAAATAATCAAAATATATGTATATATTAATATACTTTATTATCAACAGGGGTTTGAAGCCAATTTTTTTAAAACTGTTTTTGGATCTATTATCATTATTACTTGATCGGTTGACCCCCCTCGTATTATAGTCCCGGATCCGCCAATGCTTGCTAGGATGATTCATCTATTTCTCGCAGTATTTTTCTTCCATGTGTTCAAGAAAGAAATGCCGACGCCAGCTCTCCGCGACCGTTTGCCTTCGATTAATCTAACCAATATAAGGCATAATGCTGAGTTTAGCTGCATGATCATGTTCTGTGCCGCGTGTAAGTGTGTTACTAACGACTAATCACATAATACGGCCTCTAAAAAAAATCACATAATACGGAAATAAAATTGGATCGTTGTAAATAAATGGAGATAGTAGGATGTTAACAATGATTGATTGATGAGTCAAGCACTCAAGCTCCCGCTGCATTGGAAAAGATCGAACAATATAATTAATAGAGTAAATTTTGCATTGGGCTACGTAAATTGCACATTGAATTAGGGCAGTCCCAATAGAGTAATAATGATGGTTTCTATGTCTAATAAATACCTTGACAGCTCACTGTTTTGCTGATGTGGCAAAAGAATTAATGAGGAGAGAGAGTAAAAAACAGAGAAACGATTTCTACCTCACGGAACCGTGTCAACGCTCGCAATGAGGCATGAAGAAATCAGCAAAACGCTATTGGGAAGACTCGACTGGTTTCGAGTGGCCTCCATCCGGATCGAGTGCGCCGCAGCCGCCGCCGCCGCGCAGATGGCGCGCGCTACTCCTTCCCGCGCCCTCCCGCCTCCGCTTCCCACGCTCGGTACTCCTTCCCTCCTTTTCCCCCACGCTGCTCCCGTCGTTGCCTCGCTATCTTCCCGTGCGCGCTTGCCTGGGTCTTCACCCCCTGCTGCTGGCCCCAAATATCTCCTCTCCAAGATCTCAATCCAGGACCTAGCATCCCCGCCTTCAATCCATCCTAAAACTCTTGAACATGAATCCACTTCGGCCACCCTCCTCAAGTTCCAGGCAAGGCAGAGTGGGGCACGGCAGGGGTGCTCCCGCCGCCGTCAGTGCCCGATCTGCGCCGGCCGCCAGTGTTGCTACTACCCCTACTAATGGATCCACTTCAGGTGCTAGTAATCCCGCTGCCATGGCTGCTGCATCCCTGTCGTGTGGGAGTCTCACGCCCGGCCCTGGAGGTAGGCAAACGGGGCAGCCGCCGCTCCAGGTAAGTACGATGCATGTATATCGTATTGACATCCACCTTGAAAGTTATTATCTGCTAGTGCTAGAAAGTAGCAGCCCATGTATACGTATTGACATCCACCTTGAAAGCTAGTAGCTGCCAGTGCTAGAAAGTAGCAGCCCGTAATAACAATCTATATATTTATTCATTATACTTTGTTTCATTTGCTTGTTTTGTCTGTCAAGGAGTAAGAGGAAATGAGTAAATGAATTACTGAGTAAGAGAATATCCATTATAAATCATTTAAGAGTCATACAACCTAAGAAATCTATATGAAACATTTTTTAATGATTTTGAGTTTGGTTCTAGGCCTCAACAATTCCAGGACCGACACTGGAAACTCTTCAAGCCGCAGGTTTTCTGCCTGGTGGACAAGTTCCCCACCGATGGGCTCCAATGAAGGGTATGTTTACTTAACAGTTCTAGTGTTCCAGTGATGGCTGCACTAACATCTACTAGTTGGCAAATTTCAGCATTTTGTTAATTGAACATCTCTATTTTTTAGGATGTACCCACCAGGTGGGTTTACCAATTTTCTCCAGTCAAACAGCAGTCCAGAAAATTTCCATTTAGTTGGCAATACAACAAGCAGAACTACAATTTCTCCAACTGCTCAAAGTTTGAAAAGACCCCTACCAGTTGAAAGCAATGCACAAGACAAAGAAACAATCAATTTAGATGCAGATGGAACCAACGATGACGAGAGGACTGAGAGGCGATTGAACTGGACGAAAGATGAAGACGTTAGATTGGTAAGAAACATTTCTTAGACTGTAGAATAACATCTGCTTGGTTGTAAACTTTGTTCTGTTGTTTTGTGATTGTAGGCTTCTGCTTGGTTGCGGAACTCAAAGGACCCAATTGATGGAACCGATAGGAAGGCAGACCAATATTGGGCGGATGTTACTAAAGAATACAATAAAACCACAGAGGTTTGCCGCAGGAGAAATCGGAACCAGCTGAAGATCCGTTGGGATCGTGTGAAGAAACCAGTAATGGATTTCCACGGTTGCTAGGTTAAAACCAACAAAGTCTACAGAAGTGGTGTGAGTGATGACCAATTGATGGAAATTGCTGAAAAGATGTATGCTGGTGAACATAGTGATAAAGATTTTATGCTGAAGCACTTTTGGAAGGTTGTGCGAAATGAAAGAAAGTGGTCTGCATATGTTAAAAAGGAACAGGAAAAAGAGAAGAATAAGGATGCAGCTAATAAGCCAGCTGAGGTGGTGAATTTGGAAGATAATCCTAACATTCGTCCTATGGGTCATAAGAAAGCTAAGGATGAAAAATATGGGAAAAAGACACCTCAAGCTTTTTCTGCTACTAGTGAGAAGCTAGACAAGTTCATTGAAGTAAGCACAGTGGCTAGAAAGGATCGTGAGAAGATGGCGGAGACGCAACAAATTATGGCAAATAGTAAGGTTGAAGCTGCTAGGTTGAATGATAAGGCAGCAGAAAAACAACTTAGGGCTATGGCCTTATTTCACATAACCCTAGGCTTCTTCGCTATAGTTTACACATTGGACCAGGTTCACTGTGTTTGGACAAGCCTCCTGACCGGCTGGGCTGACCGGCTGGGCTGATCTCATTGCTTGATCAGTTGATATTTCTCATCTCCCTCTTTTAACCTAAGTCAATGCTTTGCTTTTAAAATCTCCTCCTTCGTGTTTCTCAACTTTTCCTCTTCTTTCGCCACTAAACCAATCGGAACGAGTTTGTCTTCGTTAGCTCTCGCAAATGTTCGATGATGATTATGGACAAAGCACAATAGGTTATAAGATGACACGAATATATTGTACCACCCAAAAAATTTCCAATTTAAAATACGGAAAAAAAATTTGAAATAAGCAAAATCTTTTTCAAAATTTCCTCATGTTGGTATTTATTGGAGTTCCTTTTCTTTTTTTCTGTGCTGCCAATGCCAAATTAAAATAAATGAGTAATTAATTTCAAACTCTAAATTAAATTATGAATATCAAATATTATTTATTAAAGAACCATGATTAAGATTTAATATCCTTTAAGAAAAACATGTACAAATAAAGTAAAGCACTAATTATTACCATGGCGTCTAATGAATTGTTTTACAAATAAAATCAAATATTAATTATTTTCGAAAATCCTTTTTAAGGATTAATCCCTTAAGAAATTATTTTACAAATAAAATAAACTAATAATTATTTTCCAAAAACCTTTCTAAACTAAAATGCTTTTGAGAAAATTAATTCTCAAACCTTTTAAGCAAAAGTCTAATATGGCTCCCTGGTGGACCCACTAGCCCACCTAACCCTTAACCCTAAAATCTTCTTAATCTAGAAAAGTCTAATTCGGGTTCCTATTCTTTTCCACTCCTTCCTTTTTCTCCTTTCCCGCTCTGGCACGGCCCGCCTCCCCTCCTCCCTCCAACCTCCTCCCGACGAACAGGCTGGCCTAGTGGCTGAGCTGGCCTAGCAAGCCAACCCCTTGGTGCAAGCTGAGTAGTTGGCTCTAGGCTCGATCCCCTTCTCGCTCCCAACCGTGCCCAGCCACCGCCCTGCTCACCCTGGTCCCGTGATATGATGGACGTGGCACGGATGTCGATGCATCACGCGCCACCTCTCGCAAGGCGATGAAGCACAGACGTCACACTTGCCCCATTTAACGCACCACACCCTCCCCACGTCTCCGAACTGTCCTCGCCTGGGATTCGCCCGTCTAGTGGACTCCGGCCAACAAGTCACCCGGCCCCACCTCCCATACCCGCGCATGTCAGCTACAGCGTCGTGGCCCCAACTCCCGTCCACCCTGGCGCGGCCACGTGCCCGCACACCACCCCGCAGCCTTGGCCACACTCAGTCTAGTTCGCCATTGCGCATCCTCCCGCCACCCACAGCCACGCGCCCACGAGAACTGTGCTCACCCGCGCCGTTCCACCCTCTCTTCACTGCGCCTATAAAAAGCCATCTCCTTGCCTTGCCTCACACCTCTTCCTCTTTTCACCCACATCAAACACCTTTGCAGGCATATCCTCGCCCTCATCTCGCCACTGTCCCGCATCAAGCAACTCGGGAGCGCTTATTGCCATGGCACCGCTAAGCAAAAAGGAGCTTCGTTGTGGATGAACCATGCTTGAGCTTCACCATGGATGACTCATGGGCCATTGTCGCCAAAGCGTCACCGACTCGTTCCTCTACAGTCCATCATTTCGCCACCGTTGCCGCCTGGTGTGCCTCCCCCGGTTGCCACCAGGTTACAAATTGATCTGCCGCCCATCTCCTCTTCCTTCCACGCCACATTCTTGTGTTGAGTAGCCCGCCATTGCTGCAATCATGCCACCGCGCACGCGCCCCCACCTGCACACGCATGCACCCAGGCATAGCCGCCTGCGCTGCCCCGACGTCATTTTGAGCGTTGTCCTCTCGCCGATAGCCTACTTTACCACCAAAGTATCCATTCCCCAATCAACCCCATCGATTAAGCCCCGCCGTCGACGTAGTGCTCATGCCGCCGTGACCGGTACTGAGCCTGCCGGTGACCTTCCCCCTAACACCAGTCTCCAGCCATGGCTAGTGGGGGAAAACCTCCCCCTATCCCCTAGGAAGACTACCCGAGCCATGCCACGGCCGATTACTCACCGGCTCCTGCAAATTTCACCGAGACCAAGCTCCAGCCGCCACGCCCATGGTCACGTCGAGCCCCACCTCCGCCACTCTTCCTAGCTCAGCTAGCGTCCGTTTAGCCCTCAGTAGTGCCTCTAGGACCTCGTAACCTCACCGTCGGCCTCACCTTTGCTAGTGTGTCGTGCACCCAAAGACCTTCGTCGCCGCACCCAACCTCCTACGCCTCCCCATGCCATCGCAGTAGCTATGCAGCGTCCAGTGGTGGCCGAGGTTCCCATGGGCCTTCCCTCGTCGGCCGCACAACCCTCCGGCCCAACTAGTCGCCGCACGCGCCAACCTTAACGATGGCGCTAGCTCGCGCGCTAGAAACAAAGGGAGCAAGAGGGAGAAGAGAATGAGAGGAAGAGAGAGGGGTGAGACTGACATGTGGGCCCGGCTAGATTAATTAAGGCTAATGAAGTAGTTAAGATAACCAAACTATTAATATGTCCTTATGACATGTAGGCCATGTCTACTAATGGGTCCCACCATTTATAAAATGTGTTTAAACCTTGTTTAAGTCTTTGTGAGATTGACATGTGGGCCCATGACTGGGGATAGGTTCAATATTGACCATGATGATGAGAACATCACTGGCTCGGATATAACATGCTTATGTTACACACCAAGAAGCTAAAGGTGCATATGTTCTATATTAGGTTTACTTATTATATGTTTGAAAACATTACTGCGTATATTCTCGTTTGCATAAATACTTGTGTGGGTGAAGGAAAAGAGTGCGAGCTCACAAAGTGCTTAGATGATCAAAGAAGTTGCATGGGTACCAAAGCAAAATCTTCTCCAAGTCTACTCCTTCCTCACCACGTCATTTTTGATCCATAGAAAGTAAGAGATGAAATTCTATATGTTTTGATTCGGATTCGGGCCTCCTGACAGCATCAATTTGAAATGGACCTAGCCGCTGATCTGGAAGGAATCTTGGAGCCCATGAGTACTTGTTGGAAAGCTTATGGAGTCTACTTTCAAATGGTTTTGGTCCAACATTAAAATTCCAATTGGGCTCTCAGAAATCTACAAAACCAACCACGTACCTCATCCAATCCGAGTCTGATTTAGGCCTTGGGCCTTGTAACTGTGTCATGGGTTAAGCCCAAGGAGATGTGCGCCCTAGGGTAACCCTACGACATCCCTAATCATATTTATTCAGCAGCCATCATAGTTTAGAGTTGAATTTTGCTTAGATTATTTCCGCCATTGTTGTTTCATAGCTAGTTTGGTTTGTGGAACCACAACTTTTAGGTCTTAATCATTCACGCACTTTGTGAGCCTTGCAGTTGCCGGATCACGTTCTCAAGGTATCATGAACCAGCCACGGTTATACTGTCCTTCACGTTAATGGTAAGACACTTGTAAGAGCTTGGTAAGATGCTTCCATTTGCTAACCACCACTATAATCCTTGTCTAGTAGTTGATGGGAATAATCCATGAGTTTTTTTTCTCCTGTGTATTTTTGCTGACAATGACAGGAGGAAATAGCAAGCCGAAGGGTTTCAACGAGTGTGTCAGTCACACTTAGATGCAGGGTTCACATCGTGTTGTTCGGAAGCCGGATTGTGTGCGTCAAGTTTCCACCAAATCAAGAGTTACTAATACCTACCGGAAGATCGGGGCCTAGTTCCTCATCACATGCCCCCACCTGTCATTGACTTAGGGACTTCCCTTTCAAAAACAATGATTTTATAAAAGAAAAGGCTATAGGTCTCACCTGTCAATGACACAAGGTATTTTGCTATATAAAAATAATTCCAAACTTTGAATAAATTGCAGAACAGTAGGTTCTTGCAATTAATTTCATTTAATTAAATTTAAATCTCTGAAAGGCCATAGCTCTCTCATTTTAAATCGGATTTCGACGAAACTTTTACCAAAATTCCTCTAAAATCAAGACCTGCCCAATAGCATTGGTTTTGCATTTTTACCCTTTTTTAGGATTCTGCCTTCTTTAGGTTCGAATAGGAAGTAGTCTTTGACCTGCCGTTCAACGAGTAGGTTACGATTGTGAATAAGAAGCCGCAACAGTCGACGAGGAGCCATTGGCTGAGCAAGGAAAGTCACTACGCTGTCCTGCTTGAGCATGTTGATCCTATGTTTATAAATTTATTGATTGCAAAAAAAATTGCATACTATTAATAAAATGCGTACCTAAACCTTGATTATAAACCATCCTTGAAATTGTTATCCATATTTCTTGTTGTTTGGATCTATTGTTTGCGTGGTAAATTGACATGGCTTAGCAGTGCTTGTTTTCGTGCTCTTGACCTGTGCTCAATCCCTGTGGACGGCGCCAATGTTGGAACAGAATCCAACAGGAATAAAGCACAGGTATGGAAAATGTGTGTTGTCTATATTCAGCCTGCCCCCTTTCAGGGAGCGAGTTACACTTATATAGCCCTGTGGGCCGTATGGGAAATTACAAGGATGCCCCCTAGCCTCCGTATATTTTGCAGAGGCTGACAGGGGCCCTGAACCGGGGACAAGAAGGTAAAAGCCAAGGAGATCATGGATGGGACTACCTCCATTAAACCGATACTCACGGGCCATCCCGCGAATCCCAGGATGGACGGCTCACTGACAAGGCATGATAACGAGGTGCCTCGGCATCCGCCTTACCTGATCTCGCCGTGCATGCGCCTGCAGTTGTTGGAGGCATTGAAAGCTCCATCAATGCCCTATCCTCCTCCATGGGCCAAACGCGGAGGCCCTCTCTGGGGGGGGCTTCTCCAGAGCCAGGCTAGAGCCTCCCTCGAAGGGGATGCCGCTCTGCGCCCACTCTCCTCGGAGACTTGATCGAAGCACCTTTGAGGGGTACCTTCAAAACCCATCCGACGGTGCCTGTGGAGTCCCGTTCAGAGGATCTTACAAAGTCTTCTTGAGATGAGGGGCAGATCCACTGGGATGGAGTTTGGCGAAGCCATTCCCCCAACACAATTAAATCTTTACAACGGGATATTACACGATTATATTATGATGAGAAAAACATAAATGTTTCATCCATTTAAATTTAATGTTTAACATGTGAGCATTGGATGTTTCAGCTGGAATTAAATTATGTTGCACATTTTAAATTATTGTGTCACAACATATCTGCCTTTAATGTATCATCAGGTGTACTTTGCATGTTTCAATAAGTATTTTACGATGTTTCACTAGTTCATTTGTAAATGTTGCACATATATTGTTTGGATGTTTTAAGTATTTGTGATGTTTCACTAGTTCATTACAAATGTTGCACGTGATATTATTTATTTTGTTTCATCAAATACTATATGATCATATATACTTTTTTATTATCATATAAAAAGTATAGTAATCGTGTGAGATCTTATTTAAAGATATACTTGTAATGGATACAACGGTGTAATTGGATCGCGGATCAGACAAATAGTTTAGAAAAAAATGATTTAGACTTTTGCAAATAAAACTGTTAGAGGACAAAGAGTGGGGAAGCCAATAGCATGGATCATGCATGTACAGTAGTGGACTAGTGGCACGCATGGGCCAGGTCCACAGTGAACATGTAAGCTGTACATAGCAGGCATGAAAGCTGGGAGGGTGTCCGGTGTTCTGCATATTATCAGATGTCCGATGCCTAGTTGTCTCCCAACAATACAAGAGGCATAGCGATGCTCATGAGGCACATATGTAACAAGGGAAATGGCAAAACTTAGGAAAAAATTATATCAAGGAAATGAAAACAAATTATTCTTGTTCCAATAGAGTGTGGCAAGAGCTCTCATAACCATGGAAGGGAACAAGCTTGAAGATAGGAGACAAAGTATGTGATAGAGAACAACTGAACAAGCTTCAGGAGACACAGAATGTGAAGAAAAAATGGAGCCCAGCCGGAGGCAGGCGGCGGTCTTGAGTTTGCGGTAGAGGCGAGATTTCGGCAGTGGCAAGCAAAAACGGAGCAGCGGCCGAGGTGTGTCATGGTGCGGCAAAGCTGGCCGCGACGGTGGTGCGCTGCGGCAACAGCGCTAGGGACGGCAGTGCTCGGTTGGATATGGCAGCCGGCGGCAGCTCTCAAGCTCGGCCCGGGAAGGCGGATATGAGGTGCGTCGAGCTTGAGAAAAGTACGAAAACGGGAGAGGAGAACCCAGGGAGGGTTTTTATAGGCTCGGGTGTTGGAGATTGTGGCCGACGAGGCAGCAAAGGCCGGCGGGAGAGGGGCAGCGACGTGGAGCTCGAGGGGGTTAAACCAGCACCCTTTTTCGCTAGGAGAGTGGGGGAGGGAGGAGATGGTGGAGAGGACCTGGGTCCACGCGCTTGGTCGCGCAGGTTAGTTGACAACTGGGCCCCACGGTCCCACCTGTCGATGAGAGGGAGAGAGTGAGGGAGGTGAAGTGCACGAGGAGGGCCGGGCTGGAAGGGAGAGAGAGAGAGAGAGGACGGCCCAAGGGGAATAGGAAAATGGGCTGCAGGGAGGAAGATTGGACTTGGGAGAGACGGGACAAGCTGAGTCGGCGAGAAGAAGCGTGCCGAGGCGGCCTGGGCTGACGAAGAGAGAGAGAGGAGAGGTAGCCGGCCTGAGTGGGAAAGGGAAAACGGGCCGAGGCCGAGGGAAGCTGAGTAGACTTTGGCCGGGAACGGCCCAAAGAAGTGAAGAGGAACTTTAGTTGGCTTTTCAATTTAATTAGTTGATTAAATGAACTTTATATTATTAAAATCAGATGTTGAACTCTGAAAATTCACGGGAAATTTCAGAGAGTACTTTAGGGCATGGTGAATACTACAAAGATATTCCCAACCATAATTTTTAAAGGAAATTTTTATTTTCCTCATTAAATTCACTTGTTAAATTGCTTTAACTTTTAATATAAATTCTAGAAATGCATTTTTAAGCGATTTTTAATCCCGAATGAATATCGGGGCGTGACATCCTCGCCTAGCGGTTGTAGCGATCCTCCCACCACTTCTGCGAGTGGTCGAGGTATGATTACACCTGGTCCTCGGCCAGCGGTTGTAGCGATTCTCCCACCACCTCTATGAGTGGTCGAGGTACGACTACACTTCGTCGACAGCGGTTGTAGCGATCCTCTCATCATCTCTACGAGTGGTTGAGGTACGACTACACCTGGTCCTCGACCAATGGTTGTAGCAATCCTCCTACCACTTCTACGAGAGTGGTCGAGTACGGCTACATAGCTGATTCTCGACCAGCGTTATAGCGATCCTCCTAGCCCCATGCATTAATCTATGTAAGTTTATATACAAATCAAATGTGCAATAGTTGTCCATTGATCCCTCTTTTCTCATATCGCTACTGGTTGGAGTCGTTTCTTATCATCCTATTACGTTAAGCCTGACTAATCACCGGGTCTCAAAACCTTAGCCGAGAACGCCTGGTACTATTGGATTAGTCAGGTGCTAAGGGTCAAACGACCATCTCAGAATTGGTCATGTCAGAGTACTCGATGTAACGTATTAACTAGTCATGTAATCGGAAATTGGTTTTCCCAACTTCACAGCTGAGGGCTAGGAATTCGCTTTTTCACCTTAGTTCGTTATGAGATTCAAGCTGCTTTTGGGAAAAACTTCCCACAAATCCAGTCGGGGGCTAGGGAGAGTATCTAACCCCATTCAGTGGAGGACAGCTCTAGTGAGAGTACTCGTTTATTGGCACATATAGATATTATTTATTTTTAACGCTTTTAATTTATACCATGCTACTCCTGAGCATTCTATTGGGGGCCTTCTATCTAATAATTTGTTCCGAGAATTGATTTTAGGAAAATTGAATATCAAAGCAATTGGTCTTCTTGAGTAAAAGAGACTAGTTGGAGGCTTTATAGTAGTCGACATCTTGTTTTGACTAAATAAAGCTCAAACTGACAATTATTGTATTCAACTAACAAACATATACTAGTCCCACAACACACAGTAGTCGAAATTTATTTTCGACTAGATGGACACCGGATTAGTGAACTCAAGTTCAAGTCGAGTTCTCGGTTCAGGAGAAGAGAAGGACCTTGTCGTGTACATTGCACCTACTCGACTGTCCAAGAGCGGTTGGATGAGTTCGACAAGGGTTATTTATGGGATATTTGATTAACAATGCTATAGCATGGTCGCATATCTTGTATGGATATGAGAACCTACATAAGGAGAAAGAAACAAGGCTATGGTTTACCCGCTGAAATGATATTTTTTGACCTTAATCTAAATTCAAACAATGGTCACATTCTCTATAATAGCCAAGAAAGATGACTTGTGAAATTCTATGCCTACTCAGAATTCCGAGAATGGCTAAGTGATTCTAACAATAATGGATCTTCGGGCTACACGGTCGAGAACGCTAGTTCAATCATTTGCATTAAGGTTGAGGGCTACTATTAGTGTCAAGGATAAGGCATACCTCCTATACATAGGTTCGCTATATACGGAAATATCATATACCTAATATTATACGAGAAGAAATCCTTTGATTAAGGAAATATGGTGGATAAAGAAGAAAATTATCTTGCCGGCATAGAAGATGTTAGAGTCCTAGTCAGGAAAGATAAGGTTTCCTTACTCCGTATCCGTTTTTATTTCTTCGAGTCCTACTTGGAGGGAAAGATGATCTTCACAATAAATACAAGACCCCCTAAAAGGAGGAGAATACAAAACCAATACAGATCTAGAGAAATCCAAGGAAAGCCTAGACAAACTCAATCTGGAGCACAAGACTCCAATCTTGCTGAGTTTATATTCGAGGAAGAAGACTACGCTAGTGAACGACTACATGTTAGAGCTCCATGCCGCTAAGTCGACATCGACTAGATTAGATCATCCCAAATATTGGACTCATGTGATACTGATATATAAAGGCAACACCGGCTTCGGTCGACAAGAATAGGGCTATTACCTGCCAGTTAAGAGGCCCGAACTTGTATAAAAATCTTTGTCTTTCGTCTCTTTTATCTCAATCTCGTGTATACCCTGGTTCCAACGATCCCCATACTCTAATAATACTGTAGTCGGGGTATAGCCCTTCGACATTGTGTCTATGGAGATGACATGTCTTCCCTGAGGCTAGTTGTTCAAAAATACCCAGGCCAGCCAGTTTACCCTGCAATGTTCATCTAGCTTCGCAATGGAGATATTGCGGTGGCCAAGATTTCAGTCATCAGAACTTGGGATGCTAGCCTCAAATTTGATAAGGAAACTACACTCACCACTTCCCACTTCTGGAAATCCCTCACCTCACAAGACAGCTCAACCATCAGCATCATCAGCTCAATAATCACCATGAGGACAACCAACATCAGGGAGGTGGCCAGAAGAACAACCAAAACAACCAGCAACACTTTCTGGACTACGAGTTCTTCCTTGCAAATCCTGCTCTTTCTCCACCGCTTCTACTCCCCTCTATGCCAGGACCAGTCCCCAACAACACTCCTGATACCGGCAGCTTGTCCTCAACCACAATTCAGATCACAGAATTACAAGATTTGGTGGATGGAGCTCAATCTCCGATAGTGCCAGACCAAGAAACTCTACTTGAAGATCCCTTAGAAGTGCAATCAGATCAAGAGTTCTTTGTCAAGAAAACTAGAGGGGACGAAAAAGGGTAATGCAGCTTTTTGAGAAGCACCGACAAAGTGATCGCCTTGCTGCAAAAGAAGCTGCCCATTTCCAAACTAATGAAGGCAAAGCTACCAGAATGAAGAAACTCAGGGAACAACTTGCAAAATGCTCAGATAAGCTCAACCAGGAGGTAGCCAAGCACAAGCTTCTTGATCTTGATGCTGCAACCACTCTTGACGCCGTAAAAAACCTAGCTGTTGCCTGTGGCTTAGATGATCAAGATGTGGCACAACTCAACAAGGTGTCAGCAAAAGCGTCCCATGGTCAGGCGTGATGGAGCTTTCTGGCTGGGTAGGATGTTTTGCTTTGTTTCCCCTGCCTAGGACCATGGTCTCCCTTGGCCTCTCGTCTTTCTCTTGGTGTCTTCTCTAGTTATAATGTCTAATAACAAGCACAGTATCTCTTTCTTGTCTTGGATGTTAGAGGTCTAGGCGATCAGTCTAAATGCGACGTAGTCCTTAATGTTCTCTCAGAAAGACCTGTTCTAGCTTTGCTAAAAGAGACTAAGCTTGCATATGTTGATGCTCCTAAAGCTCACCCTTTCCTATGTAGTTACCTTAATGATTTTCTTTTTGTTGGTTCTTATGGCTCCGGAGGTGGTCTCATCTCGGCCTAGGACAATTCAATCCTCTCTAAAATTCCATTCATCTCTCGCCACCACTCGCTTTCAATTACCTTCTCTTATGCTCTTTCAAACATCTTGTTCACTATCACTAATGTCTACGCCCCCTAGGATCACTCCTTAACCGAAGATTTCCTGAACGAACTGAAAGATCTTGAGTCTCTCATCTCCGGGCCTTAGCTCCTTGTGGGTGACTTAATTCGATCTCCTTTGGAAAAAACAATAACAACTTTCATGCCTCACTTGCTTCTCATTTCAATGACTTGATTGATCAGCTCTCTCTAGTTGAACTCCCTCTTCTTGATAGACTGTTCACCTGGACTAACAAAAGAGACTCTCTAGTCCTTGCTAGACTAGATCAGGCTTTCATCAACCTTAGTTGGAACACAACCTTTCCCATGTCAAACTTAAAATCAATCACTCGCACCACCTCAAACCATGTTCCTCTTGTCGTCTCAACATCCACTTCGGTCCCAACACCTAACATCTTCAGGTTCAAGAACTTCTACCTCTTGGACTACACATTCCTTCCTTCAATCCTTGCTAGTTGGATCGATATGCATTCTGGACAGGATGGTGTTGCAGCCCTCGCAGCAAAGCTGAAAGGATCCTACTCTTCTATCAAAAAGTGGGCAAAATAGAAAAGGGTGAACAGAAACAAAGACGAAGATTGCAAGTTTGTTATTGACTATTTGGACTTGATGGAAGAATTAAGATCCCTCTCTTCTCCAGAAAGATGGCTCAGACTTTGTGTTCAAAACAAATTCACTTTTGTGCAATTACAGAGGGCAGTATATTGGAAACAGAGAGGTAAGGTCAAGAAAATCAAGCTAGGTATTGACAATACAAGTTTCTTTATAGCACATGCATCTCAAAACCATCACAAGACTTACATCAGATCAATCAAAGTACAAGACCTGGAGTTGGTGGATCATGCCTCCAAAGCATCAGGAATGTTCGATCACTACAAATCTATTCTGGGAACGACTGCCATTGCATGGAACTTTGACCTACCAAGTCTATACTTTGAAGATGCTCAGTGGGACAATGCAACTCTAGTTGCTCCCTTTTCACATCAAGAGGTACTGTATGCAATCTGGCAAATGGACAGGAACGGTGCTTCAGGTCCAGATGGTTTTGGACCAGGTTTCTTCCAAGCTGCTTGGTCACACATTTCAACTGATATAATGCATATGATGAGGAGCTTTCATAAAGGACATGGGGACCTAGACATAATCAACAGAGCGTTCATTGTCCTTGTCCCTGAACCAGGAAAAGAGAATACTCCCGATGGTTATAGGCCCATCTCCCTTCAAAACTGCACGGTGAAGATCATTGCAAAAGTTATGGCTAATAGGCTTCAGAAACAATTGTCAGACCTAATTGATGGGGATCAATCAGGTTTCCTCAAAGGCAGGAGCATCTCTGAAAACTTCATCAATGCAAGCGAGCTCATCCAATGCTGTTACAAAAGAAAATACCCGACAACAGTGATTAAACTAGACTTTGCCAAAGCTTTTGACTCTGTGGCATAGTCCAATATTGAAAACTGCATGCATTCATAGGTTGTGATCGATGCTTCTCATTTGAAGATGCTTCGGCGATTTGGTAAGGAAAGAAAGGTATATTGCTGATTGCGAGAATTGCAAATTTTGTGGAATTGAACTATTGAGACTTGCAAATATTTGAGGCTTGTGATTCATTATGAATTGTATTTGTGCATGTGAATGTGAATTGTATGTCACTGAGATTGAATGTGATTATTTTGGATTGCTAGGTATGTTGGGATTATTTTGCAGCGAGCGTGGCTAGTATTTGCCTGAGGCTAGCCAATAAAATGGATTTACTTTTTTTTGGTAAAAAACCTCATCGGTGTTGGGTCAAAAAAATTGTCACCACCGATCATACTTATCTTTGTAGGGTGTTATTACCAAGCCATCACCGATGATCATCCATAACGGGCTCTAAAAGATTCCGACAAAGATGACGGCGACACTTTTGTCGGATTGTAATTAGAGCCCGTCACCAGTGACATATCCATGACGGGCTGAAAAACCTATTGATAAAGGGAGAGAGTTGGGGCTTGATAAAGATATCTATCATCGGTGACGGCTATTCGCCCAACACATATAAGTTTTTTACATCAGTGACCAATAATTAGTGATAAGGATGGCTATACAGCTACTAAGCTAGCTATCCCCACAAGCTATCCAGCCCAACTAACCGTTAGTACTAGCTTGTAAACATAATGCTATATGTTAGGCACGCACAGTGAGAGATCAACGATTGTTAGGATGCAAATAGTTAAACAGTAATGCCGGACACGCACTGCATATGCATAGAATGGCACTTAATTGGCACTAACATGCAAGATAAAGTCAATATCTATCAAGGTAGTTGTTAGGCTTTGGAGACATCAGGAACCAGTGAGGGTAGTGCTTATAATCGACCGTCGCCGGTTGTTCGCGCGCGACGCACAATCACTAATGAACGCGGGAAGGAGCACGAGGGTTGACCAGTGCATGGTCTCAATTCCCCGTAAGTCCAGACGGTTTTCTAAAGAAAATAAATACTTTTGAATTTCTGATCTTCGGATGATCGTGGGCAAAGGGATTAGGATTCAGGTTATAGATCATGATAGTATGTTCAATGCGTAATGACAGGTGAGCCTATGTGTGTGAAAATGTGAGCACAGATTCACAAGACTCATTTGGAATACATATCTATACTATTTTAAATAATGTTAGTGGTGGTAACCGAATTTATCTTCAAGATCACAAGCAGATATGTGAAGCCATAAGGTCTCTATGACGCGTGAATGCTTTTGATTTGGATATGACAATATATGCCTAATCAATCTTGTTACAAACTTGTAATTTTTGTTTTTACTTTTATCTTTTATAATATCCGTTATAATACACCGGCCTTTAGCTCTAGTATGTAATAAATGTGCCGAGCTATCTTGATCTATATCTACTTGTGCGTGCTGATGCCCCATGTTTCGTTTTTCTTTTCAAATAGGTCACTAATTAATTACCTGTGTGATCAAAAATTGCTCGGAGTCGTTTATATTAATTTCTGTCAATATGAAAAGGAGATGCATCATTCGTTCATGCATGCATATGTCAGCATTTGTGCAGTTTTTCGTTCTTGTAGCACAGAAAATTAAGATTTGACTCTTGAGTCCAGAGTCAAAACTGTACATATACGAAGCAGCCAGCAGCTTATTTTGGTCATTGACGGAATTACTCGTTACTAGATGATCATAGATACGTTTAGATGCAGAGAAGAAGAAAGACGATTGATATATCAAGATGAATGTTATTAAGGCTGACGAGCGAACGATGTTAGAAATACGGCATCCTCCTGGGCCGCTCATCCTCCCTCCAAAGCCCAAAACCCCAAACTGACCAATTGAGTGATCTGATTGATAATCAGTTTACTATCTATAATTTTTGTCCTAAGAAATCGCAATGCTTCACGCTTACAGTTTATCATTTCTCATGTATAAATTAAATTAAGATGGATGGCAACACATATTCATGAGAAAACAAGTTACTGTTTCCATAGAGTTTGGTAAGCTAGGTAGGGCTCTCACAACCATGAAAGAGCACAAGCTTGAATATAGAGAGGAGAAGAGAGGGCTGGGGAATGAGCAGGAGAGAATGAGATATGAAGAATGAATGGAGCCTGCAGTCTCCTTTGGCATCTTGGAGGCCCATAATAAGCTTTTTATTCACGAAGTAACATGTAAATTAGCTAGTTTACCAACCAAAGGTACTATCGATTCAGGGCGTCTTTTTTTTTCCAAACACGGCCTACCATTGATCTGCTCTCAACTGTTTGTAAGTGTGCAAACTACTCGGCATTAGATGGTCATGAAATTTTCTTATACGTGAATACTCATAAATACTTACACATGCGAAGAAGAGTGACATTGATGCATACTTTCTGCCCAATAATTATGTTCTTGTACTCTTCCTATATAGGTTTATGGGTAGAGTTACGATGGTATAAACAAATTTTTTTAGTCCACATATCTACAGAAAATCATAACCAATCATTACCACTCAACATAAAACAATAAAAAAAAGTAAGAATAGCTTTGTCGAACGAAACGTGTGCCCATTGATGTAGAGAAAGTACTCGATCTCAAGAAGCCGACCATTTCCTCCTCATGCGATCATCTCCTTCCTCCTGCAATTGTTTAGTCCTGTCCCCATGCCAATCAGCATCGCAGCATAGCAATATCTCTACCGGTATCCTACAATGCAATGCCATGCTTACCTGTGCTAGCGCCCGCATACGATTATGGTTTGGCTCATGCGGACAAGCGCGATTAGGTTTCCCTTGAGATGGTTGTACCATCCAGTGAGAGTTGTTGTGTACAATGAGTGTATCTGAACTGAAACGTGCATATTAGCGATACTCTTTTCCATCGAGGAAATTAGCTAGGGGAAAAGGGCGTACGTGCCAAACAGTAAATGTTTATCTGATCCGGCCGAATCTTTTCTACCACGATATATATCATTCTGTAAACTTTACACGGTAACAGTACCATGCGCTATGCGAGGAGTCCGATCTTTTGCCTGCGCACTGCAACTGAATGTACAACATGTCCGTTTGCCCGTGCATCCATATGCATGCTCATCCAGTCCCATTTACATATTCCTTGCTTTGAACTTTCTGCACACACACAGTACATATTTGTTGCCTTAGAGAAGCAAATTTAACCGTACGCTATGCCTAGCTTCTGATGAGAAGAAATGTGAGGAGTAGCTTTGATATACTACTCGTTTCTACTGTGTACAGCATGATCTATCTATCCATCATGCATGCAGATCGAGGTTTTCACCTTTTCACCTTTCACTAGGCATGCATGTACACTGTACATTTGCATGCAGCTACAAAAATGTACTGTGTTTAAAACGTTTCTTTTTTTCACTGCATGCTTCTCTGCCCAAGAACTGATCAGAATTCAGAAGTAAAGCCTAAATCCATGCCCATCAGACTACGACTCATCTGTCGATATACTGAATGCATGCATGCTACTAGCTACATCTACATGCGATATGTAGCCGTGCAGTATGTGTCGCCGTTTGTCCCCATATATATAGCTGGTCCAAACGAACCATGTAGACGAGTATATAAAGCTATATATACTCCTCCTGTTCTATGGATTCTTCTAGGATTCAAAGTTTATATCACAATATGAGCATTCATGTACTGATTCTCATATTATTTTATCATTTTAATATTGATTCCAAACTAATCAGATGCTTGGAATGAGAATCTAAACAATTAAGATTTAAAAATTAACTAAAGTGATAAAAAGAAATCTTTTGACCTAACCTCGGTATTCACTTTTAAAAAAAATCTATAAAGTCTTATATTTTAGAATGGAGTATTACATAATATCACATTAGTGCCACCATCATTATCGGTTTGATAAAATCCGATGCTGATGATGGTTTCCTGCCTGATAAAACATGCTACACAGTGCTGGAAGAAGTATATAGCTAGATATCTGTATGTATATATGTCTCATATTTTGAAACGGAGCAAGTATATAACTGAATGCATGCATATAGGCCATCTGGGGCACGTACGTACGCATATAGGCAGGGGTCAGGAATCAGAATGATGCGTGCAACACGATGTGAGCACAAGCTGCAATTACCTGCAGTTTGTCAAGGATTTGCATGCAGGGAAGAGCTGTGTATGCAGGCCGGCCTCGGGCTTCGTGAGTGACCAATACTTGGCTATATTCTCTCTGTCTTAAAAAATAATCTAGATAAAAACTTGACACCATCTAAAATAATAAATCTGAACAGCAAGTTATTCAGATTTATTTGTTTAGATTTATTGTTTTAGGTGATATCAAATTTTTACATATATTTTTTTATGAGACGAAATGAGTATAGACAAGAGGCTGGCCGGTTCATGAGTGACCAATATAGCTACATGGCCCATTCGGAATGTTGCGAATTTCTATGTGGCAAATTGATCGGTTTTCTATGAAACAATTGTAAAATTAACTTTGTCAAATATCTAGTAAATTTTGGTATTCCGATCCAGACAGGAGCCCCATTGGTTCCAAAATGCCATATGGAAAAAGTAATAACTAAAACAATAAAACAATATCCAGTTAGTATATAAAAGAGTTTTATATAACTGCACTACTATAAAATCGACTTTCACCGGCACCCCCACCTGAATGCACATGCAATAAGTGGAGGGTACTCACTTATCTACCTAGGAAAATGCACCATTTTCACATGGCTTTAGTTCTACAAGTCGATTTTAGTTGTTGTAAAAACCTTTTTTGTAATAGTGCTGATATCACATCCATAAATCGTGAAACTTAATACCATAAATGAAGATATATAATATTAATTGATCAGAGAATTATTTTATCCAAGCTCAGTCAATTTCCGAAATTGGCTACAATAGTTACTCGGTGGTCCGTCCCTTGGTAATGCTTGTTACTGGGTTTGCAAATACTTAACAATATACTATATTATCGAGGTATATTACATGCTAATATATATAATATCATATATTTTTTATTTCTTACATTTTGATAATTGAGAAGTAGTTGATGATGGTCAAAGTTGACACGCCCCTGATCAAAATTGTCATGTAAATAGAAACAGAGGAAATATTACATTTTTTTGAAAGTTTCATAGAATCGGGAAAAGTTCATTTGATAACATTAAAATTAAAGAAAGTCTTAAAACTAAACAAAAATCAACCCTAAACACGCAAACCAGACCGTATTCGTACTATAACTTTCCAGACCATTCAACTTATATACTCATCAACCACAATTAGACTGGTGGTTGTTACACCCATCTTATAGTCCATAAGTAATAAAATAATTTTAAAATTTGGTGGGCATTAACTGTCATTCACTCATCCTCCTCTTCTTTCTTTCTATCTGTCGATCTCTCTCAAAGTTGAAGGGTTAAGGAATTTGATTTTAAATAAAGTTTTTTTATGATAGTTTATTTTTCAGTATGATCTTTTAAACCGCTAAGAGCACGGTTTCATGTTTTCATGGATTATTAGTCATAGATCAAACGATCAGAGCTAATGGACGAATACTGTTGTCCCGTTTTAATGTTTATGCTTAATTTTTGTACTTTAACCAAAGTTTAGAGTTATGAAACACTTCTCCATTCTATATATAAATAATATAGGTAAGAAGTGGTACCAATCTCAAGTAGCTTATCAATCAGTCCTGTTACAGTAGTCAGAGAGAGCAACTTTTACCACTGCAAGTACATGGAAAATTCTCTCTTTTTTTACCCCTAGCTTGGTAGCTACTGCACGTCCCTCGGCCCAGTCCAGAGCCAAAGCCTAAACTCAAGCCGATGGTTCCTGCAAATAGGGTTCTCTCTGCCTGCTGCATGCAACATGCTGCTGCTGCTGTTGCTGGTCCTCTCCCAACTCGACCTGCTGCCTTCCAGCAGCATCCTAGCTTGTATATAGCTCTCTCTGCATGGTAATCGAGACCAGATCGATGGCGACCTGCAGCTTGTGTCAAGAGAATTGCAACCCGGCCGGCAGCTAGTAGCTAGCAGCACTAGCAGCAGCACACGACATCGCATATGAACACTACCATGCATGCCATTGCCTTGGGTCTCGCGAGAATTGCTGAAAGCCTGCCATTGCATGGCCGCTATCTCCGTGGCGTTTCCCTCTCGCCTCCGAGATGCCCGCCGTGCCTCTCTGCTTCCATTGCAAAACGCATCTAACCTACGATTCGAGCTTAAGATTTTAAGTAGTAGCTGATTAATCTGTGTCTATCTTTTATTTTATTTTCTGAATTAATTTTGTAACAACAACTACTTATAATTTGGATAAAAAGCTAGATAGTTTGGTACACAGAAATCATCTTTTCATGTGGCCAAAAGTGAATTTTGCATGCGAACGGACGACCCGCTTGCGCCCAAAGGTCTATGAAAATCAATTTTTTTTGCATGCGGCCACACCTCTACCAACCTCACGTGAAAATACTTTTGGCAAAAAAAAAATAATAAACCCAAATCGGCGAACCCTAGCTGAACCCTAGTCCGTCGCTGCTGTCATCGTCGTCAAACCCATCGCAGGATCCACGCAGGGCGGCGCCGCTGCCGCCACTCCCGCCGTCCTCCACGCCGGATCCACCACTCGTCAACGTCATCGCCAAACCATGGGCCGCTGCCGCCAGATACACGCAAAGGAGGGCCCCCACCGCTGGATCCGCACGGGACGGCACCGCTGCTGCCACCCGAGCCTACTACCACCACTCTGTCGTCCTCCACGCCGGATTCGTCATCGTCACCGTCGGATTTGCCGCCCCCACCGTCCGCCAGATGCATGCGGGGTGACACCCCCACCACCCGAGCCTGTCGCCGGATCCATGCGGGGCGGCACCATTGCCGTCGCTCGAGCTCGTCGCCACCATCCCGCCATCCTTCTCGCTGTCCCCACCGCCCGCTCCAGCAAGGAGAGAGAGAGGGACTGTGTGAGAGAGAGAGTGAGGGAGAGGATAAGTGAAAGTGAGAGAGAGAGAGAGGCGAGGAGAGGATAAGAGAGGAGATGTGGACGGACACATCAGATTTGGTTTTTATATTTAATTCCGAGTGATTTTCGTAAGTGGGCCTTAAGAGGCCGCATGCAGCTGTTTAAGAGGCCCGCCTGAAAAAATATGTTTATTTTTGCAGGCGGGTCTCTTAAGAGGCCAAATGCATTTTCGCATGCGACACCTTGAACCGACTTGGGGGGAATAATTTTTGCAGGCACCATCAGTTATGGTCTGCATGTAATCTATAGGAGGTCTGGTATAAAAAATCATTTATGTAGTAACGAGAGCTTGCTAGATTTTTTATTTTGGGAAAAACTGTGGCTGTTAGAACTCCCACAAACATACCCTATGTATTCTCGGGGATCGATCGATCACTCGTCGGCTCGTCGCTCTCACGTACCCCGACGATGAAAACGACGACGGCGTCCAGCAGGAGGAGGGCCATGGCGGCCATCTCTATCGATCAATGTCGATCGATCGCCATGGCCGTTTCTTGGTTGCTCCCATGGAATGTGTGCGTGAAGACTGAAGAGCATGTACTACGTAGTACGTGTAGATGCAGTGGCCAGCCTATCTATGCGTGTATATGTGCGTGTCCTTTGTGGTTTGTGCAGGGCTATATATGTAGCTATAGCTAAGCTAGCAAGTGCATGAGCTATTGGTCGTGCAGGTTTATTGTCCTCCTAGCTAGCTCTCGGGATTCAACATTTCTTTTTCCTTTTCGTTTCTTTTCTTGGTCTTTTTTTGGTTTGGCAGGAGATGTAGGGAAGTTGAGGGACAGATTCAGGGATGCAAAATTGACTGGTGTACGTGCTGCAATTTTCTGTGGCTTTATATGAGTTTATATATTGTAGTGTGGTCTCTCGAATAATCACAAGAGGTGAACTGATCAATCATTTTTTTTGTCATTGTTTCTAGATAAAGAAACTATATATCTATGGATGTGTAACTAATATGTTGATTGTGTTATTGTGCGCTGGTGCATATGTCGGTTTACCCCGTTCCACTGTGAAGGAAATAAAAGATGTCATGCCCAAATTAATACAAGACATAACCTATCTATTTGCTCTTCAAATCCATTTTTCCCTTGTCATTCCTTTGTCTATTGAAACGTTTAGATTAAGAAAAGGGGTAGAAACCTGCACCATATACTATTAATGCTATTTTTTTTCGTGGTGGCGTCATCCTTATATTCCAATTAATTATCATAATTTTAAAAAAACATTTGGATAGTTCTTTAGCAAAAAAAAAAGCCAGAAGTAGACCAGGCCATTGTTTGGTTTTTAATTCAATGTTTTAGGTGTCGTTTGGATTGTAGTCATTATTAACCTCACTAAACATTGGCAATGCCCAAAATTGGGCTAACTGTGGGCAAAATTTTGGTAACGTAACTTCTGATGTATTATATTGTTCTTGTCAAAACATTGGCATTAGCAATTTTTTTTGGCAACAAACCAGATGCATGATCATTCTATTGGCATTGGTTTTCTTTTTTGTATTTGTGGTTTGTTCAGGCTATAAACAAAACAAGCCCTTAATTTGTCCACTATTTCGTAGACATGTGAGTCCTGGATTAACACGTCAGGAACTATTTTTTGACGGTATTTCATTTATTCATAACGGTTTTTAGCCATCCGGGGTTTTACGGTTTCTGATAATGACTACACCATTTATTCCTATCATCATTTACATAATAGTTTGTTTCATTTTATTTCATAGCATCTTCTTCTATTTGCCTCTCTGTCCTTGAGTAAGGGACATCTATCACTTCTCTCTTAACATTTCTTTGAATCTTTTGGTGACATAGAATGGACGCGACCTATATATGAGGTAATCATATTGTACATGTTCATGCCATGTATAATTAAGTTTCTTGATGTTTTTCAACCTTAGCATAATTGTCCATTTGAATTATTTGCTCCAAGCTAGGTACCGCACACATTATTATTCGAAGTTTAGTCAACCATATGCCGATCTATAAAGAGACTGGAGAAGATGGCACCAAGTACATTGGAAGCACGAGGCTGCAGGAACATGTACATTCACGGTCAACTTACAACATCCACATCAATCACACGAAAAGATTCACCCATGCAACACAAACCAAATGGAAAAGGGCGTTGTTGTATACTGTAGTGCACATGAATCGTGATGATCATCACCAAAAGTACAAGCAAGTCAAACAGGTATCAAGTAAGATCTCAGTTCGAGAACAAATATTCATGACAGTACTGTAACATGTCCCGATCAATCCATACCCAAGCTACAAGAACTTCAAATGTTGCATAATTTTTATGAGGGGCCGGCCGGGTTAATACAGACAAAAACATAGAAATTAAACGTGCAAAACTCAAACTTGTGGGTCATATATATATCATGTCGGCCAAATAATATTTAATTAATTAAGATAGCTAAATTATATTTTCCCTATATATTTTTTGTTTTAATTTGTAATGCATGTGAATTTCAGTCTTTGATTAATACACAAGTGAGGTTGCTTCTTTACTTTAATATATAGACACATAATTAATAGGCAATTTTTTAACTGTATACTCAAAGTTTGTGTAATTTGCTGATGGATAACATAAAAACGTCTCACGGTTGCAGTATACCAAAAAACTTATAACTTCCTAGAGGACACTTTTAGCCTAATTGAATAGAGAAATTCTTAAAAAGACAGAATGCCCCTAGGTCCAAATGTTTCTAATCTATAGCACTGGAGTGAAGATGAAATATAATACGTCCTAGCAATATATTTGGGCTGAATGTAGATTTAGAGTTGCATACTTTCAAAATTTACACTACAAACATCATGCTAGAAGCTTATGGCCCGAGGGACATTCTCGTCTATTTGAAGAATCTCTTTAGCAAATTACCAATTTTTGATGGTGTTTTCAGCCATGACACACTTTTACGATTTTTATCAGCAAATTAAATAAACTTTAGGTGTCCTATAGCAAAATTTGCCTAATTAATAGGTGGGACTTTTGCATCACATGTATATCAGGAGCTAGAGAGATATGATATATCTATAATACCCTGGTCGACCGGTTAGTAAAGGCCTATATGGCTCTTGGTGTAATATCGTAGAATTATCCCACACAAAAAGTTTACATAAGTTGCATTACATATCCTATATTAGTATATAGAAAAAGTACGAATTACCCCCCGAACTATTGTGGTCAACCGAATTACCCCTCCAAACTCAAATACCAAACATTTTACACCCTCAACTATGTAAATCGGACAAATAACCCCCTCCCCCTGATCCAATGCAAAGTGGTTTTAATCCTACGTGGTAGTCCAGTCAGCATTCTTTTTAAAAAAGTCAGTGGACCCCACATGTAATACTATCTCCCTCTCTATCTTTTTCCCCTCTCACCTCTCTCTATCTCTCTCGCGCTATGAGCATCGAGGCCGCCGCCTCCTCTTGCACTGCCATTCTCCTTTTCTTCCCAAATCTTGGTGTCCGCCTCACCGTCGAACGCTGCAGCCACACAATCCCAAAGACCAGTGCTGTGCCACCGACGTCACCTCCATCTCCTCATTCGGCCGCCACCGCCCGTTTCTGCCACTGGCTGTTGTTGCCATTGAACGCTAGCGTCGCCATCCCTTCTGACGCAGGCCCTTCTCCGTTGGTGCTCCGATCATGGTGACCATGCTAATGGCGCCATGGCCGACTCCTCCAACCACTGTAGTCTGGCGCTGAGGCGGAAGGAGAGATGGCCACCATGGCATCGGCCTGGCATCAAGGCGGAAGGCGATGATGACACCAAGGCGAAAGGCGGTGACGGATCCAACTAGAGCTTGGGCGCGGTGGCATCCACGAGTAGGCGAAGGAAAATGGCAGTGGAGGCGTTGTCCAAGCCGGTCGGAGGACAGAGGCGACGGCGTTGCCCTCCAGGGCAGGCGGAAGAGGAGGTGGCGACGGCCTCCACGAGCAGGTGGAGGAAGAAGGCGGTGGCCTCCACGTCGTCATTGCTGCTCCCCCCCCTCCCCACCATCTGCATCGCCCGTTGCCCGTAGGTGGAGTTAGATTTTCGGGGAAGATGCGCGGCATCGATAGGCGATGGCTGAGGCATCCTACGAAAGAGGAGAAGAGAGGAAAAGGGCAGCAACAGCTGATGCCCCATTCGTCGGCATTTTGGGGAAGAGGAGAAGATAAAAAGAATAGTAGTGACGACTGATTCCCGACTCAGCTTCCTCCCTTAGTGATGAGGACATCAAGAGAAGTTGATGCTGATAGCCTGGAGGAGGGTAGGTTGGTCTCCTCCGCCTCTCACCTGGATATAGAGAAAGGGGTGAGAGATATGACATGTGGGCCCATCAATTATTTTTATTTATTTTGGCTAACTGGACCGTCACGTGTGTCACCACCTAGGTCGAAAACCACTCCGGTTTGGATTAGGGGGGTTATTCGACCAGCATAAAGGGTTGAGGGGGTAAAAATGTTTGGTTTTGTTGTTTAGGAGGGTAATTCGGTCGACCGCAATAGTTAAGGGGGGTAATTCGTACTTTTTTCATATATAATTGAAACTTAATGAATATAGTTATTGCTGAAAAACTTAACATGCGTTATACTAATTGATCCATATATATCATCACGAAATGAAGAGCCATTGAATCACTTCCGTATTTCATCAAAGCCATGAGTGTATATATTGTGCATGTGGTTAGCATTCCCTATTAATCAAATTAATAGTTTAATCTGTATATATATGGAATGTTGTATTATCTCATATTAACTCTATGAGAAAATTCCCTATTTACCCTTTAAATTTACCCAATCACTTCTATGCCCCCTAAGTTTTGCTCATTCCCTTATATACCTCCTAATAATTTTAGTTTGGATCCCTTCCATACCATTTTCACTTAATAGTTATTTTTTTATTGAAATGTCAATTTTTCCCTTTCCTAATAAGAAACATAAAAATTATATTCAATTCAAAAAAACATAAAAGTATATCATTGGAGTGTAGAAATTTATGTACGAGCCTACTATTTTTTTAAGTTTGTTATGAGAGATATTATTTATGATAAAATTTATTGTTACATATGACATAAAATGATATTTATTTTTAAATTGTTCAAAATTATATGTGTGGCGTATTTTTGTTGATAGTAGTACAATAGATTTAATGTATAAGGCAAATATATTTATATTCTACATAAATAAATTTTAATAGCTAATAATGAATATTAATTTTTTATATCATGCCTAAGAAATTATTTTGTTGTGAATAATATCTCGCATAACAAACCCATAGATATAAAAGTTTCATATGACAAATTTCTACACTCCAACAATATATTCTATACATTTATATGTTTCTTCGTACCAAAGGACGAAGTAGATTTTTTCGTAAGAATTTAACGGTCAACTAACATCAACTAGGAGAAATGGTATGAAAGGGATCTAAACTAAAATTTGGAGATATGCAAGGGAATGAGCAAACCTCAGGGACATAGAAGGGATTGAGTATATTTTTAGGGAAACATAGGGGTTTTTTTCTTAACTCAATGTTGCTTTTGAAGTGATAGAAAGATTTCTAAAATCCCACTGCAACAAGTGGGTTATCTACCAGTAAACTCAAGCCTTTCAACCATATATAGCGCCTAGCTCCAAGTATATGTATGACGTGAGTAAGAAATATGTTGTAAACGCGGTGCTATGCACCTGCTTATTGGAAGAGCACGCCTACAATTAGAATTGGTTCGACATTTTTTTCATCTATGTTTGGCCTTAATTTGTGTGGCATGCACAACCTTGGTTATGACGATTTAGTTCGTTCAAATTACTTCTCAAAACCACAATTATATTCGATCGCATGTGCTCTCCATATACTTTAAGCCCTCTGGTACTCTTTATTCTTCACAAACTCCAACAAATATATACTACTCCTACCTTACATTGTGTCATGTGTTGTCATTTATCGCACTTTAGGCGACGAACACAAGAGCTTACCTCCAATGAATCGCCTATATGGGAGTCAGGCCAGACTATTACGTGATTTTCTTATCCTTTTCTTGATGAAGTTTTCTTAGACCTGAATGTTATGTGCAAGTACCGTTCTTATACTTTCAGCATGGTGTCGTCTTGCATTGGTATCTAAAAAGTGCCACAGACATGCATCTCTTCATCCACTTAGGGCACCCACAATGTTATACAAAACCAGGTAGTAAGCATTAAATATCTTCGTACTACCTGGTATTAAGCATTGTGGGACTGGTACATAACAACGACTGGGTAGTAGCACTACTGTCGGAAGCAAGGAAATAAATTATGCATGTACATTGTTTTCTGACAGCAAAAGTAAATAAAGCAGCTGGCCATTGCTTTTGTGGACCTCACCTTATTGCCATCTCGCAGAAATAAGCAATGTTCACATTGCATCTCCCCCTACTACCGCCTGTCACCCGGTCTCACACTAATACCCATGTCGACGACATACGTTGCTGATGCCCTAAGGTTGTTACCAATGTGGCTGCTACTTACTCCCGCTCTGTCCTATTTTAGGATCATTTTTTGTCCCCCTCATTTATCCTAAAATAAATTCATTCTTCAACAATCATTATATCGGAGTTTGTAAAAATAAGAAAAATAATACATTGGGAGAAAATAAAATGAGAAATAATTGCATTGGGATTTGATAAAATAAGAGAATTCTAGTCTTTTTGTTTTATTGATATGTGTGAAATAGGTGAAAAATGAATTTATTTTGAAAGTAGACCTCTCACATCTCTCATCTCTCTTCTCTACTCCCCCTTATCTCTCTCTCACTCATGCATTCTCACAGCTAGTGGTAGCCACTACACGTCTACACTTCCTAAGCCCGGCGCACACCTGATGCCCACCATCTCCTCCTCCAGAGATAGTCTAGCTAGGTAGCAACCATGTAAGCAGTTAGAGGGGACCTTGAGCCTTTTGAACTTGTGATGATATATTTACTAACATTATGAGGCTAGCTAGATCATTTTCGAAGTGGTCTAGGACCAGGATTAACACTACAAGTTCAAACTGGGGGATCATTTAAGTAAGGGAGGAAAGCAATGCGCACACGTATACGCATGTGCATGCCCGTGCCAATAGAACACGCACGCAGGTGCGTGCTACTGAAAGTGTATAATTTTTGCTCTTTTATATAATTGTTAATATATATCTTGAAATATAAAACAGAGAAATTATCCTTCAAGTAAAATTTTCAAGATAAAGTGCAACGGTCATGTAAACATTCTTGTCGTCTAGCTTCTTTGTGTATCTCTACTCAACTGTTCCATGTGTGCCAAAAGCACAGTAGGCTACCACCACCTGCATCTACCCTCCATCAAGACCTTCTTGATCAGAACCTTCTAAGTGTCATTTATAGTTCAGATGAGAGCAGCTGACAAAACCTATATATGAAACAAAGGGTTAATATAATGTAACCTAACTAATTATGGCAGATGTGCTATTCCTTAGCTTACACTTACTAGAAGCATGTGCACAAATCACAAATGCCCTAACCCTATGAAGCATTGAAGCTACTACTATGAGACACAGCAGAGAGAATTACTTGCTTCACCTCTTGTGGGAGTGCCACTATTTGGGCTCAGGGGGAAAGGCTGTTGACTGGATTCAACTAAAACAACAACTCATGCATGCAGCTACTCTCTACCTATACCATGCAACTGGCTAAGCTCCAAATATGAGTCATCTTGCTTAAAAGTGTAAAGGAAAGCAACATATGAGTACACTTTCACTGCTTTTTAAGAAAAGAAACTGGTCAAAAAAGCTAACTAGGATACACAGAGGGTAGAAAAGGGGGGACAAATAATGAAAAGCATGACAGATGCCATGGTATTTGGAAGATTCATGATTTCTAGCCACATTTTATTATTGCATGCTGGCTCATCTGCTGTCCTTGCTAGCATGGACATGTAGATATTGCACACATCTATAGCAGCCATTATGCTGAAATGATGCATGTATTATTCGGCCAACAGTGCGAAACACAATATATGTTGCATTAGTTTAATAGTGTAGCTAGTCCCTGAAGGCACCGAGTAGTACTGGATCACTTCAGAATTTTACATCATTTTTTCGAGGATAATTCCAGAGTCGTAATGTTATCCGCTTGTTGAACAACTTGTGATTCCTTCCACATTTAGCAATGCACCTCTTATTAAATTGATAAACTTGGACCAACTTGATCATGTGAGCAAATTATTGTGGAGATAAAAAAATGAGTACAATTAAGTTGTCGTTTTCCTTTAATAAGTACTTCATATGGATTAATTCTACTTTTATTTTTTCATACTATGTTATTCAAAATTACTTCTGTGGTGACTGTATTAGGTAATGCGTTTTCCTATCTTTGAACTAGAACTACTCCAAATAATTAAACCGAGGGCAGAGTTCCATTGTTAGGTAGCATTGGTCAGAATTTTTGCATTCCAAATTAGGAAAAATATAATTATAACAAGTAATTAACCACATTCCTCCTCTCATTATTCCACATTTGCCTTCTTAATTTCTTCTTTCCACTCAGTGGTGGAGCCACATATAAGCTGTGGGGTCGGCTGACCCCATAACCTTTTCACTATCATCCTTGTGAGTCTTGATTTTTTTCATGTAAATTTAATAAATTTTACATAAATGACCCACTAAAATATCAAACAATAATAATTGATCCCACGGGTAAAATTGTTGGCTCGAACGCTGTCTCCGCTCACAAGAAACTGAACGTTTTGATGCCAAAACGTCCATCGGTCTCTCGTCAGCACTACGTGGGTTCTTTATTAATTGGCTATTAATTATGCATGGTGTAGTTTGGCTGCAGCAGCTGGAGACTGAAGGAAAAGTACAATAAATTTCATTAGAATCAACTGTTGGCTGCTGTCAACATATAAAACCTTTGAAGAAATTAATTTAAGTACGTGCTAAGCATAACCTACAACAATGATGTGCCCCCAGGAGATAACTGACATTTAGTAATTAATTAGATATTGCCTGTAGATACAACAAACTAAAGGCATCTTTTGCTTTGGCAGAAAGAATGATCAGGAGTCAGGAGTCTTGCACTTTTGCCGTGAAAAAGGGCAAAGTCCAGCGTTGCTTTCCGTGGTTTCGGCTGAGTCGTTGCAAATGCAAGCACACCTATGAGCTATCCTCAAATGCTGCTTGGTAGAGCTTCATTACAAGTTCTTTTTTTTTGTTTCTATCATGTTATTAAAATTTTAACTTCGGATGTACCACAATTTGGTACAATTTTATTATTCATTCAGAGGCACCAAATCATTAAATTACAGGAGCTAGGCATACTAAATTTCATGGCAACCTCACGATATAATTTAATAAGTAGTAAATTTCACAAAACCTCGGGTTTTAGGGCACCCGTAATGCAAAACCCTAGGTATCATGATTTGTTTCGAATAAGGGAAAAAATTTTTAAAAAATAACCCATGTTTAAGCTTATATAGTCATTTTTGGCTAATATATTATGCTTAATAATTATAAAAAATATATGAGTTATTCCTGAGTATACATGTTAGGTCCACTTTAATGAGCTCGGTTATTGGTAGTATGATTAATTGTTTATATGTATAAGTAACCGGATAATGTGTGTCATCACTCTGGAGTTGTCTTGCTTTTTTTGGAGAGCAAGGAAGAAGATAACACAAGAGGATGCGTGCTTTTTAGCCTACTAATGTGAATATATTAAACATATCATATGTAATAATGGAATTATAAATATTTGACATAAATATGGGGTTTCTTGAAATATTTTGCATTAATATGCGTCTAAACCTAGAGTTTCTTAAAACAAATCAAAATACATGAGGTTTTGCGTTACTGGTGTCTCAAAACATAAGGTTTTATAAAATTTGCTCTTAAAAAAGACAGATTATATCATAAGGTTTTCCTTATTCCTTCAAAGAACCGCATGTAAAACATCACTGTAATACATACCCTCCAAGCACCATAAAACATATTTTTTTTGTAGTACCTCTTTCTGCCTCCAAAAAGGATGAAAAAAATAATATATCATCCATCAAATATGGAATGTTTCTAATTAAATTTAAGGTTATTGAATTAAATAATGCCCATTGTTTTGATATTTCAGAGCATACCTACAATTGTTTGAATGATCACCCACACGCACTACTACCTAGGGCTATTGATGAGCCAAGCTCGAGCGAGCTCACCCGCCAAGGCTCAAGCTCGACATGAGTCACTTAACATATTTTTGCACACAATATCACCAAGGAGAACTACATTGTTCACGCATACATATTCTCTCCGATTTTGAATGCATGCCATCTTAGCCTTCTTAATTCTTTCATAATTAGTATAAGTCATCTAAAATTTAATTTCCATAATAATAATAATAATAATAAGTCATCATAATAATTTGAGGCTTGTTCTATTTTGTTCCTTCCCTTTATTCTTAATACTACTAGTTCCATGAATAAATATCATGACTTTTTGAAATGCGGTACAAGTGACGATAAACGGAGTCATGGTTGTATCACAACTTTTAATCAATCCACTACTATAGAAAACGTCATTGGTGCCAGTTGAGAAATCCCCATAGGTGTTGGATTTTTTAACCGGCACCACGAAGACAGCACTAATGAGGAGGAACCAAAGGTGTTGGTTTAGGAACCAGCACCTTTGATGTGAATGCAAAAAAGCTGGCTCGATTCATCGGCTCCTCGAGCCGATGCATCGAGCCACTCCCCATCAAACCCAGACCACCATCGATCCAACAACATCCTCAAAGCACACAACACAAATCACCATCGAGCCATGCAACAACACAACACTAACAACAGAAATTTTAACTGGCTATCCGACAATTTCACATAGCACAAATCGCTCATTGGGACGTCGAGGTTGCCGCTGTCCGATCTGCAAGAGTCACCGCCGTCGTGGGGGTGGATGCCACGACACTACAGTGGTGGAGAGAGGAGGTGGAGAGGCTGTGGTGGCTAGGTAGGAGTGAGGAGGAGAGACATCGCTGCCGCTACCGAATCTGCCTACTAGAGAAACCACCACCACCAGATCTGCTCGTGGGATCCACCGTCGGATCCGCTGGTGGGAGAAGTCGTTGCTATCGGATCCACCCGTGGGAGAAGCTGTCGCCCCTGATCCGCCCGCGGGAGTCGCCGACACCGCTGGATCTGCCCATCGTCGTCGTCGTCGTAGTCGGCGGAGCCACCCGTAGTGGCGAAGAGGGAAGGAAGGGCTACAGCTCTACCGGAGAAGGAGAGGAGGAGAGGGAAGTGCCAGAGCCAGAGGGGCAGTGCCGGAGGGGAGACTGGAGGAAAGGCAAAGGGGGCGAGTGAAGTGGAGAGATGGGCGAGAGAGAGAAGGAGGTGAAGGGGGTAAGATGGGCGAGAGAGAGGGAGGTGAAAGGGGCAAAGTGTATAAGGACCACTCGGCTCCCTCTCCCTTCGCGTTAAAAGGGGAGGCCAAGAATCCTGACTCGGCTTGGTTTTATTGGCACCTATAATATATTATCGGTGCTGGTTTTTTAATTAACTGGTATCTATAATATATTATTGTTACTATTTGTTCTCTATAACCGATACCTATAGCTGCTTAAAGGTGTTGGTTCTATATTTTTTTTATCTCACGGATGTGGGTAAACATCAATAGATGCCGATTTTAAATAAATAGATATCTGTGAGTCGTCCTCTATTAGGGATTTCTGTAATAGTGATCCTATAGCTGAATTTGCAGAAAAGATTGTAACAGCATATATTTAGGAACATAATTAATTAATTAGGTCTGTTTGCACAAATATTTGGAGTCTTACTTTTGAAGATAATATTTTTCAGCACCTACTACTACCTCCGTCTCATATTTTATAGCTACCTCTAGCGCATTTAACACATCAGCAAAATATACTCTCCTCACATATCCGCATTTAACACATCAGCAAAATACAAAACCAGATAGAGCAGCAATCCTACCTGCATGCACACCTAGTAGAAAGCAGCATACACAGTATGCCAGGAAAACCTTTCGTGATCATGTTAAGACACAGGAGGGAGATGAGTACACCATGCTTTATTAAACTAAGTGCCTGCTCATCATCATGATTAGTTTGAGTCTTTACATAGCCATTCACACACACTCACAACCAAAGCAAGTATACTGAGAGAAAAGGAAGGCATGCAGTGCAGGCACACACACACAATAGCTAGCTGCACTACTGCATCGATCGCTGCAGTGACAAACGAGAGATTCTTTTCTCTGCTCATATCTTTGGGAAGGGAGCTTGGAGAAAAGGCGAGGAGTGGCTTAAGCACCGGAATAACTCCACTTTTCTTTTGCTTTTTCTCGCCCCTTTCGATCTGCTAGAAAGGCATCCGTGCACTTAACCCTAGGTACTTTCCTTCTTTTTCTTTTGCCTTTATTTGATGCCATTTTACGTGCACTAGAGGGAGACCTGGTAATCTGGTATTGCATACAGGAGAGGGGAGAGATCGAAGGAGGAGCTGACACGTCGAAAGAATTGTTTCTGGCCGTTGGATCGCCGATGTACGTTTAGGATGGCCATGGAGCCATATGGAGGGAAATTTTGGTTTTGTTATATTAGGAAAGAGAACATTATGTTCGCTCTTATCGTGATTGCTTAGTTGGTCCTAATTGGTGTGTTGAATGTGCTATATCATGTGTATGGATGATGCTCTGATTACTAATCTTATGGACTACCTATCATGGATATCCGTAAATACTTGAGATTGTTGAACTTTTTAAAAACTTTAGGCCGGGCAAAAAAATTTTAAAAACTTCGATGACTTTGGTTTTATTTTTTTAGTTTTTTTAAGTATGCCAATACCTAGGATGTTATAACCGTCCTAAAATGAAACAACATTCATTTGGAGAACAAAATAGTGCGTTTATAAAAATGGCATCTAAACAACTTAATTAGGTATTGTTATTGTTGTTGTTGTTGTTACTCCCTCCATCCAAAAAGTTTTAATTATATTTTATTTTCTAATTTTTTCAAATGAGATGATTGTATTTATAGTCTCCATGCATTTAAAACTTGTCTTTTCGTTTTGCAGCGCTAGATTAAATTGTTAATCGAACTTGAGCGTCTTTTTTAATAACCGTTGGTCTCATACGTGCATATAATTTGTTGGTATTTGTTATACGTGAGATGAGTTAATTTTTCTTTAGTCTTATTAAGTGAAGAAATAAGAAAAAAATGCGCATAAGATATTTAGATGGAGGGAGTATCAAATTATCAATTATTATTTAAGATCAGTCCATTAAGTCTTTCATGGATGACTATGAGGTGTGCTGTCCTAAGTTTATCTTGTACAATCTCACCATTGTCCGATGTCTACCACTTACACACTAAACCATGCCACCAGCTCCTTAATTAGTGAGCTTGCTGTGCTTTCGAGGGGAACAAAAAGAGACATTCCATTACAACGTCAAATTCGGCAACCTTTGGAAATTGAGTGACAGTACAGCTTTAGCTCTCACGCCCAGCTAGCCAGCTCGATTTCTGAATGTCCCTTAGCAAAAGCCTCAAAAAGGCAGAATGTCTGAACCAAATTAAAAGGCTACCTTGATGCTAATGACGGCTTCAGTCCACTGCTAGTACATTGTGCCTACAATAGTTTATTCGTCATCGGCTAGGGCTGTGTCGAAACGTGTTAATTAGCATCAAAATGAGCGACATCTTTCCTAGCTAACGGTTATGATCAAGGTAATAAAATGCAGCAAATAATGGTCGGCTCTCTCCGTAAATTAAATAGATTGTGCCATAATAATTAGAAAAATAAATTCAAGATGTACTACTATCGTATAATTCTTAGTAGAAATAAACGAGACGAAAGGCTGACTAGGAATTTCACGAGAAGCATGTCAAATTATTCTTTTAAGATAATGAACGTTTCATTATTAAGCATCAAACCAATTTAATTCCTAAAGAATTAATATGCATGAGAAGAAAAAACCCTATATATATCACAAATTTAAAAGATATTGTGCAACGTTACTATTGACGATAATTTAAGCCTGGCCTTCTTTTTCTTAGGTGGCTTAAATTTAGGGATGTCTTATGTTATAGACCACCTGTGACCTATTTACGTAGTATGTAAATAGTTTTTCACATGGGGCTTGTTTTATGCATGTGGAATAACCGATTTCTAGATAAGCTGGATTACATAGGGCTTCCTACACTACTACAGAAACAGCTTTTCCGTGCGGGCCGAAAGGCACCTTTCCGTGCGGAAGGCCTGCCCGCACGCGCGAGAAGGTCTGGGAAAAGACCATTTTCGCGTGCGGGCGGCCCAACCGCACGGGAAGATCCATTATCCCGTGCGGGCCACTTAAGCAGACCGCACGGGATAAGCGATCTTCCCGTGCGGTCGCATTAAGTGGACCGCACGGGATAATAAACCAACATATAAAATAATATTTTATATGCACATAAAATAATGGGTGGATCGCTTATTCCGTGCGGTCCACTTAACGCGACCGCACGGGATAAGCGATCTGCCCATTATTTTATGTTTATATAAAATATTATTTTATATGTTGGTTTATTATTTTATGTGAATATATTAGCTTATCTCTCCCCTCTCTCTCCGTACGTCTCTCTCAGTAATAGTATACATACACATCGCACGTATTAAGAATTGAACGTAATTAATTATTTTTTCATGGAATTAAGATATTAAATTTGTACGCATGCATGACATATGTATATATATACGATTCATCGTGTCTCGCAATGTACAGAAGTTTAAAAAACCACATAAAATATATCCTTAATTAGAAATATTTGTACTAGCTACTATACATATGTTCTTTTTCCCACTCTCTAAGTCGTTTGAAGGTATCATCCGTCGCAAGCTGGCTCTCCGGATCGTAGAAATCGCCCAAATGGTTGCAGACATCGCGGCGGATGAAGCGGCAAATATCTGCACACAAGTTTAGTATGGTTCGATCGTCGAACCGGTTCGCTACAACTGGAACGGACGGGATCTGTTTCAGAAGGAATACACATTGTTATAGTTAGGAAAGTTATACAAGATCTTATAATGTGTGAAAAGATATTTTCTCTCGACTTACTTTTTCAAACTTTGTAGTGTATCTCCCGTTGAGTCTAAGCATCTCGCATACGTAGTATCCGCATAAATTAGTCTGTGGTGGTTGTTTAAAACACTATGTTGAAAAAAATTGTATACATCAATATTTTGAGTGAAACAAGTATGTGTAAGAAATGTCGGAACAAGAGACATGTAATTACCGGTCATCTTGTCTTCACGAGAAGCTTCTTCTTTTGTAGATTATTGATTGGTCCACCGTGGTCTACGTAATATGTGTATGCTCTATAAAGACAAAACAATTGTTTGAGTCAATTATGTGTCTTCGAGAGTACAATAGCCAACATTTAGTAAATGGTGCATAACAGGACTTACAAATTTAATATAACGAGAAACTCTGTAAATGTTTCCTCGCCATAGTGCGCCGGATCCAGCACTATGGCCAGGTGGTCCCGTGGATATACCAAAAAAAGTATGTAGTGATCGCTGCAAAGAAGATATGTTAGTTGTATGTGATATCGTACTAAAACATAAGTACCACGGAAGAATCATACGTACCGTAGCGCGTAAGGGACGAAGAGGACAGTTTTGTCTTTGTGCGCGACCATCGCTCTGCCCAAGTACAGTGCTACGCTGACCATCTTTTTCTTGTGTATTTTTTCGACGACCTCTTTTTTCTCGGACGTCGTTTTACCTTTGAGCTCAGCGGAATCTGCACGAATATTCACCGTGTGTTCCGTCCAGCAAACCCTTGTTGGGTTGATGTATCCTACTGGATGGTTGGCCTTTTCAGCGGCGTGGAATTGCATCCTAAGTAATAAAGCGGGTAATTTATCAGAAGTTAGTTAGCAAATAAATTAATATATGACATTAATTACGAATGACTTACAGGCAAAATGCAGCAACGAGATTTATATCCATTTTGTCCAGCTTGAATAATGCGTGAAGGTCGTTGAAATCGATTACCAACATCCCATTTGGGCCACTGGTGAAAGCGTTATCCAGGACCTTCACAGTAATCATGCCCAGGCCTTTTTTAGATGCCTTCAGATACCAGTCATGCATCAGCCTCATTTCCCAAGGCAGGCCTTCCATGAGCTTCGGGGGCAGGAACGGCTTCCCGTGCACGTACTTTGTTGGCACCTCGTCGGAAGTCCAGTTTTGCAGGTCCTCCATTTGATTTTTCACCGATTTTTGTGAATCCGACAAATGTGGAGTTTCATCCTGCTTCTTGTCAGTCGACGCTCTCCCCCTGAAAGCCTGGAATACTAACCTTTCCTCGTATACGGCCATTTTTTCCTTATCATAAGTTGACCTAATCATTGTCGGGATAAGCCGACGAGGTTCAAGCTTGGTCGGACTTGGAAGACTTGCGCTTCTCATAAGAGGCCTTTCAGGTAGCGCCAATGCAGACTGTGGTGTCAGAGGAGGTTGTTCTGCTTGGACTTCAGGGGCTGATAGATGTGGTGAACCTGGACCTAAAGGATTAGGGGAGGACGGATGTGGGGAGGCAGGCCTATTAGTTGGCGAATCTTGCCCTGGTGGAGAAGGTGGTGCAGGCGCAGCAGCTATCTTTGGAGCCGGCGGGCGTGGGGTTGAAGGCGATGGACCGACCAGCAGTATATCTCGTCGATGCCATAGTATCAACTGATTCACCGCATCCCCAAGCAATTGTATCCCGTCCGGTGTTGGAATATCTATCTCTAAACTGGTATGCTCTGCATGCACCTTGGCCACTTGCACCCTTGCATATTCTTCAGGGATTGGCGTGTTCTGAATTTGGCGTCCTAGTATCGCAAGTCCTGTACCCACCTCCTTTCTCTTCCCGGCCCTTCCTATCGGCACGAGCAGGCTGCACGGCGTCGGGGCAGTTATGTT
>BDMV01000004.1:14172830-14334166 GCA_008326285.1 Oryza officinalis
CTTCCTACTCTCTCTCAAAGCGTGTGTCTTAGCCTTGTCAATAAATGTTGATGCTTCTCTCATGAACACCGGATGAGTTCTCCGTGTCTCATACATCCATGTCCGATCCATCTAAAAAATTCACAGCATTAATTAATATTATATTGCCGGTGTTTTCTAAATAAACAAATTAAACTTAATTCATACTTTTTAACTAAAACCTCATTCACAACAAATAATAATACGGAGACAATATTAGCTACCAAAAAATGGTTCAATCAAAAAAATAAAATATTTGACCTACAAATTACATACATATATAGCACAAAGTACCAATTCGCACAAGTTTACATATCTTCGCATTCAACCAATGAAATTTTACAAAAACGGAAGCAAACGAAGGAGATGATCGAACACATTACCTTTTATATTGATTTCAATCAAAGATTTTAACTCTACAATCTCCCACCAAAAGAAAATATCTATTTTTGGAGAGAGAAACCGAGTTAAAATAAATTCAAATATCTTCACATTAAACCAATAAAAACTTTTAAAAGTGGAAGCAAATGGAAGAGAAGATCAAGTATGGTACCTTTTGTATTGATTCCAATTGAAAAATACAAGTTGAAAACCTTCCCCCCTATAATTGCATTTTTTTGGAGAGAGAAACACTAAGTTCAAAGTGGCACTGTCGGGGTGGTGGGAGTGTTTTATAGTGCATCATCGCGTGCGGTTCACCTAACGAACCGCACGGGATAATCATTATCCCGTGCGGGTTCTTAAGCGGACCGCACGGGATAAGCATTATCCCGTGCGGGTTCTTAAGCGGACCACACGAGATAATCTTATCTCGTGCGGTCGGCTTAAGGAAGCCGCACGCGATAATGACTTATCCCGTGCGGTCGGCTTAAGAACCCGCACGGGATAACTTATTATCGCGTGCGGTTCAACAGCCGGCCCCCTCGGGACCGGTTTTTCCAAGCGCGGCCACTTATGGCCCGCCTGGAAACTGTTGGGGGCCTCGTTCAGAAAGCCCCTTTCTGTAGTAGTGCTAAACTCCTTTGAAAAGTAGATATTAGCCACATGTATAAGTGTTTCCTATACCAGGCAATTAGAAACCACTCCCGAATTTATTTGTTCCCTCTTTGCAACACTTAAGTATACATACCTAGTTAACTTATTTTAATATTAAAAAAAGGCCCAGAAAATAGATACTGACCAACATTTTCCAAGGTCAGGGTCTATTAGCTTTGCCCTACCAAGAAAGTGAGAAAAAACTGCAAACACAAAAGCCGCCACAAAAAGTTCCTTTTTTTCAAAATATATAAAGAATTGTACAAATATTAGTGCATGTATTTGAATAAAGAGCACACCCTGAAACACAAAGGCCATCTAATTTCTGGCGCTTAAAGTTCTGATCACCTTATCACGCGCTGCTCTTCTTTTTACTAAAAAGAAGAAAAAGAGAATATGCATTCAAGTACTCCCAACAAAGATTAGGCATGCAACTTTGTAACTGTATCGAACTACGTATATACGACAGTCTTGTACGGGAGCTCGTGCATTTTAATTTTCGTCAAAATTGGCCGCATAGACGGATGGTGAAATACCACTGCAATGATAGAAATAATTCGGTATGTGTTTGGTTAATAATGACTAGGAATTTCCCCAAATATGTAATATTAATTCCCAAAAAATGTAGTATATGTTTATTATAGTATATATTAATTTAATACTTAATTTCTATGCATCTTTTTTACAAAAAATTATAAAAATGGATAACCAAATTTTGTCGTCATTACATATTTTCTATATTTTCCATTGGTTTTTGTTGATAGTTTGCTAGAAGACAAACCGATGGAGCTTGATAGTTCTAAAAAATAAATAAATAAAATCTCCTATACGGCCGTATGGACATTATATGATAGAGTACGGAGTTAATTTGGCATTGAGTGGATGCACTCTGAGTGTTCAAAGTTGGGTCAAACTGGGAGTAGAAAAGCCCATCGTTGATAGGTCAAGCTAGCACGAGCTTTGCTTGACCTAAAGGCTGAAAATCTGATGATTGTATTTCCCATGTTTTAAGAATACCTTTTAATTATAACGATCTTCTCATGTATTTCAGATTAATATTCCAGTAGTATTTTCAGTGTCAATCACCGTCCAAGTTTAGAAATAGATTCTCACCAATAAAACTGGATACAACCCTTAAAAACCATGTCGGTTAAGTATATATTAAGGTCAATCCAACCTGATTTTTAATGGTACTTTTCTTTTGATATGTAAGTAATCTAATTTTTACTGACATGGAACTATTATATACATCTTTTTATAATAGGATGTTATGCACTACTTAAACAATTACTTTCACATGCTGCTAAATTATGTTTATTTTATAGAGGCGGTTTACCCACTGTCTCTGGAAATTATCGATTTTCACCGGTGATTAATTTCTTAAGAGGTCTGCTCATGGTAATCATTCCATAACCTAAAAGAAACTAGCACCCAGGAACCACAGCTCACCCATACTCTATTGCTGCTAGGCCGTCACCACTCCCATCATGGATAGGCTCTATTCCATGGTTCACCGTCACCATGGACAAGTTGGCATGGATCCGCCTGCCACCATGTAGACGCGCTTGCGGGGATCTACCCCCACCACCGTGGATGAGTTTGATATGGATGAGCTCACGTGGATTCCAGCTAGCCTCCCGATATGTGTAGGAGAAAAGGCTTAGAGAGATAGGATAATATAGAGAGGAGGAACAAATCAAGACTTTAGCTCAAAAGAGAAGACCGGATCCGACAATCGCCACCGCTACCACCAACACAAGGAAGAAGGATAGAGGAGCCGAGGTCGTCATCCCTCTCGCCGCCCTCCCACGATTCCCCTCCAACTCCATCTCCCGCTGCTTCCTAGACAAGGAAGAGGGCTAGGGTAGTCGTGACGTCATTACCCCTCTCCTAGCATTGATGCCCTCACACGCTTCTCCTCCGGATCCGATGACCCCATCCCCTCTATCTGATCTCGCGATGTCACGTCCCAAGTGGTGATGAAAAAGAATGGATTTGGTGAGAGAGATTGACTGAGACAAAGAGAGAGTGCTAATGATGGGTGAGCCAACGAGGAGCGAGAGAGAATGGTGGAGGCTCCCCGACATCAGAGAGCAAGGCGTAGAGTGTGCGAGGCTAGAGAGATACATATGAGAGGGATTGATAATAGAGAGGCGAGAGAGGGACATTGTAGAGATAGTCACCATTGGCAATCTAATTTGTAGAGGCCATCACTAATTACAACCGCCTCTAGAAATAAGTTTTCATAGACGATACATATGATGTGGGCTGCCCTAGCTTACTAAAATGGTAGATTCTCTTTTATACCACCTATACAGCAAAAGGATGATATGCAAAAATGGTATTTTATAGTGATATATATAACTGTGGTATGAAATGTCTGGTTTTGTAGTTAAGCTAGAGTTGATTTCTCGGTTGAGAGAAGTTAAAGGAGTTTATTCCTAAACTCGGTCATGACCAAAGGGACACCCTATTTTCAAAACAATGTTGCCATTATTTTATACTTTCTCTGTCCAAAAAAAATACCTTGCCTTAAAAAAAGTCAGATTCTACCTTCTTATCTACTCTTGCCGCATGAATCAAGAATATTTATCCCTTAAATACCTCTTACCAACTCACCATGCAATACAACTTTTACATTAATGAGGGGGTATTTTGATACTTTCATCACTTAGTAGTTATGCATTGGGATTCCACTATTTGTTTTATAAGAATATGTAGTTGTTATTATTAGTTTTTGAAAAGCTTTCTGGCCTAAAGATAAATTTTCACAAAAGTAAATTATTCTGTTTTGGTCAGAAACAATATTCTAATATTTTTTGATGCAGACTAGGAATTTTTTCGTAAGATATCTTGATATTCCTATGCATTTTAGAAAACTGAGCAACAAAGACCGAAAAACAATTGAGCAAAGAATTAAAAATAAACTTAGTAGTTGAAAAGGTAAACATATGTCAGTAGGGGGAGATTGATTTTGATCAATTCTGTGCTTTCAAGTCTAGTCATGTTTATGATATCTTTTTTTGAGATTCCAAAAAAGGTTCTTCAAAAAATTAATTATTATAGATAACGTTTCTTTTGGCAAGGAGATGAACATAAAAAAAATATAGACTTGCAAGATAGGACATTATATGTCAGCCAAAAGATCAAGGTGGATTTGAAGTTCATAATTTAGAAATTCAAAACCAATGTTTATTTAAGTTAATAAATAAGCAAGGTGTTTGGCAAGACATTGAAAAGAAAATACTTCAATAATCAATCAATAAATCAAGTTGAGAGGAAACAAGGGGATTCTCATTTTTTGTCAGGTCTTATGAAAGTTAAAAGTAGATTCTTAAATATGGATAATTAATAATGGTGAACAAATTAGATTCTGGAAGGATAAGTGAATAGGAAATACCTATTTTAAGGATAGGTACCCATCTTTGTATTCTATAGTTCAAAGGAGAAACTCTTTGATTGCAAATGTTATGAGTTATGTCCCGCTGAATGCTTCTTTTAGAAGAGCTTTAGTAAGTCAGAACTTGGTCAATTAACATAACTTGTGTGCTTACATTATGCATATTCATTTGACGGAAGAAAATGATATATTTAGGTGGAACTTTTATCAAAATGGTCAATTCTCGGTTCATTATATGTACTTAGCTTTTATTAATAATGGTTACATTGAAAGAAATAAGATTATCTAGAAATTTAAGATGCCTCTTAAGATTAAGATTTTTATGTGATATATGTTTAAACGTTAGTGTTAACAAAGGATAATTTCGCTAGGAGGAATTGAAATGGTAGTATGAGATGTTATTTTTTATAAAAAATGAGACAATCCATCATTTATTCTTGAAGTGCCATTTGCAAAATTTCTCTGAAGAGCATTACAGATTTATTTTGGTTTATATCCTCCACGTAGTATATCTCATATCTTTGAGAATTGCCTTATGGGTATTGATAAAAAAACCAGAGAACTTATTTTTTAGAAGCATCTGTTATATGTTGGGCTCTATGGCTTAGCAAAAATGATATGGTTTTTGATAAATCATCATTCAAATCTTATATGTAGGTACTTTTCAGGACAACGTACTGGCTCCGGTTTTGGGCTCAACTACAAAGGTGTGATAATGACATCAAGCTAATAAATACTGCATGTCGTAAACTTGAGTCAACGGTCATGTAGCTTTTCGCCAATTTCGGATGGAGGTTCATAAATAGGATTCAATAATTATGGAGTCTTTATCTTGTGCTGATGCATATTAGTTGTACTTGCTTCATGTTATTTGGGTGTGCTTTTTTTAGACTTGTTAGTGTGTGCTTGTTATTGAGTAAATTTGTGTAATAATTGGCTGTAACTCGTTGAGCAAAGGCCGGATTTTAATTTCATTATCTAAAAAAAATTGTTTTTTAAGGGACGGTCCAAGCACGTGCTTAACCGGAGAAGCAAAATGGATCGAACGTGAGGGGAACACCTCCTGCACTTTCTGCATGCCTTAGCAGCAGCACCAGCAGCTGTTTGTTGAATTGAAAACAAACGATCGACGATATGCAGGGCTGAAAGAAATCAGAGCCAAGCCTAATTCGCAAAGGAAACGTGCCGCATGCATGCCAAAGCCATCGCCATGGCGAAGCATAGTATGCTATGGCAGAAGAGAACACGAGACAGAGAAGAGAGAGAGAGAGAGGATTGAGGGAGTAGCCGAGGAGTGAGTGAGGGAGCAAAGGCTGACGCGGCTACGAAACGCACATCCAACGAGCCCCCTCGATAAAGAGACAAACAAACCAACAACAATCTCCCTCCTTCTTCCTACTTCTACATACTAGAGATAGAAAGCTTTAGAGAGAGAGAATCTTGCCATGCCATGCCATGCAAATGCAAATGCAGTACAGTGCAGTGCAGTCTATAAAGATAAAGAAAAAGCATTTGCAGAAAGACAAGCATAGCTACTAGTACAAGTAGATTACTCCTGCATTGCATTGCATTGCTAGAGTGGAACTGATAAAGGGTAGTAGTAGTAGTGAAGTCAGTGGCAGTGAGCTTCTTGCCTCAGCTCAGCTCAGCTCAGCTCAGCTCAGCTTGCAAAGGTGGTGGTGGCGAGAGGAAGGAGACGACGACGAGAGCGTAGCAAGAGAAGAGAAGGCGAGCTGGTTGTTGGATTGGTGCAGTGTGGGGGTGGGGGATGCGGGCGGGGGCGTACACCATCCACCAGTCGCTCACCGCCGAGGCGGCCGCGGTGCTCAAGCTCGCCCTCGGGATCGCGCGCCGCCGCGGCCATGCCCAGGTCACGCCGCTCCACGTCGCCTTCGCGCTCCTGAGCCCCGCCTGCTCGCCACCGCCGGCGGCGCAGGCGCAGCCGGCGCCGTACGGGCTGCTCAAGCGCGCGTGCCTGCGGTCGCACCCGTCCGCGGCGGCGGCGGCGGCCGCGCACCCGCTCCAGTGCCGCGCGCTCGAGCTCTGCTTCAACGTCGCGCTCAACCGCCTGCCCACCTCCGCGCCGCACTCGCCGCCGCAGTCGTCGTCCGCGCCGTCGGGCGGCGTGGCGCCGTTCGCGTCGTCGCTTATCCAGCCTAACCCGACGCTCTCCAACGCGCTCGTGGCGGCGCTCAAGCGCGCGCAGGCCAACCAGCGCCGCGGCTGCGTCGAGCTCCAACAGCAGCCGCCGCCGCCGCCTCCGGTCGCCGCCACCGCGCAGCAGCAGCAGCAGCAGCCGCTGCTCGCCATCAAGGTTGAGCTGGACCAGCTCATCATCTCCATCCTCGATGACCCCAGCGTGAGCCGGGTGATGCGTGAGGCCGGCTTCTCCAGCTCCACCGTCAAGAGCAACCTCGAGGAGGAGAGCGCGCTAATGATGTCCACCTCATCATCCCCTCCGCCGCCGGCCATCCCTCCCCACTTCTTCCTCGACCCCAGCATTGGCGCCGCAGGCTGCAGCGTCGGCGGCAACGGTGGCGGCGGCTTCATGCTATGGCCAGCGCCGTTCTTGAGCTCGCCGGGCATGGCCGTGCCGTCGTGCAAGGAGGACGTGAGGGCGGTATTGGAGGTGATGGTGCGGAAGCAAGGGAGGCGGACCAACCCCGTGGTGGTAGGCGACTCGGTGTCAATGGCCGAAGCTGTCGCCGGCGAGCTCCTGCGCCGGCTGGAGGGCGGCGACGTCCCGGACGAGCTCGCCGGCGCGCACCTCCTCAAGCTCCAGCTCTCCTACGTCCACGTCCGCCTTATGAGCCGCGCCGACGTAGACGCCAAGGCCGCCGAGCTCCGCCGCAGCGTGGACGCCGTCAAGCGTGGCGGCCTGGTCGTCTACGTCGGCGACCTCCGCTGGGCGCTCGACGACGACCACCACCACCACCCCGGCGCGGACCATCACAACATCGCCTCGTGCTACAGCCCCGTCGACCACATGGTCGCCGAGCTCGGCCGCCTCCTCGGCGACCTCCGCGCCAGCGCGCCGCCGCGCGGGCGCGTCTGGCTCGTCGCCACGGCGAGCTACCAGACATACATGCGATGCCGCCGCCGCCGCCCGTCGCTGGAATCCGCCTGGGCGCTCCAGGCCGTCGTCGTCCCCACCGGCGCCGGCACCGGCCTGGCCCTCAACAACCTGCACGCCGTCGCCACCACGAGGTGAGCATCCATGAATCTTTGCCTCCTCCGCCATGGCACGAACACCTACTGTTCCCTTGTCTTGTATGTGTCCCAGCCTCTAGCACTGTCACACTCGCTGTCCATTCCTGCTTGTGCTTGGTGTTGTTTTGTTGTGTTGGCTCCTCTTCTTGCTAGCTTGTTCCCTTGCTGCTGCTGCTGCTGCTGCTGATCAGAGTCAGTGGTCAGCTTACTGTTGGGCATGCAGGCAGCTATGCTTAGCATTTGCTTTGCTGCTTGTGATGTGTTGCTGTCTGGAATAGGAACAGCTAGCAGGACCACTTGTTCAGGATTTCAGATCAGATGTTGCAAGAACCATCTCTCTGAACATCCATCCATCTATTTACTATTACTACCTACCTCTTTCATTCTAAAATATAAAGCATTTATGAGAGTTTCAGTACCAATTATGATCGAGCTGAGAAATGGATGAGACGAGAAAGTAGGTGCAGAAGTTAAATGTGGGATGATTGTAATTGGTTGAAATAAGAAAATAGTTAGAGAAGTTGCTATATTTTGAGACAAATTTTGAACGGTAGATCTTACTATATTGTTAGGACTTGCCAATTTTGAATAGTTTCTTTGTGTAAGCTATTAGGACAGATTAACAGAAAAGCCTGAAGCATATTTTTCACATTAATGGGGGGCTTCTTCATTCTTGCCATGTGAGATTCAGATTCTTCATTCTTGAAGATAGTAGTAGTTGTAGTAAAAACTTAGGTTCAGGCTTCAGAGAGGGAGAAGAAAAATGGTTGTTCATGGGGAATGTGGGGAGGTGGTAGTGGTAGTACTGGCTTTTTTTGGCTCTGCTGGGTTGCAGAGATTCCATCTGAATCCTGGCCAGTTTCTGCTCGGCAAAAAAGGCTTTTCTCTGATGCAGCAAACAGTGCCACAAACACTACCCTTTTGGTACAAATGGTACACTAATTTAGTAGTCGAAGGCATCAGCCTGATGCTGCTGCTGCTGTCGTTTTTTGCCCTTTTCCTTGCAATGATGCGTCTCTCATGCACAAGATCAAGTCACATTTGGTTCAGGGTAAAGGATTCAGATAAAGATTCAGACTAGATTTCTTGCCAGCTACTATAGCTATTTTTATATGATTCCTGATTGTTCACTGCTAATCTCTGAATGAAAACTTGAAAAGGAAGAGTTTTACAAATTTTTTGAGACAAATTTGAAACTGAATTTCACTTTCTTGTACTACTACTGTTGGACTAACTGATACTGTTCCAGCAATGGAGCGCCTGTGCAGAAGGCCATGGTGGCGACCAACCAGCAGCAGCAGCTTGCGAGCCCTTTCGCCATGGCCGCCGAGCCGATGGCGTTCGCGGCGGCGAGGGACGAGCTGGATGACAAGCTGCTGGTGCTCTGCACCGAGTGCAGCCGGAACTACGAGAGGGAGGCGTCGGCGGTGAAGGCGGAGGTGGCCGCTGACGAGGAGGGCCCACGCGCCGCCGGTAATCTCCCCGGCTGGCTCGTGCCCGAGCCACCCAAGGTAGGAGAAAGAACCGGAGATGTGAATCGATCAGAAAAGTTTTGATTTAGAGTTCTTGAAATTTGAATTGTGAAAGTGAGGGGAATTCATGTTTGAGATATTTTGGTTATGATTTAGGAGAACTATTTGATCGAGCTGAAGAGGAAATGGAGTAGGCTATGCAGAAAGCTTCATCTCTGCGGCGGCGGCGATCCATGCTCTGCTCAGTCGTTTGGAGCTGGAGCTTATGGACCAAACCTCCTCCAATGGTGGTCAGCTTCTTGCTTGCTGCCGAGCGGCGGCGGCGGCGGCGGCCAGGGCAAGCCGAGCATTGCGGGGTTCTTGGGTATGGAGGCGTTGCGGTGGTCGCCGCCGCCGCCGCCGCCGGCGCTGCCGTCTCACCGGGGCATGAGTTCTCTAAGGGAGCTGGAGTGCCAGGACGTGACGACGGCGCTGGCGCTCGGCAGCCTCCCGCTCTCGGACTCGGCGTCGTCCTCCGGTGGCGGCGGCGACGGCGCGGCGGCGCGTGAGCTGGAGCGGAGGCTGCGCAAGAACGTGCCGTGGCAGCGCGCCGCCGTCGCGGAGATCGCCGATGCGGTGGCCTCTGCCGGCGCCCGGAGCGCCAGCGACGGGAGGAATGGCGGCGTCTGGCTGTTCCTGAAGGGGAGCGACCACGCCGCCGTGCGCCGGGCGGCGGCGGTGATCGCCGAGACGTACTGCGGCTCAGCTGATCGGGTCGTCTCTGCCGATCCCAACAAGTTCGAGTGCGCCGAGGATTTCCGCTCCGACGTCGTCTCGAGAGCGTTCATGGCGGCCGCCGGCAAGAAGCTCGTGCTCCTCGTTGACGACGTCGAGCACGCGCCGCAGCACGTCGTGGACTGTCTCGTGGCGGCGTCGAGGAGCGGCGCTCTGAAGGACAAGTTCGGCCAAGAACTCGATCTCTCCAATTCCGTCGTCGTCATGACGACATCGAAGCTCGCCGATGCGGCGGTCAGCGGCGTCATCAGCCTACGGCTGTACACGTCGGAGGAGTCGCCGTCCGGCGATCTCAAGAGGAAGGCACCCACCAGTTCACCACCAAGCGACCTCAAGCGCGCACGGGCACTGCACAGCGCCGGCAATGGCCACGGCCTCGATCTCAACCTCAACCTCTTCGCCGACGACGACATCGACGGCGGAGACGTTGACGACGACGGCGAAGACGACGCCATCCCGAGCGACATAACCCACGAAGGCGACGACTCCAGCGAGCACGGCCACTCGCACCACCGCCGCCTCCTCGAGTCCGTCGCCACGCGCGTGGTCACCCTCGACAGCAACCACCACGGCGCCGCGGCCGCCGTCCGCGAGAGGCTCTCCGGTCAGCTCGACGACGGCCGGGATCTGCGCGTCGACGGCGAGGCGGCGGCGGCGCTGGCGGCGGCGTCGGGGCACTTCATCGACGAGGTGATGGAGCGGTGGGTGGTGGAGGTGTTTGAACCGGCGGCGGCAACGGTCAAAAATGGCGGGAAGACGGTGGTGTTGGGGATGGGGCCCAGTAGTGGTGGGCCCCAGGTGTCAGAACGGTTCATGGGCTCGGTCCTTCCGAGTAGGGTCCATGTGGACTGAGCCCACCCATTTTTGCTCCCCTTTTGGTGTACTAGACTAGACTACTAGTGTCCTTAGTTTTAGTTTCTTTGCATGTAAAAAATTGTGAACTAGGAAATGGAGAATTGGGGGGGTTTAATTTATATATATTCCTTTTCAATTGAAATTGGTTTATGTGAGGGTATCTGGGGTTTAATTATATTCCTCTTTTGGGTGAGGGTATCACGTGTTAAGATCAATTTTATTATTACTAATGTAGAGTTCAGATTGATATATAAAATGGAAGTTTGATTTGAAATTGATCAGATAATTATCACACCCAATTCACATCTCAGAGAAATAAGGAAACCTTTCCATATCGTTTCAATGATCAAATGATGAAATTAGGTAGAATTCGTCCCCAATTCTTAAAACCGGGTAAGACTTTGCTGTGTCCATTTCGTCTATGGTCTTGACCATGCAGTACAGTGGAAATTAGATATATTTTTTTTTACATGTGAAAATTGGATCTAAAGTGACCGGATCCCACTCCCACGTGTCATAGAGGTGGAAATTGCCCACATCCTTCCCTCCCATGACAAGCAACCTTATAATCACCCTCAAATCTTACTTAGGGTAACAACAATGCTTATTATCAAAGTTGGTTATAAGGTGGACATAGAAATTAATGGGGAGTAATAAAGTACATATGCCACAATGTGTAAATGCAAAAAGGGAACAAAAGGTGGGGGCCATAGGAGAAAGAAAGCCAATCCCTACCTCCCACCCTGTAGCATGTACAAATAAAATAATTAAGTTGTTTATTACCAGTACTAACAATACCATTTGATAGTAGCTATTGCCAGCTCCTACAATGTTTGTTGACATGTAGTAAGGTTATTTTATTACTTTTTACATGTTTTTATACTACATTGCGGTTACTTTTAGGACCCTTTTTAAGTAAGGGGCAATTTCATTATTGCCTCTACTTTGATATTTAATATTGATTGTCCCTTTTTACAGTTTTTGTTTTTACCCCTATTATTTTTAAACAAAACCACATTCTATCATTATCTTGGATGGTCAAATTAACGGTGTTAAGTCATTTGGCAAAAAGACATTTATACCCTCACTTATTGTTGCACATTTGCCCCTATATATGTTCATTAATTGTATTTTTGCAACCATTTTATACATGTAGATTGGAACTTTATTTTTTGAAGAATTTTAAAATGAATCCCAATTATTTTTTATGAACTTTGACTAATATAACAATTTGGATGGAATATTAATAAAATTATGGCATGATCAGATTGCAAATTGGACACAATTTGATAGAATTTGGACAAAAATTTGACAGCATTTCAGCAGCATTTTAACAGAATTTGGACAAGATTTTGACAGCATTTCTTCAACATTTTACGCAACCAGTTAAAGTCATATAACAAGCATCACAAAGTATGACACGTCTAGATCATAGGTAGTACAACACCACATATTAAAAGCCTCCCCGTAGCTCCTCCCTTGCCGCCAGCTTTGGAGCCGAGCCGAGCCGACTCGCACGACAATCAGTGTTGTTGCAGTCTAGCAAGGGCCTGATCCCCGCCGCCTAGCCTTCTCCCATTTTACCAATCTATAAAGATAGTTGCCAAATTGGAAGGTATTAAAATCTTGGGTAAAACACTAAAATCACTTAAAAATTATACATTGTGTTTGGTTCAAATGTAAGAGATGCATCAGTGCGGCAGTGCCCTAGTGAAGTTTGAGCCATGTCAATCAGAAAACAAAAGGCCCAATGAAAATGCCAAAGTGGACAGAATTACAGAATTTTGTGACCACACCCTTACTTTCCCTGTCAGCTTCGATACCAACTACCAAAGTATTACCTCCGTTTCATATTATAAGTCGTTTTGATTTTTTTCCTAGTCAAACTCTTTTAAGCTTGACTAAGTTTATAGAAAAATATATCAATATTTCTAACACAAAACAAACATATTATCAAAATATATTCAATGTTACATTTAATGAAACTAATTTGATGTTATAAATATTGCTAATTTTTTATAAACTTGATCAAAACTAAAAAAATTGACTAGAAAAAAGTCAAAACGACTTATAATATGAAACGGAGGGAGTACCGATCATCGATTTTTTTTTTACAGAACAAGGAGAAGCAAGCACAGTGATTCAGTGAACAGCACGTAGGAATCTGATGTTAGATGGGTAGACCCGACCATTGTCGTCTGACTTCAAGAGCACAGGACGCGTGTGGAGGAGCATATGATTCTTATTTTTGTCTTGCGCGAAATATAGTAGAAATACAGTAATGATGTATAGGAATAACACACGTACCAATCGCCATCCAATTCCCCAATCATCACACACTAAATGCACCACACCGACGATCAGAACAAATAAAATCCACTCCAGTATGGCTCAAATCACAAACTAAATCATAACGATGTGTGGATCAGAAGTCGGTAGCGAGAAAAGCCACCCCCAGAACATACGAAACGAAGAAGGGACCGATCTAGAGGAGACGGAGGAATCAGAGGGGGAGATCACCTGCAACGTGCTCGCGTGCGGCGATGGAGGGAGGAGGAGGACGCACGGGACGGGTTGCCTGCGCCCGGCCAGGTTGCTGCCAATGGTTGTTGCTGCCCGCTGACTGGCTGGCCGACCAATGCCGCCTGCTCCCCATCGCCTGTGCCCCCAACACGGGTCACCGCCGCCTCTAGGGTTCACAATTGGGAATCGGGAGAGGAAGCATCATCGCTCGTGGTGTAAACTAGGGGGTGCTTGCAAATTAACAAGGGTAAAAAGGTCAATCAATAATTTAAAAAACCATTATTTCTTTTTTTTATTTCTTTACCGTAATAATTCCGGCTCCACTAACTTCCATCAAAAATTGGGGCAAGCGTCTCATTCATTTAAAAAACGAGGGTAAAAACAAAAACCCTAAAAGGCGAGGCAAAATCAATATTGAACATTTAAAATAAGGGTAAGAACTCCCTGTCCCTTTAAGTAAACAGGTGACAGATTATCACGAGTACACTTCTTAAGCTCCTGAAGGATAAGATTTTACAAAAACTTTGTTCATTAGCATTTCTTAAAAAATATTTTCAATTCAACGTTTTAATATTTAGTTTATTTGCTTCTGTGTTCAAATAATTGTCCTAAACTCAATATTTAATACAGTGCCTTAGATGGTACATTGATGAAAAGAACATAAGAATGAATTCTATGTAATTTTAAGATTTGATGGAAAAACTCTTCTTGAAGTTGAGAGAAGAAAATTAAAGACAAGGTCAAGGGATGGGAAGTACATTTTCCCCTTCAATGTATACATCACATGCACTTATTCTTGTAAGATGTAAGGCATGTGGTTGGCTACTGTAAGTCAATACAATTCACAAATGTGGCGTATATCTAACCTTAGTGAAATGGATGTCCTGTTTATCAGTTGCTTGATTCCTCTTTGTGTAAGTCCAAATTATTTTTTTAAGAAACAGCCAATAGATTCTGCATGTAAATACTACTTCCTCAGTCCTTAAAAAAAAATAAGGCATCCATATTTTCAGAAAAGTCAACATTCATTACTAATAATTAAACTAATAATGTATATGTTCAGTGTCATGCATGTTATATCATCATATTTATATTTAAAACTAGGAAGGTAGCCCGTACGATTGCGCGGGCATCTCTTTGTTTCTAAATGTTAGAATCTTTTATCGTGACTGCAATTTCTTTTTATCTATATTCAATTCATAAAATATTAAATTTCTTTGTATCTATATGCAAAGTTCTCATAAAATGTTCAATACATATAGTTACTCAGTCTCATATCATGTAGTTGGTCTTGGTACTTCAAAGCTTGATTGCATGTAAAGAATTTGCGTCCTTGGTTGCACATATGAACTCTGAGTAACAAAACTACAACTGAGATCCTCGGATAATACGAAACTAATTATCCTTTGAATTTTGATATCTCTATTTTCCTTAATGACTCAAGGGGATTTTATCATGATTTATAGTGGTGCCAAATTGGTCATTCACAAATTTTATTGTAGTTATGATAAATTTAACTAAATGTGTTGGCACTTACCGATATGAGTTTAGAAGTTCCTGTGGTAGATATCCCTAGTTTGGTTAATCTTCGACCTAAGACTCCCTAGAACAACCTAATATGAAGTTTTTGTATTTAGGGTTTTTATTTTTGAGTTAGTTTGGTTAAGGGGCACTAATTGAATGTTTTAATACATAGTATCTTTATTGCAAAGATTTACTATGTTATTAAATTATACATGATTCATGCTGACGTGACATAAATAATAATATATTGATAGGGGAGTTGGGAGAATGTGTAGTTATCACAAATTAATTGTTATTGGCTTAGATTGCTTGTTGCTTTGTCTTGGTGGCTCACCGTGACCCCTACTGGGTTCTTTTAGTGGTGCATTGGATGGCTGTCAACCTTGTATAACTCGACACTGGACATCCTTGCTACAACCCTGTGCACCTTGTAATGGGTCACTACAACCTTGTATGACACCTTAAATGTCTTTCTATTAGATAACAAACTTGAGTGTTTTTTTTATTAGATAAAGTGTGTACTAACATAAAAAGCTCGAACAGCTAAAATTAATAAGACCATTAAATTAATGGAGGATTAAGTATTTGATGTTTGCATTTTATTGAGAATTTTTAAAGTTTTCTTCTATTTGTTAGACGCTTTAATACACATTACAGGAGGGTTGTATAGAACATTTAATGGACCTATGCAATGAATAGTTTGTAGTTATATATATCCTAGAGATTAGCCGTTGATATTTTATTTACTATTATGGTCTATTTTGTTTAAATTTTTATAGATTCTTATTATGGTGGACATGTACTTTTTTTTGTAACATTTAATTAAATTGCTTGCATATTCAGCTTTGTATGTTTATAAAATGATATAGGATGATATAATCTATATTGTCAGATACCCTTTATCTTGATTGTTTGATGGTACGCGTACTTATCATATCATAGATAGCCGTTGTGATGCACAAACGTCTCGTTAGAATTTGTAACTCGACGATTGGTAGATATGGATTGGTACATGCAATTAATACATTAGAGATTAGTGGGATCTGATAATATAATTGTGACTTATCACAATTTTATAACGAAGGGGGTATTTTGTTGAAATATCACTCTTAGGTTTTATTTTATTTTATTTCTTATGGCATTATATATAATGTGTAGAATTTAGTTATCCCTGCCTGTGAAGTTATAAATAATGATATGATCAATATTATCATTTTTTGTTATAATTTTTATGATGGTTCAGATGACATGCAAAAGGTTAGGTTTTCACCTAAATTAATATAATCATAATATAGATTAAACTTTTTTCATATCACTCAGAGTTATAGTTTCATTTTTCACTTTTTTACGATTATTTGAATGACAAGTAATATTTTAGAATTTTACCCAAAAGTAACATATCTTTTTTTTTCAAATTAAAATATAGTCCAAAATAGTTAATACGGGTCTTGGATCGTAAATTTAGTGCAAATAATCTAATGAGGTTTTTTAAAGTTTGACAATACACTACATTAACCGCGTACAAAAATACTATAGTGAGTTTTTGCAAACCGGATGCCAAGCCTGGTGCCTCCTTTGAACATAGGAGTTTTCAATTTTCAGATGAACTGGGGAAAAAAAATCCAGTGAGACGTTCAACAGATCCATCACTGACTTGCTACGCGAACTCATTGTACAATAACCAATTTCTTGTCATGGTACTATCTGGGGTTGGGAGAAATATTAGTAGATGACATCAGTGTGATGGAGGAGGGCGGGCTTAGTAAGTGCATTGTTCGCATGTATGATTTTTTTTGGGTAGTTTTTCAGCGAAGAATAGTACTCCTACATATTTTATGTCGTACATGTACGGAATATTAGGAAAGAGGTTTCTGTAAGTACATGTACGGGAGATCAGGATTACATATCTAATCTAATGGTTCAAAATAACAGGTCCATCGATTTAAATAAAAATCGACGGTTAGATATTTTGTGCTTTTCTTAGGATATCTATGATTTTTTCTAATTTATTAGAGCGTTACATGGCAGCGTAGAACGTTTGTAAAACATCACGTGACAACTTGAAAACGTTTGTAGAAAATTTAATAGATTTTTAGTATATAATACATAGATACTTCTGTGCGATGTTGAATTCCAGTGTTGTTGCTAACATATTATGAAAGAAATCAATAGTCAAAGTATATGGACTTACACATCTTAAATTTTGGGAAGGTGGAAGTACATGTGTTGGATGCCAACAGCTTGAGAGGGACAATTGGACGAACAAACAAACAAATTCCGTGGCCCCTTGAAGCTTTTCTCTTTTCATTTTTACTTCACTTTGTCCCTCATTGGATTCACATTCACCTCCCTCTGTCGCCGGTTGCCGGCCAGACCGACGCATCCCTTCTTCTGCTGCTTGGATGTGATCTGCTTTTGCCATTCCCCTGCATGCAGCTGCAGCTGCAGCGCTGCTTTGGTCGCATGCTCGTTGCAAGCATTGGGACAGCCGCCGCCGGTGGAAGAGCAAGACGAGTTGCTGCCCGTCCGGGGGTGTTTCTTGGCCGTCGGATCAGGCGCCAAAGGCCGTCGATCGATATGAGCCGGGAGGATGGGGATTTAGGGCCGCCTTGGATTGATACAAAACAGGGGGGCCCTATCAATAGGAGTATTTGCGAGTGAGACCAAATAATTGATAGTGCTCATACACTATTTAGTTAGAGGTTTCTTTATCGTTATATTAAAATTTGGATTGATTTTAGCACTTTTCTTACTGTTAAAATTTGGCTAGATTTTAGCACTACAAATAAATTGGTAGGTAGGATAGAGAACCAAGCATATCCTTAAGATATAATAAGCTGAGTCCGTTCGTTACAAATAAATTGATACTACCACTGTCTAAAAAATGAATAGAATTAAATAAAATAAGGTTGTGATTGGTTCAGAAAAAAAAATTGATGAAAAATTTAAATGATGAAAGATTGTGATTGGTTAATAAATAAATATATATAGAGTAGTTGTTATATTTTGAGATAAATTTTAAATGTTAGACGCTGTTATAAGCATATCCAACGATATGAGTTGGGTCCATGCATTCGCATGAGCCAAGCTGACCAGCTTTACAGTTAATTAAGATTATATATTCTAAAGTTGAAAATGGATTTTAAAAAGTATAACAAGAAATATGGATGAAGAAAGTTGCTTTTAAAAAAGTGACACCATTTATGAGCTTCAGGAAGCGTGCGTATGATAATTTGGTAGGAATAAGTAAATTTTTTTCATACGGGTAACCATAGGAAAAACGAGTACTAAAACGAAAATTTAGCAGAAAACTAGAAGTGCTGAAATCCATGCTGCACTCCGTCGAAATAGTTGCCGAGCCATACATCTTAGCTTCTCTCAAATTTTAAAACTACAATTGTAACATTTAACAAGTGTGTTCCAGCAAATAGCTACAATTTTAACAAAGAATGCTGGTATCATGTTAGAATATTTTAGGACTTAAGTTTGAATATGGGAGATATGCTCCAAAGAGCAGTTGTATAGCAAACCCCTACTTACATAGACGGATATAGAGGATGGTTCCGGTAGTCTTGAGATCATCCAAAAAATCCTAGCCCAATTTTATATATATATATATATGAGAAAAGAAATTTTTAAGAAAAAAAATAACTCTCTTATTAGTATATTATGATGCATATTTGATCAATTTATACTTCTATATTATTATGCATATTTTATCAATTTATACTTCTAATCTTGTTGTATTTAGGATGTAAAATATATATATTGGACTACCCATATAAAAATTATACGCCGGTGCCTACTTAGGGACTAATTCATCTCATTTTGTGAAAAGGGTTCTTTATGATGCCCGCCATATGAAAGTAGATAAATGGGTTTATCTTTTAAGCTCGGAGGCCTTCTATTCAATCTTGGAAACATCAATCTCGTTGTACTTTTGTTTAGACTTAATCCTATAGAAATAGACATTCTCCAAGTTTGGATTGGTATGTTGTAAATATCTATTTTATTAAAAAAAAGATAAATTCAAATCAACTGTAGGGCCTCCCCTACAGTAGTTTGGTAAAAGAACAGGACACAACTTTTTATCTGCAGTAAATAGTCTACATGACCCTGTTGTATGTTTTGATAGATGCCAACTGTAGCCAAACTGTAGAAAACTGAATACTCCGAGATTTTTCTAAAAAAAATTAAAAACCTCATTGCACAATGCACACATAACCTGCTAATCCCTTTCTTTGCTTTTCCTTTTGGGAAAAAGAAGGGCTATCCTTCCTATCTCAACCCCTGCATAGCTTCTGATGGCATTGTGGTGTCTTTGCCCCATCTTTCAGCCCTTTTTGTGGCACTTTTAAGGAAGATCAGATCACTCTCGGTCGGTCGGCATGCTATATGGTCGTCGTCGTTGCTAAGCACGGGAAAGAGGGAGCTTTTCCTTTTTGCAGCTCCATTTTAACGCGTGCATATATTACCGGCAACTCGGTGCAGAAAGAGGCCAATCAGAAAGCTCCCTTTTTCTGTAATTACCCCCCAAAGCTTTAACCCCACTTTTGCCTTTGGAGAGGCAGTAAAAAGAGGTAAAAGGGAGATGGATGGACACTTATCGGTAGGGATAGGCAAGGGGGGAAAAATAATAAACGTAGATTAAACCAAACTGTGTGGACAGATGCCAATCTTAAAATATAGCTGCATTTAGCATTTAAATTTTACCCTAAAATATAGCTATCTTTTCACCTAACCCTATCTCAACTATCTCTTATTTTATTTCTCCATCTATTTACTTGTCTCTATCAACCACAATATAACCTTAATTTAGGACAATATAACCTTGGGTGTTCCAAACTACTCAATTTAGGACAGTATAACCTTGGTGTTCCAAACTATTAAGGGTGTGTTCGTTTGTATGGGTTGGAAAGAAATTTTCTTCGCACGAAAAACGGAGCGACTCATTATCACATGATTAATTAAGTATTTACTAATTTTTTTTGAAAAATGAATTAATATGATTTTTTAAAACAACTTTCATATAGAAACTTTTTACAAAAATACACCGTTTAGCCGTTTAAAAAACGTGCGCGCGGAAAACGAGTGGGATGAATTGGGAACTCAATCAAATGAACTCAGCCTAAGAGTATAACGCGAATGATCCATTTGTTTCTCTAGTGAAATGAGCGTACATGTATTACCTCTGGTTTTATAATTCTTCACGTTTTTGATAAAATTTTATAACATTGAGTGTCAATAATTTTAAAATATTTAGTTTAGACGTACTAGAATATATATAGATTTATCTTACATAAATACTATAATAAAATTAAAAATATATTTATTTAATTTATATATTATAATAAAACAATATAGTCAAACATGTATTTTAAAACCGTGTCATTATCTAATAAGTCAAATTATCTAATAAGTCAAGAACTGAGAGAGTACTTCCAGATCTTGAATAATATCAGAAAAGATTTTTCTACACAAGTGATCGATGAACTTCAGTATTTATGGATGAACCGGCTGCTCACTCTCTCAAAAGTCCAAACACTCGGTCTACAAAAGTCCAAACACTCGGTCTACAGAAGACATCATCTTACCAAGACCCTGCATTTGAAGCAGACATCCAGTGTTGCATCAGTCAATTGAACATCATACTCAATTCCAAGCGTCAGTTCAAAGAATAATTCAACAAGCACAACCGATGCTCATCTGGTTGTCTTGTTTAACTGAGCATCCTGCTTGTCAAAGTTAAACAGTTCTTCTCTGAAAAAGCAAGCAAAACAAACAGTAGTTCATAAGCTCAAAATTCATATCTTTATTACTGTAGTCAGGGCATCCTTTTGACAACAGATATGATTGCTTGCCTGCACATTTCTTCAAACAATTAGTGTACACAGCCCAACTCTGCCCTGAGTTATGAAAGAATGGAATGTGATTTGTATGACATTACAAAGGACAGGTACAAACTATTGTACAAAGAATCCTATCGAGCTAACTTAACTCAAAACAGTCGAAACTCTACAGTGTCAACAAGGGGACCTCCCTAAATCTGCCGGTGTAATGTACAGAGCGCGACAGACTTGCTCGTCGGAGATGGCAGCGACGGGGTTTTCCTGCCACCATGTTTTCAAAGCTCGAACACTGCACATGATGAAACCTCCAGCAAGTCATGACTCATGAGCGATCATCGATGATGTTCTATCAAGTCATGACCCATCATCCGAAGTGGTTTCATGAGAGCAGCAAGGATTCTGTAATCCATCCTCAGGCATGTCAAAGTCAACCAATAGCTTCAACTGTTCTCCAACAGCATCTTGTTGGAGCTTCATCTCCTCTATAACCATAGTCTCTGCTTCCTTACAGGATTGCTCATCTCTAAAAGCAAGGGTCCATCTTCCATCAACAAGGTACTTTCTTGTCTTCCCTTTGTATTTTTCTGTGTCCAAAAAGGGAACTGTAGAAGGACGGATACGTAAATGTAACCATTTTGCATGCTTTTCATCTATTCTTGGCTGAAATAAAGTGAAAATGTTCACATTAGATTACTAATAAATAAAGATATTTTTAAAAGCTAGATATTTTCAATGAATATGATTTCATGCATAAAAAAACAAAAGATTGACAATATAAGATTTGCCATGTAATGATAATACATACATCAGACCCAGCCAAGGGAGCTGTGACACGAACAATTCCACGTTTTTCCTTGAGAGGTAATTCTTCTAAAAGAAGAATCCACCCAGAAGTTCCATTAGATAGAGCCAAAAAGCAGAAGTGGCGTTCTTTGCCCCTCTCAAATGCTATTCGACAAGGGACCGCATCAACTGCAACAACAATGCGGCAAATCGAAGTATCAGTAAGTGCAGGAAAGAGTTAAGACACTTTTGCACTTGTGATGATTTAAGCATGAAAAAGTTTAAATTTCCAGGTAAACTCAGACCTAAGTTGACTTCAAGCCCAGGTTTGGGTACTGAGCCGTCGAAACCTGCTAAAGTTGCTCGATTATTTACAGGCAAATCAGTTGGAGAAAAAATAGGAGGCTGGTCAGTGAGAGTTTCTCCAAGGCAGAAGAGGATAACTTGACGCTGTAGTACAAAACCCTGGAAAAAATCATCACATATTTCAGTAACATTAATTCCTAAAAAAATATGTAAATTAATAGGCCACCCATTTCACATATAAATTATAAGCAGAGGCATAGTCAACTCACTATGACAGAATAAGTCCTATGCTCCAAAATTATTGCTTTCCTTACCTTCGAAGCAAAAAATAAAGCATAGAGCATTGAAAATAAAGCTCAGAAATTTGGTTTCATGTTTCAATTTGTGACTCTAGCAGCAAAACGCAGAGAGTACAAAAGATCTAAATTCACCCAAAAGCAGCATGATGTTTCTTCCACCAGCATATACAGGTCAGAACATATGTAAGTTAAGAGTAGTAATTGTAAAAACACTAGGTTTCTCAACTTCAGTGAATATCACATTTGTTAGGAGCTAGCTTTTTATAGCCTCTCTGCAAGGTGCTGCTTACCTGATTATTGGACTTAACATGAGATAAATTCAGTGACCTCAACACTGCTGAAAGTTAAAAATGCACAACGCAGACTATGCATATTGTTTTTTATATATTCTTATCGAAAGGTCACTCTGCAAGGTGGAGACGGGACAGGGTGATTTCTTTTCCTAAATCCCAGAGTGGACCTGCTTGCTTCTACTAAAAATTCCTGTCCTTCCTAACCATGTCACCATAGAGCTACTGTTGTTGTCATGCCAACCAAGGTTGTCGTGGCCACTTTGAAATCCTTATTGCCGTGCCACTGGGGCCAAGCCACATATGCCTGCTGGCAGCATGAGTAGGCGCCACTACTGACAAGCCATGCACACCATACTGCTATACAGCACCTCACCAAACATAACTGCCATCAAGTCACATGCCAACATGAGTGTGACATCAACTGCTATGCTCCCAAGCTGTGTGCCGCATTGCTCTCACTGCATGAGTTAACCCATCCACCTCAGCTTACTTGCCATGAGACCATGCCACCATGACTGAGTTGGTGTCTTGGTGATTCAGATCGCGCACCATTCACAGTCTACCTTGCTAGCCAAGATCTACCAACAGCTCGTAAAATCCATAGGACAAGAACACTGAACTAGCATTCAGCTTTAAGATTTTCATTTCGGAAATGGCGATTACAAATTTTATCTTAGTGCACCAGCTTTTACAATGTCGTACAAGAGTTCCCAGATAAAAATTAAAACCTAGCAGGACAATCACTGCTTTGCATAACTTAGAGGCATTTTTAGTAGGGCTTATTGTTGGCATTATTACTGTTGAAATATAAGACAATTGCCCACCCTTCTCAATAGGCTATGTTTTTTAGTGAACTGTCAGGTGCATGCAACTCAATATGACATCAGAACTAAATGTTCTCGAATTTGAATACAGTGCAATTTAAATTTTATTAAAAAGAAATGTGCTTGTTTCTATCCTGCATGTGAGGTCTGGATGTGCAAGTGAATTGTGACTTTCACCATAAGCTTATAAGCCTTTGGGTGAACCGGCCAGTGCATGCAAGTGCAACTCATCATTACATTGTATTTACAAAAAGATCAGATAGATAACTAGATAAACCTTGAACACAGCCTCTCTAAAAGTTAAAAAGTAACACAGATCAGATGTATTTTGGTGGTACTGCCTCCATTGATAATATGAATGGTGTTGTAGACTTGTGATGACAAATTAAGAAAAATACACAATATTACAATCATACATCTACTATATTTACACCATTAAAATTAGTGTATCCCTTAAAACGTTCATTTTCACTCCTAGAACATTGAACAAAGCATGGCCATATTCCAATAATCGTTCTTATCATTTCACTTTACCCGTTTTGCAACATAAGGGATCTTAAAATTATACAAATAAGAATTCGATACTGCCTAAAGGACAAAGTCTGTTACTTTACTCCCAACGTCCCATAATATAAGGGATTATGCCATTTTTTGCAAAAAGAAAATTACGGAAGTAGCAAAAGAACAAATCATGGTACAAAAGGTGGTAGTTGGCGGAAGTAGCAAAAGAACAAATCATGGTACAAAAGGTGGAAGTTGGGGAATAAACTAGTACAAAAGTTTGGTACCTGGGAAATAAACTAGTAAAAATTGGCAGGTAGGGAAGAAACACTTATTCAACAAAAATACCAAGATGCAGATTTTACAGGGGTATATTAATTCACATCCAAAGAATTACTTGATTCAGATTCAGTTAATATGGGACTCCACTTTTAGTAGATTTGGATTCAAATGCAACATAAAACGTTCAACTGAATTCAAAGAACCCAAATAATATTTGTCTTATAAAAACTCATTCCAGTACAGCCAAGTTCCATAGCTTTGTCATGCAACCCCAGCAGCCATCCAAAACCTAGTATGCAATCCCAAATCGGACAGGTTCCAGCAATCTTGGCCTCTGGTTCCAGCAATCTTGACCTTAACGACAAGTTTACAGCGCCACAACCAGTCAACCACAAGCAGTAGTTACGACCAGTGCACCTTTTATAAGTTGTCATCAACTATGGTGACAACATCTGGGACTATGTGTGACCACATAAGTCTTCGTCTCTTACGTTAGAATTCATCTCGGTTCTCTCCCTTGGTTGCTCTCTCATATCCTACCATGACAACATCAGGGACTCTGTGATGGCACAAGTTTTATCCTGCCTTATGTTAGCATTCCTCTCAGTTCTCTCCCTTGGTTGCTTGTGGTCAGTGGATATTTCTATGCTTGGAGATTGATAGAGGATTTCATCGGCATTTGGGTGGGTATTGTGTTTGGGAATCCTCCACACCTTTTGTAGATCTACAGCTAGCAAGAGTATAGAACTGCATGTATAAAAAAACTCAGGACATGCGTATGTGTTCCGATAACAGTTTTTGCTGATAGTAGAAGTGCAAATCAAATTGTGATCTGATTATAAGGCAAATAAGCAACAACTTCTAAATGTTCAATAGTAAAGACAAATGTATTCAAGCCATTAATAGGAGAATTTTTCAGTCTTGTTTCTTGTTTCTTGTTTATTCTGACCTGTGCGACAAAATTGTTATTTTCATGGTTTTATATCCATGGCATCTGAAAAGTGGCAGAATCTACTTGATTACCTACACTGCTGGTAATGCTCGAAATATTTCAGAGAACATTCAACATTGAAGTTTGATATTCTGTGCCAAGAGCACATACAGTACAGCATGTCTACCGAACCATACAAGTTACAAAATGTAAAATATAGCCACCAGTATGACAAACAAAAGTAGGACGGTAAGGAACTTTGCAGACTCCAAAGTAATTATAAACATCCAAAGTAATTATAAACTTTGTGCTAACAAATACAAATTATTATCTTGTAATTAGCTGATTATCATGCATGTACATCCATTTATTTTTTCTAAATACTGACCAAGTGACCATGAGCACAATGATAACTCAGACAAATCTTCGTGGCCACATTTCCTACAGATTACAGCACAGCAACCAGCAAAGAATTGTGGATATGGTTATCAATGAGAAGGTTTTTCAGTTCGGTTCTGTCTCTTACATGTTAATTCAGTTGCCAATGGATATTAGGACTTCTAATCAAAATAGGCAATACTTCTGTGTCAGGCACTCAGGCCCTATTATATTGATGGTAATAAAATCCAGAAATGCATATCAACGAAACAAACCTAAGATTTCAGATCGGTCAATTTTTATGGATGAGTCAAAAAATGAAAATATTTACATACCTTCACCATCTCATAGATCCTCTCTGCGATGGCAATGGATGAATCACCTGAAATACAGTGCAAATGATTCAGTACATCAAGCTTTCATCGTGGTTCATCACTGTACAGTTGAGGACAACACAAGTCACATGGCATGTGATCAACGAGCTCTGACCTCCAAATGAACATGAATCCAGGGGTAAAATCGTAGACTTGGATCCTTTAGGTGGTGAAGATGTCTCGATTGCTAACTCCAGTGGAAAAGGTAAAAAATTATAAGCAAAGATAACCATTTGTAGTATGTGTAGAAAAAGAGATCTTCCACCCCAAAATTGAAATCTACCTTTCTTGCAATTCTTCCAGGCTTCTTTAACAATAGGAACAAGCAAGTCCCGCCAGCATCCTCCAGATTCGTCCAAAAGCTTTATACTGTAATCCTTATGCGAATCCTGCACGAATAAAACATCATTTTCAGTAATCAGCAGGAGCAGGATGGATCAAATGTATCAAAGCATCAACCACAGTCCACAATATCCAAGAAAGGCATAAGCTCATTTCCATGAATCGCTCAACCATAAGTAGCAGGGAGACCACTCATGCACCACTCAGGGAGATGGACATACCTCCCTGGGCCTGCGTGCTCTGCTTCTCTGCAGCCTAAGGCTGTACAAACTAGATGGGAAACAACATTGAGAAATTTAGGTTAATTGTACCAGATACACGGGCAGCGTGGATTCATCTCTAACGAAACGGTAGTGACAATGTGGAAGAGAGAAAAGGGAGGGAGGGAGGGGGGGTGTCATACATAAATGCTTGATCTAACCTTCACATCCATGATCAGTACAGAGTATATGAAATCTGACAACATTGAGCACGAGATATGACAGTTGGTAGCCTGCCTATCCTCTTAGAAAGGCATTGGACAGTATCCCATATACAGATATTATCTGTATGACTACATCTTTATACCTTCCATTTAGTGATTCAACTTGTTAACTAGCCACAACCAAGCATATGTATTTGGAAGTTTCAAACATTACGATTAGGAGATGACACTTTGCTTCAAAGTCAGGACTAGAAACAACACAACAAGAAAGAATTGCCAAGTTCCCAGTGAATCTGGTGAGGGATCACGGATTGTTGCATCTCCTTTGAAACATCACAGGAGTAAAATGCATCAAAACATACCTTTAGCCATTTTAGATGAAAAGCAGTGAACTCTTCTTCTCCATGGGGTAGCAGTTGCCTGAAAAGCCAGCCACCAACTAAGCGAACATCTGCTGATACATTAGATCTGCAGAAAAGGGCAACTAATGCATCGAGCACCTACAAAAAATCAAAGTGCAAATGATAGAAACATCCCTTAATATATGAAGTATGATAATAAAATAAAATGCTTGAATATTGGAAGTAATATTCGAATGTGTAGCACATCAACCTCTAAACGTATACTACAGTGAAAATTAATAAACAAATATTAATACGGAAACAGGCATTCATGATTCATGTAGGTGTGGATATTTTTAAGTTGCAAATATATTCTTTCAAAATAACCTGATGTAGATGCAAGCAAGATAAAAAAAACATCTTGAATAAGAAAATTCATAGATTTTTGGAGAGACATCAGGACTACTGTATCAGTTACTCAGTTAATAATAAATCATTAAATCTATAATACAGTTTATTGAGGTGTATACAGGTTGTAGCCCATACTTGTATAACAAAATAAAGCGTGCACCAATAATTAGCTATGTACTGATGGAACAACAATTTTAGTTAATGACAGTAAGTTTACAATCAAAATAAATAAAAAAAATGATGCCATTTTTAAGGGAAAAATAACCTAAACCAATACTACAAACATGAGGATCTGAACTGGTAATGTCCACATGGTTCAAAATTAAAACAAACCTGATATCTGTGGAATTTAGAGGTCATTTGCCGTGGATGATGACACTTTAAACCGTATTTATCCTGTGGAAAGAAGACAAAATGCATAGATATAGCATAGTGACAACAAATTTACTAGAGAATAATTGACAAACACAGGAACAAGAAAGAAACAAGATAGTTTCATTAGTATCTCAATTTAATAAGCATGGACCTGCGGACAATTTGTCCTAGAAATCTGTCTGATTCTAGGATGGCAAGTTCAAAATTATCTTCTACTCCATCCCAAAATATACCAAGTTTTAGCCCTTGGCACGGCTATTAAGGAGAGGGGTAAAAGGACTTGTTTGTCTCCTCGGGATGGGTGAAGTGTGGGCCAGTGGGCCCAGACTAGTTGGGGGGATAATAAAACCAAGGGGTAGTATGGGTAGTTTGGTGGTAAAAATCACCTTTTACAAGTACTAGTTTGTTATATTCCAGACAAAACTTGAACTCTAGAATTTGTTATATTTTGGGACGGAGGGAGTACATGACAAATTATGATCATGAAAAGAATCATAAATGATGTTTGTCGATGAAGTGAAGGGCAACGAGTTCAAATCACACCCGTTTGAGCACGAATTAACACCAAAAAACAAAACAAAACAAAACATGTAGGTGATCTTGTAATCTACCACTAAATTGAACTTATCGATTGAAAATTCAGGCTCAACTAAAGAGGGGCTTGGGAAAACAAGAGTAAATTCATTTAAGTCATAAATTAAAAAGGTATAAACAAAAGCTAGCACTATAAACTTTCTTTTGTTTCTCAGTACACACAAGTGGGGGCCAACTTGAAGTTGCAATGTCAGTAGGTAACTTGACTACAGGGACTACTTTCTGTATTTTTTTGATATTTTTCTTTTACATGTACAAGGCTCTAAGCCCCATTGCATGCTTTCCATATTATACAATAAGATAACAGGAGACAATATTTGCAGTCAGATACCAGGCCACTTGTGGGTTTCTCTTATATTATATTTATATAAGATAGTAAAGGACTTAAATTGTGGACCACACTATGTCACAGAAAGTTTTGGAAAGTAGTAGATGGACCAAGTATAACTGCATTGTGCCAAATGTGGGTGAAAGAACCAGCAGTATACCTGAAGCTTCCTTACATACATATCAAAATCACTGCAGATGCTGTCATCTGTTAGACCACTACTGGATGAAAATAATTGTCTTTCAGCTAAATCTTCACCTACCAAAGCTTGCTGCAGGTTCACAATATAGGTGTCAGAAAATTATACTGTACCAAGACAACTCACATGATCTTAACAAAGGTGCTAATCATACACTTTAGTTCCTGTACTGTGAACAAGAATAATTTATAGTGTGAAATGGAGGGAGGACCAAACAGTTCATCATAACATATACTTCATTATAATTTACATTTACAATATAACATAAGTTAACATAAATCATGGCTCCAGTTGTTATGTACTTATGTCATTTCAATATTGAATGTTACATACTGTAGGAGCTATAGCAACAAATGTCACATAGAAAAAAGGAGTTTATGTACTATATTAATAATAAAAGATTTTTCACAAAATTAATTCCTTCAAGCATACAAACAGATCCATCATTTTGCACAAGCAAAACAACATAGATACCATTACCACAGCATGATTAATTTACAAGGCACATCTAACAAACATTGTAGATAATAGCAGCATTGTACTAATGTTGCAAAAAAAGAAGATAATCCAGATACAATATATCCTATTGTTAGAAGAACCAATCTAGTAAAAAATCAGCAAGCAAAAGGAAGTAAATAGCACTTACTAATAGAAGCTTCTTGTGCTGCTTTCTTTGAGGCAGAATTCCAAGTGCATCTAGCATTGATTCATCAAGTTCTAGAAAGACAATATGGACTCAAATAATTACTATTTTTGGAAATTCCACAATGAAAATTAAATGAGGACAGTAAAAGCACCTTTTGTCTGCAACAATGTAGAAAATAAGCACAAAGAACCTAAAGCTTGGAAGTCATCCCCACTTATTATATAAGACAGCAAGTGTTCCCTGCAAATAAGGAAATGGATTCATATTTTACCATATAGAATGACAAAATATGTAAAATTATGTGCGTACTACTTCAACATCAAACCTTAACATACCACAAAGCAACACTGAAAACATCAATAAAAAACAAATATCTGCATAGCTGTGTAAATATAGGCATATACATAAGAAAGGTCTATATCACTATCTCACTATCTATTGTATCACCTATGACAAATATAGTGCCTAAGGTTATCCGAGAATCAATTTAATCAAACTATTTTAACTTGCTTAACAAAGTATTAGGGAATATTTATATTGGCCATACTAAGGAATGAGTAGATCTATCTCATGTAATACTCTGTAATTTCACAAATTTTATTGAGTTTATCTGCAAAATAAAGTACATCACAACAGTGCAAATTGGTCATTACAAATGCATTCTGGAGACCATGTCAGTGTCCCAATAATAAATTTTCATAGCCACGGGGAGCACAATGCATGAAGAGAAGAGAATTGCACTAAGGTTCTGTAACGTCCTGAATATCCACATAAACATAGGTCTACCAAACCGCATACAAAAAAATATTAGGTCCATTTTTTAAAAAAAATCGGCAGGAAAATTACGGCAAGATCTCCCTTATATTTATGGACAACCATGACAGGCAACTCACGATAATAATGATCACACTATCATCCACGCACCTGATACCATGAACATCTCCAAAGAAACCACATGAGAACCCACAACAGATCGAAAACATGACATGTCTACTCATGAAATTCGCTAATCTATTATTATAAAATTAACATTCTAGTTGAAGTGTGTGTGGAAGGGTGAAGGTAATGGGTGCTACTACCTGCCCATGTATCTTCTGCACACACTTAAACTATACTTCTTAGTTCTATAATAATATATTAGCAAATATCATGATTAGACTTGTCATGTCTGTTTTCAATCATTGTGGGTTCTCATATGGTTTCTTTGGAGATCATGGTATCATGTGCATGGATTAAGTGTTATTGTTATCTCATAAGTTGCCTGCATATCATGGAGTCCACAAATAAAGCATAACTATAACAAATTAAAAAATATCAATAAATGCGTGAATGTTTGAGCCCAATAAACCTTTTAATCAGAATATATCAGACCTACCAGAATTTCTAAGATAAAATGTACCTAGCAAGGAAGATCATGCCCATAAATTCCTAATGATTTTAGCATATAAAATGTACTTTGCAACCATTATATGCCTAACAATACCATGTACCATGTTTAGAAATATATAACATAGTACAGACTACTGTCGTATCCCTATTTCCAGTGGAAATTATCATCTATAGCTTACAAATTAGTACTAGTAAGAACTACAGTCAAGGAGTTTGCATAATGGAAACTCAAACAAAGCAAGAGCTGCATACCTAAGTGTATTGCCTTGGCAACAATCACTTGATGATGGATCATCAGGCAAGCAATGTGTGTTTGATGAAGACAAGAAATCCGATTTGTCTTCATTTGACTGGTCTATATCTGAGGTGCTAGTGCTCTGATTGTCAGATATGCCATTGTCATGCTCAGAGGTATAACCGTTTGGGGTTCCATGCTTCCTATCAGGGCAATCAGTTTGATGGAAAAGGGCAGCAGCAACAGTGCTTGCCATATCCTTGTTCTTAAAAATGTGAAGTATACAGCAAATCAAGTACATGGAAGTAGTGACACTTATACCAAAATCCTAGACAAAAGAACATGAACATAATAAATTTTAACAAATAGGAAGCTTAGGTATCAAAAATAAAATGCAAAAAATATTTCTCGCTAAACTTACAGTGCTCTGCCTTTGCAACGATGGGAGTAAGAACCGAAACACCAAAAGTTGCAAGATATTTTCAGTGATGAATCTTCCAAGATCAGGAATCCCAGAAGACATAACGTCACTGAAATAATAGAGTGTATCTTCAATTTGCACAATTGCATCTTCAACAGAGGCTGTTGGCACAGCAGAATCTGCATTTCTGTATAATAGAACACAGATGGAAGAAAATAAATTATTTTTGCACATTTACTATAACTGTCAATGCAGAAGGAATCCGTTTTTATGCCATCGATGTCTTAACAACATGAAGGCACAGGCCAACGTGTTATCATCAAATGAATGGCATATTCTGAATGCGGATGGACCTTAGTGACATGTTCTGAATTTATCCATGAATGGCAAAATGAGTGGCACACTTACCGAACAGAACGAACAACCAACTTATCCAAGTCAATACATTGTTTCTGAAAATGATTGACCATGTCTGAAAAATAATCTGACAGTGGTGCACGTGAGACAAATCTGTTAACAGATTCATCTCCAACTGAAAGAAAACAACGATCTGGTAAGAAACAGCACAAATGCAAATTAAGAACTTGCATAACAGACATACAACGGCCATCAAGGCTATCCAACCTACCATGGTACACATTAAGCGTCAAAGTACGTATAGCAACTCTAATCATGCTGTCCTCATGAAAAGCAAACTTTAAGGCCTCAACATATAGAGGAAAGGAAATGACCTCATCCTGCATATAGTATAGAGAAAATCTGTTACAAGACTGTGTTTCATATATAACATGTACAGCTCAACTGATCCAAAAAAAAAAGAAAAAAAATGTAGCCAATAATGTAAATAGACCAGCAAAATAGATCCGATAGATCTGTCTTCGGAACTAAGCGGAGCTTGTTATTTGAAAAACTATGGCACTGGAAGTAAGGAAATGCATGCATATAAGATTGCTGGCCTCGACGGGAAGTAAACAATGACATAACGATAATGGCGAATTATATTGTCGGATTCAATCTGAAGATCTGTTTGTAATTGGCAGCTAGGAATTTTCCATGAGATATTCCTATTCTACACACACACAAATCAGTAAGTACAGAATAGAATCCTAGTTTACTTATCCAAACAAAAGAAGCAAGAAAAACAATACCGAAAGTGCATAAAAAGGGATTGGATGAGTACATTTTTTGTCTTCACGAGCAAAGAAATTGTATTCTTGTTCAACTTCCCACTTATTGCCCTTCATGAAACAAAAATCAAGTAAGCCAATATATAACAAAATGAATGATGTCAGTGACATTCAGACTGGGTTACAAACCGTAGAAAGGAAATGTAATATGATAGCATCTCATCGATTTGAAAATCAAATGGATACGTTATCAAGAAGTTGATGTGCTCATTGCTGAAAATATAGTCTGTAGAAAACATAATCGCTTACAGATTAGAACCTTCAAAAACAAAATAGTGTAGACACAGGATAGATACCGCATTATTATGTATTCATTGTCTGTATTAACTTACAAATTGAATGTTCATTCCTCAAATTCTGGATCATGATACTCATTGTCTGTAGTAACTGTAGAGATACTCTTGAGAGCTTAGAAATTCTCAAAATACGAGCAAATTCACCCATGATCTGTTTCTCCATGAAAAATCTGAAAGAGATACCAATTAATCTCCATGAAAAATCAACTGATAATACCTCGAAGATACCATCTCGTTACATACTTACTCGAAGTATGCCGGATCATGCTGATCTCCATAGATCATCAATTCTGCAATTGATCTCAATGCTTCAACAACAAAATCCTTCAAAACAAAGATCATCAGGCAATGGATCACCTTAAAATTGTCACCGAAATTCTGGAGATGACCAGGAAGATCAACTATACCTTATTAGCTTCATAAACAATATGAACCTTCTGTAGCTGATCTGTTAGATACCTGCAGCGAAGGACCTGTCTCAGCATAAGATATGCAACAAGTGTAGGAATAAAAACCAAGGACGAAACTTACATAGAGCATTAACGTATGAGTATGCAACAACTTTTGATTTAGCAAACACTAGAAAAGGAATGAAAAATGTAACTTTGAACAAATATCAAAATTAAATTGAACATAACAAATGTAATTAAACCCAAGAAAACTTGTAGACAAAGAAATGAGAATTTGGACCTACAATAAATATCAAAATTAAATGAAACAACAATTTGTTAAACATGCAATCAGATATTGTGGACGTTTTTCGCAGTTACCTGGTGCTGCATTACTTTCTGAAAGAAAAATCATGGCTCGTGGTTTTGCGTTGTTTATGCCCCCCATACCTGGGGTATTTCAACACTTACTACAAACTAAATTAAGGAAAGATGGTTCAAGATGGAAATATGCCTCCCAACCAGCTAAGGAGTACTTTATCATTCATTAGAATAAGAATGAACTTAAGAATTGAGGGTTCTTAACAGACAGGCATTTTCTTTCTTTTTACTAGCAAATAAACTATAATAAAAGGTTTATATTAGTTAAAAAGAAAAAACTGCCCTTTCTGTGTTTTGCATTTCTAACTGCAAGGAAGCAGGCACAGACCAAAAGTGATCTTTTCACAAGGTCATGGTAACAAAATGCGCATTGTAGCTTGTGCAACCTTCTGAGTCTAATTATGCTGCTTAACTATCACAGCTCATGTAATTCTTGATTTGTAAAGATATATTACATAGACAAACCCCACATAGAAATAAATAATACTGCCAAGGTGAACTACTTTGATCATGACTAATCCTGTATATCCAATCTCAAAAACAGTTGTGTACATTTTATCTCCCTTCTTATTCCATACTTCATTCTCAAAAACAGCAAATGCACACAGTATTAAGCAGTTGAGGACATTACATCATGCCATCAGAGTACAGGACAGGAAGAAGAATCCCCTCTTTTGTACTCTAGATGACTCATAGCCTCGGTTCTGGTTTGTTTACCACTTCCATGACTCTTCATTCTAAACCAAGCTTAATAGTTGTACAGTTCATAGAGAAGTCGACAACAACAGATAACACAGACATGAAGGCCTACTTATCACAAAATTAAGAGGCGATTGGATGGGAATCGGGCCGAGACGAGGTTTTAGTTGGACGCAACCGAAACGAATTGCGGCGATGATTCCGGCCACAGCGCGGCGCAGATCTGCGCGCTGCGGCTCCCCACGAAGACCTAACGGGACGGGGAGAGAGGGTAGGTAGGTAGGTACTAGGTAGGCGGAGTGGGCAAGGAGAGGGGGCACGCACCGGAGCTCTTCGAGGGAGAAGCGGTTCCTGCTGCGCCAGAACAGCCACATGTCGGCGACGACACGCCCGCCGCGCCACCCGGCGGCGTCGGCGGCGGAGGGGTCGCGGGAGGCGGTGCCTCAGGCGGCGCGCGGCGGGGGCGGGGGCGCACCGACGGATCTCAGCAGCAGCAGCAGCGGCGGCGGCGGCAGCGGCGGCGGCGCAGCCCTGCGCGTCGGCGGCGGCCCACCACGGTGGCGCAGGGGTGGTGGTGGTGGTGGTGGTGGTGGGGCGCGCGGCGCATCGCATCCGCGAACGCGGGGGCGCGGGGCGGAGGTCGCCGGCGATCGGTCGGACTCTCTCGCCTTTTCGTGGGTTTTTTTTTTGTTCTTTTCCCCTCTCTTCCTCCTCCGGGTTGGGTTTGGGGCGGCGTCTCGTCTCGCCGTGCGTGCGGCCCGGTTGCTTCTCCTTTGGGCGTCGCGTCGCGTGGCGTCGCTTTTTTTTTTTCTTTCTTTCTTTCCGTCGCGCTGGCGTGCGTAAATGTGGGCGACGTGACGTTGCGGGTTTCCGGTTCGAGCCGCCTGCGCTGCTAGCGAATCTCTCCGTTGTTAACTCACTCGGCGGTTTGGCCGGTTTTTCTATTGTGTAAATATATGCTGTTGATGGGGGAAGACCGGGTTTTCGGTTGCTATAATAATAGAAGAGGGGAGGGCCATGTCATGGGTGAGCTGGCATAGAAATGTTGTGTTGTGTGTTTTGTTCTACGGGAAGGAAGGGAGGTGTAGATGGATCCTTCTAGTGTGATGACACGGTTCAGGAGACGAGGATGACGTTATGGGAGTTATTGATGAATAGGAAGGAGTATTAATTAGTAAAGTGACAATTCAATATTTATTAGTGGAAATGAGTTGATACCTTCCTCAGAGTTGCTAAATTATTAGGTGTGAAAGCATTTACTATCGTTGAAATGAAGTATTAATTAGTGCCCAAAGTAATACTCTACCCATCCTAAAATATAGCAATATAATATTAAATTAGACGAACTAATTGTTATATTTTAAACAGATGGTAATATAGCAATATATAGCAATATAGCAATATATATATACCCATCCTATATTTTAAAATATAGCAATATATATATATATAACCTACAACAAAACGCCACGCATTGTCATCCTCAACAAAAATGCAATTTCTCCAACATACCTGTTCAAGGGCTAGGGAAACGGGTGTGACACCAATGGCCTATCGTAAATAGGGGTCTGACTTAAGTATGCCGTATAGATATACCCTTTAGATTGTGTACACTTCGAGTGATTGTTGTTACAAGCAACATGGTATCAGTGTTGGACTGTTTTGCGCCTGCTCTAGTTCACTATGCGATGCTCCACACCCTTTACCCATTCACCTTTGATGAAGCCACCCGGCCACTGGCACGCACTGAACTGCTAATTAGCACATAGTATATCTCATATGTTTGGGAATTGGCTTGTGGATGTTAATATAAAATTCAAGGAACTTATTCTTGTAGGAGCTTTCACTGTATGTTGGGCTCTCTGGCTTAGTAGAAATGAAATGTTTTTTGATAAATCACATTCAAAATCTTATTTGCAAGTTCTTTTTAGGGCAACGTATTGGCTCCAAGGATGGGCTCAATTACAAAGGCATGATGATCATATCAAGCTAATAAATGATGCATGTCGTAAACTTGAGTTGACGATCATGCAGCTCTTTGCCAACTTTGAGTGAAGGTTCACCAATAGAATTGAGTAGTTGTGGGATCTTATCTTGTTTGATTTTTATTAGTTTGTGTCTGCTTTTGGTTTTGTTATTTTGACTTTATACTCACTGTGTGAGTCTGTTTTAGTGTGAACTTTGTAATAATTGGTTGTAGCTCGTTGAGCAAAAGCTGGGATGTTTTATTCCATTATCTAAAAAATTAAGGGTGTGTTTGGTTGCCTGTATGTGGGTTGGCTCGCATCACGGGAGTAAGAAAATCATTATTTGGTTGTCTGCCTAGGCGTGAGAGCCTGCACCCACAGGTGCAAAAAGCATCATCGAGCCAGGCTGCTCCTTAGCTTGGCCCAGCTCATGCAAACGTTGGTGCAGCGAAGCACGCGCGGATGCAGGGGAGCGCGAGTCCAATCACCTTCCTCTCCTAATCCCCTCACCGAGCAGAGCTTAGCGACAAGCAACCGCCACTACCTCCCTCGTCTTCATCTCACCCATCTCCATCCAACGAGCAACCATCACTGCAGCCTTCCTCGTCTTCCTCTCGTCCACCTCCCGCTGATGAGCCACCGCCTCCTGCCCCTGCCAGATCCGGCGCCCCGAGCTTGTGCTTGGCCAAATCCGAATTTCTAACGTGGAGACAACGTCTAGCATCTCCTCGATGGTGGACCGTAGGGACGAAAGGCCAAGCTCGAGTGGTTTTCTCCGTTGACGCAGGCATCTAAGATTGTGGATACTTAGATGGGTTCTTGTTTAACATTTTCCTTTATACTTAGGTGTTGTAATGTTTGTCATCTCTTTGAAGTAATTGATAGAAGAGTTGAAGTTTTATGTTCTTGTTTGGTATTTCTATCAGTACATGTCGACGAGTAATACCCGACCACGGTATTTGAGGATGTAATTTGCTCAATGATTCGGTAGTGTTCATTAAGATTAAACCTAAGGAACCTAAATAGGACTATTACCCATGGTGTGATACACCATATATTGATATATATAAATAGAAGTAGGACTATTAGTTTATTACTCATAAGGTATTATTCCCAATGTGGCAAGTGCTTGTACAGGGTATGTCATACACTGTTAATATATGTAGATGATAGCATGCTATCAATGTTTATTTTCACCATGATTAACAGATAAATGGATTAAAGGTATACTTTAATAGTGAAAATTGCATAGCATGCCTTAGGACCCATACCCCATGGTGTTGAGTTGGCCCTTGAATTATAGGGTAAGCCTTGTTCTCCAAAACAATGCCATCCCAAAATAGAGGGTGCGAACCTAGCTTTGGGCTATGGCTCTGATCAGTCCAGCTTACTGCTCTCATAAAAATTTATGTGCTAAAAATTTATTTAAATCAACATGCTTTTAGCTTGAAGCCCTAACCAAAGTAAACTATCTTGGCCCAAATCATATTATAGTGCAAGTACTTCAATGCTTGCACTTCATGAGGGCTACACTAGTATGAATGGCATTGGATTGAATTGGAGGCTTAGGTGATCGAGTTTTGCTTGCCACCGACCCTACCGATCCATTGGAGTTGTTCCCTTGTGAGGTGAGGCTTGGCAGTTTAGAAGGGGCAAGCTGCTGACCCGCTTAAGTTATGTGCTTAGAAGGTGTGGGAACTCAAAACATGCCTAAGAGAGCCGCAACAATCATTGCTTCGATGTGATCTATAAAGCAAGAGAGGGTGAGATGTAGGCCTTAGGACTTATTTGGTTTGTTGCCACAATTTGTCACATCACACATTAGACATGCCACACTTAGTTAAAGTGTTTTTTTAGTTGCTATATCTATAATAAGCCATACTTTACTAACTTACTGGCCCACATGTCATAGGCTTATGTTTTAGCTAAACATTGCAACACTTGTCGTTGGTCACACTTTGTGTGGCTTCGCCCCATCTTTAACAAGTTGGATTATGCTAAAGTTAGTCTCTGATCAAACATGTAGTTAACGCTATGTTTAAGGGTCACATATACGTAACGCGGGAACTGAAATAAACCAGACTTTATCACGCGATAAATATATTACAAAGTAATAGTAAGTTTTATATCATCATAAAAAAAAAGGGACAACGATAACAACTGTTCTTCTAGAAGAGAAGTTGTGACAGAGATTGGCCCAACCCTAGCGTCCATGAGCTCCATCCCACCGTCGGCTCCCATCGCTCTCCACCGTCCACTCCATCGCCGTCTCCACGCCCAACCTCGCAAAGTCCTCCGCTTCCTTTTTCTATCGCTTCCCCTCGCATGGAAGCCGCGCCCCGCCCGCGGCCGCAGCAGCCTCGCCGCCGCCGCCGCCGTCACCCCTACCACTAAATGCGCCGCCCCTTCGCCGCCGCCGCGGCCCTCCGCCTCCGCCTCGGCCTCCTCTCCTCCTCCGCCACCTCCTCGTCTAGCTCCTCCTCCTCCTCCCTCCCCCGCCTCCCCTCCTCGCCCTGCCCTCTCCACCACCACCTCCTCCTCTCCCGCCGCGGCGGCGACGGCGACGACGACCCGTCGCCTCCTCCCTTCTCGCCCCGCCCGCTCCTCACCTCGGCGTCGTCCGGGGTCCTAGGACTTGGCCGGTGGCGGACGCGGGCTCTCCCCCCGGCCCCGTCGCCGCCACGGGGCGCCGTCGCCGACGCGCCTCCCGTGCGGCTCACTCTCTCCCGCAGTAAGACGAGTTCCCGCTCACCTTTCCCTTCCTCTCTGACCTCGTTGTTGCGGGCTTCTTAGGTCTCTTGCGTATTCTTGTTGTTGTGGCGCAGGTTATTCTCTGCGTGTCGCCAAGGTGAAGAAGAAGGCTCACTTTGATGATGAGCACAGGTGAGCCGGATGCCCCATTTTTTGCTCCCTCAAGTTAGAATCTTGTATGACGTGTAAAGCTTCGTGTGTATGCCATCTGTTTGCAATGTGCAAGCAACCTAGTGTGTTTACCTTCTTTCAGTCCTGCAATCGTATTGATTTTTGGGTTAAAGGTATGATCTTGTTAGTTTACTTTTAATATATTGGAAACGTTGCAATAAAATGGCGTGCTTTGGTTACTTGACACCCTCTATCTGACTGGAGGGATGAGTGTTTAAGGAATATATGCTTCAATGATACAATGCAACAGAAATGCTGTTGGCTCTATAATGTGATTGGACATAAATGTTATTCTTCCCACACAATGACGTGGATAGTAATGGGAGGGGGATTGGATCGTTATAGTAAGCTTGAGAGGAAAGGATTGTGGAGTATTTGTGCATACTTGAAGACAAGAAAATACTATTACTTCAATCAAACCTCAAAGATCCAGGTTGAATTGTTTCTTGGGTTCGAGTGAAATATGTTTCCTGATGCCTACTAATAAAAACAAGTTGCACATAACCCTTTATGTTTTTCTCCATGAGGTAAATTAAAACAATTGCAAGAAGAGCATTGGATATTAGTTCTTCATTGCATACATTGCCAAATTTATGTCCAATATTATGATTAGTTAATTTATTACATATTTGGATTGCTCACACGCTTATCTATTGCATTTTGTTTCATGGTGATGCTAATGGAATGTGATCTCAGCCATCGAGCGGTTAACACAGCACTGTGGTGTAATTTTCTTGTCTTTTCGTTGAAGTTTGGTGTATGGCTTTCAACATCTAGTCATGTTATGCTAGCTGAGCTAGTGCATTCAGTTGCAGACTTTGCTAACCAGGTAATTTTATCCATTTCTATTGTAGTTGATGTTTCTACTTTTGCTGTATTTCTGCAAGCTTTGTTGAAGATTCATATCCAGGGATTAACTGTTCACTGAACATCAGGCTCTTCTTGCGTATGGCTTGAGCAGCTCAAGACGTGCTCCAGATGCTCTACACCCGTATGTATTGATTGTCAATTTGGAAATGCTGCTTTGTTGACATACAAATATAACTTTGTTTTATTACTGTTCTTTTCTCTGTACCATAAATTCAGTCCCACTTCTGCATGAAAAATCAGTCATTTTCGCCCGAGTAAAATTGTCTTGAATTGAAGATAAACAGGGAATCCTGTTATTCATTGTCATGCCACTAAATTCTACTCACAATAGAATCAGTTATAAGGCTATTTGTGATATGCCATAAACTGACATGATGCCTGCCCCATGTCTTGACAACTGTTACTTAATTTCTTTTTCTGCAGCTATGGTTATTCGAAAGAAAGATTTGTATGGTCCTTGATATCTGCAGTCGGAATATTTTGTTTGGGTTCAGGTGCTACCATTGTGCATGGAGTTCAGAACTTATGGAATTCGCAAGTATGATGCAAATGTATCATTTGATTCACCAAAAGATTTTAGACATGCATTCCATCTTATTATCAAATATTCGTTACCTAACCACAGTTATATCGTGACACAATTATTTGACAGCCTCCTGAGAACATCCACTATGCTGCATTAGTGATTGGTGGGTCCTTCCTAATTGAAGGTATTACATGCTTGCTACTTGGCACTCTAACCATGCCTTACTTCGTTATAATTGAGTCACCCTATTGCCTTTTAGGTGCTTCACTGCTGGTTGCTATAAAGGCTGTTAAGAAGGGTGCAGAAGCAGAAGGAATGAGTATCTGGGACTACATCTGGCGTGGGCATGATCCAACTTCAGTTGCTGTCATGACTGAAGTGAGTGATGTGTTGTAGCCTACCTTAATACATTTTTTCATGTAGAAATGAATTTTTGTTTCTAAAACTGTTGATGTCTGCTTCAGTTGCTCATAAGTATCATATGGTGATGCCATCTCAATAAATGTTTTGTTCATTTACCACTCACTTGCTATTCCTTTACTTGATTTCCTTCTTATACCCTGGTAATATCCTACAGGATGGTGCTGCTGTTACAGGTCTTGCAATTGCTGCAGCATCTTTGGTGGCTGTTCAAACCACAGGGAATGCTATGTATGATCCAATTGGCTCCATCATTGTTGGCAACTTACTGGGAATGGTATGTTAACATAGTTGGTTCATATTTCTCTATTATCTTTCTTGTCTTATATTCTGTTGCTTTATGTGAATAATTGATGAAAATTGAATATTTATTCAATTGTTTTCTGCCTTACTGAACGATCATTTGGTATTGGATACATGAATACCTCTTAGTCTGACCCAGATATACATGTCCTCATTTCTTCATAATTAAATAAACTATGACAATCTCATCTTTTGTGTCACTTCTCTTGTTAAACTTCTTATTTCTTGCATTTCTATTGGTGCTGTCTACTACATCTAATGCCCATCAACTATGCTAGGAAGTGCCAAATGGTGCTTCGTTCATTATTTGTTTCTATGCAAGATAAAACAGTATTTGGGCTATCATAACAGATGAGCACCATGATTAGATATCAACAGTTGTGAAACCCCAAAACCAAAAGATTCATAACTACCATATTAAAGATTTGTTTATTGATGTGTATTTCTTGTATGTTGACTACATGTATTCTGAAGTATATTTTATTCATATATTCTGTATTCTGCTCATACTAAAATTGTGGATGCTATCCATGTTTTTGTGTGTTGCTAAAATCTAGAAAAAACTAATTCATTAGTATATTGTTACATAATTGGAACCATAAATGGGTTCTCGGGTACTACCTATCACTTATATAGTTGGTACTGTTAGGCAACACTTGCTGCTTACCTGCGGTAGTACCCAAATCATTCTAAACTTAGAAATGACATGTCCAATTCCCAAGGAAATTCTCTTAAAAGTAAGCTGGTAGCAGATATGCATGTGGCCGTTGTTTGCCTGGAACCTTTTATGGTTTACCATACAGTGCTGTAGTCTTGAAGGAGATTTTGGATAGTGAGTTCTGATAAAACTAGATTTAGTTAAACATGTTTATAGCTTGAACCACCTTAAATCTTGTCCCGGTTAGTTTGGGGCAAACATGGAGTTCTGCAAAAGCATATAATTGCATTCTTTTCTGTAAGACCGCCTTTTCCTGGTTTTCTCAAAACTCAAAACAGAAATAGTAGTGACTGAAAACCAGCTTTAGCCAATCTTGTTTTCATGAAACGCATTCCAAATTGAATAAGAACATTAAAAGTCTATTGCCAAAAAATTACACCAAAATTGTGCACGGTGCAAAAGGTGTACTCATCTGAGTTTGCTGATGGTTTGCTTCTCTATTTTGCTCGTTCCTGTTCATGCCTTGTTCCAAATTAAACTGTTGTGCCCTCTGTAGGTTGCTATTTTTCTAATCCAGAGGAACAGGCATGCTTTAATTGGAAGGGCTATTGATGATCATGACATGCAGCGCGTTCTTGAGTTTCTGAAGGCTGATCCGGTGAAACATTTGCGGATATCCTTATTCCATATTGCACACTGAATCTATGTTATGAAGCTGATTTTCTTGCATCATGCAGGTTGTAGATGCTCTTTATGATTGCAAAAGTGAGGTGATTGGACCAGGATTCTTTAGATTCAAAGCTGAAATTGGTACAGCTCTTATAATCTGGCTTTCTCCAAATTTCAGGCAGTTATTTTATTTTTGTTGTCATTTTCAGTTAGCACTTGTGACGCATGTCATGTCTTTATTTATGATTATATCCGTTGTTCCTAAGCCTGGAGTGGTTCTTTTGTTTAAAAGATTCATACTAGAGCACTTATTGCAGTTAATCTTGTTGCTGTGAGATGAACTGGTGATCTGTAAATGATCAAGTTGGTTTTATCCATCTGCAGAGACCTGTTGTACCTTCTATCAACCATTTAATGTATTTCTTACTACTAATATGGTATACTTCTTTATTAGTCTAACTCATGACTTGGCGGAATTCAGATGATACATTAATATACTGTTGTAGTGTTGTGTTACTTGAGTTTAGCACTGTCTGAAATTCCCATGGTAGCAAGTGCACTCAGGGATTTTTCCTCATGTGGGCTGGTGTAATGTGTCTGCAAGTGCCTATTCCCATTAACATTGCTTGCTGATCTTTTGAGCTCATCTATAACATCAGTCCTGCTACTTTCTTATTTTGTTTACCTCGCATACTCCCTTACTGCTTTTTTCTTGACAATTTTCTGGCCTAATCATCTCATAGATTTCAATGGAGTAGTTCTGGTGCAGAATTATTTGGAAAGGACTGGACGTGGAGAATGGGCAAAACAGGTGCTCTTCTCCTCTGAAAATTAGTTTGATTAGTGTTAGTGGCTGCTGTGCGCTGTTAGTTCTACGGAGTATATCTCAGTTGCTAATTTAGTGAAGCAACTGCTCGTTCATCAGCTTTTGTTTAAATTGTACGTAATGCCCTGTAGCTGCTATATTTAAACGGCAGCTAAATTTTCAGCTATTAGTTAGTGTTTGGGTTTAATTTGCGTGCTCAACACAAATATTATTCTAGCACCTCAAGTTACATCTTACAACTACACCAGATATTTGTTACAGATATTTTCTATTGCTGTCTAGCCTTAATAAGAACTTGGAAGAAAAATATAAAACCCTCCATAAGTCACTGCTTTTTAAAAATGCTTCCGATATCTCATACTTGCTTTGCCACACATGAGTTTAGTGAACATTATACAACCCGAATCCCCAGTGACACTTAAAAGCTATTTCTCATGGTTTTGATTATCTTTGGTACTTGTTTTTGATGATTTTAATATTTCCTTTGAAGATTTCAATACTCATGCTGGCAATATAAGTGATTTTGGTACTTGTAGTACAAGATCTTAATGAAATTTTAGGTACTCATGTGCCCTTGTGGTAGACCTTATGTCTACGATAGTTGTGTTCATGAGTTCAATGTAGAGGAAAAGGATGATCATTCGAAGCCTCATGTCCTAATCAATTTTTGAGTAGAGAGGAGAGGCAAGACAGAATACTCTACCTTGCCAGGAGAGTGTTGTTTTGGAAATAGGACATTATCATCATCCAAAGCTTCATGTCCTAACTCAGTTTTGACTTTGCACTATTTCTAGATCCCTGAGCTTCTTGTTTTATCCATTTTACAGTTTCGGGAGGCTTCAATGTCCGAGGATGATACAGAGTTAATAAGGGTCATGTCTAACTACGGTATGCAATATATGTTGCTCTAATAAGGGATTTATGCTTGTTATCTTTATCTGAAAACACTGCTTGTACAGGTGAGGATGTAGTCGAAGCTCTGGGGTATGAAGTGGATCGGCTGGAGTCAGAGATCCAAAAGATTGTGCCTGGGATTAGACATGTTGACATTGAAGCACACAACCCAGAAGGGCTTTCTCTTTAGAGTAACAACTTTGTAGATTGTGGATATATTCTCCATTCGATTGGTCTCACTTGCTGTCAATTACAACACAATTTTTTGTATGACCTGGATATTCATCCTCAGCGATTTTGCTGTTGGCTTGTTGCCATGTAAGAATGATAAGCTTATAACTTGCTGCAGAGAAAGGGTGTAGTTGAGCGCGGAAATTGGACGTCGTATTCCTTTTTTACTCAAACAACGGATATCTTTTCTGTTACAAACTTGAGTGAAAATGAGGGAAGGAGTTGAAAGAAGCCTCAATAGGTGACAAATAAAGGTGTCCGTCGGAGCATAAATCCGTGGTTCGTCCGTCGACCAAACCTCAATTTATAATAAAAAATAGAGAAAATTTTATAAAACTATAGATATTTTGATCAAATTGTCGTAAAACAATATATTTAAGATGATGCATCATAAAATTAAAGATTTAATCATAAATTTATCACAAAACCATAGATTTAAGTTTAAGTTTCGTAAAACTACATATAAAAATATCATAAAATTAATTTTGAGGTTTAAATTGTTGGAACTAATTTGATGTTTGAGTTATAAATGTTCAAGTTTTGTGATTAAATTAATAATAAATCTATAGTTTTGTGATAATTTAATCAAAATACGTAGTTTTTTAAAACTTATGTGATGCCACAAGTTTTTACTCAAAAGGTGAGAAATAAAGCATATTACATTACAAATACGGTAACGAACGTGATAGCGTTTTTGGTAAGTTTGCTTTGTACTTCCTCCCGTCACTATTCATGTTTAGAACAAGATTGGTCAAACTTTGAGATTTTGACATTCAAATTTATATTAGAATAAATTTCTAAAATCTAATAAGTTTATAATATTCTTATACCGTGAATACTAATTATTTTTTAAAATTAAACATTTGAGAAATTATTAATGATCATTTTACAAATCTTGTTCTAAATGTCATATATGATCCTCAGGGAGCATTCCATAGGCAAGACATTAACTCTTTGAGTAAATTTCATCAAACTATATATTTTGATCAAACTATCGTAAAATTACAGATTTAAGATGTTATATCAGATTTGGTGGTAAATTTATCATAAAACTAGAGATTTAAAACCAAGTATCACGAAACTACAGATTTTATATTAAAATTATCACAAAACTACAAATTTAATATTAAAGTTATCAAAAAATATAGATTCTAGAGTTTAAATCCCTAGTACTAACATTATGTTGAAGCTATAAACGTTGCAGTTTTAGGATAAATTGGCACAAAACTTTATGATAAATTTGTTACTTAATCTTTATTTTTTGATATCTATTCTAAATTTGTAGTTTTGTGAGAAATTTCACGTTAAATCTATAGTTTTATGATACAAGACCTTAAGTTTTTTTTGATAGTTTGGTTGAAGTATTTGTATTTTTGTGAAATTTACTCTAACTTTTTCTTGTTTTTGGTACGGGGATGTTACAAGTCCATAATCCAGTGATTCTCTATATTAATGAATGTTTGGAGAAAATTTTAACTTCATCTCTTCGCCCAGGGTAAATATATGTGGCAAAAATTGCTGTAGGATATCGCAATTTTGTGATTTTAGCTTAGCCACGACAAAAGTTAGGTGTGTTCTTTGGGACACTTTTCCAACTTCACTCCATTGTTTTCCACGCACACGTTTTTTAAATGGTTAAACGGTGTGTTTTTTACAAAAGTTTTTATAAAAAATACTTTAAAAATCATATTAATTTATTTTTCAAGTTTTTTAGCTAATACTTAATTAATCATGCGTTAATGGGTCGTTCCGTTTTGCGTGTTACAAGAAAAAAATTCTCAACCTTGTCTAACGAACACAACCTTAATATTTAGAAAAAAACACTCTTAAAATGGGGTTATTAGTTATTGAACATCACAACCATTAGAATATTTATTTTCGGTTAAATAGAAGAAAGTCAATGTCAGAGAGACTATTTATCTTTTCAATTCTACCGAAAATAAATATTCTAATAGACGTGGTATCTAGCGCAAATAGGTATATTTTAAGAATGTCTTTTTCTACGGATTGACTTTTGCCGTGCCTAAAAGCTAAAAACAAAAAGGCGTGATGTCTGTAGCAAATTTTGTCACGTATGTTGTGGCCTTGCCAATATACTAAAGTAAACAAAATAAATTAAGGAAAATATATCTTTATTATAATTCTCGAGGACTTAAAAAACAAAATCCTTGGTGAGTTGTGCTTCATTAAGCCCGTTGGTGAGGTGGTTTCCGTGGTCTTAAAAAACACCCGGCTAACGAGAGTTGTACTGGTGGGAACCTCCGATAAATCTACGTCTGGTGATCTGGTCATCATCCTCGGTCTTCACGTCATTTTCTCCCGTGCATGATACAGATGTGATGGAGTGGGTTTAGGTGGGCATCGGCAGCGTCCACGGCCCCGTCGACTAACATACATGTACAACTAGTCATCTCATTTTGAGTGCCGTCAATTAGCCCAACCAAAAGGCTCATTCGAATGTTGATGTTGGATACTTCCTCCGTCCCATTCATTAAGGGTGTACATGCATTTTAAAATTCAGCTATTTAAATATTTGATAAATAAATATTTTATTATAAATCAAAATTTTATTTGATAAAAATAATATCATTAAATTGTTATTTAAATTTATTTTTATATGATTATAATTTTGCTATAAACATTATAGTATATGAAAATTTTAAAGTCAAATATTAGTTTTGAAGACTATGTCAAAATTTGACCGCGCCAGTGAGTGAGACTGAGGGAGTAATTAAATACCATTGTGTTTACAGCAAAATGGTGCCCTGCTGCATGCTAGATGTCGGATTTATGGTTTGCAAGGTGTATTTTACTTTATCTGGAATATTAAGAGTAAATGATGCAGCATGTTTCAGTTCCAATTTCAGGATGATATATTTTCACGGCACGTTTATAATCTGGAATACTGTGAAGATATTTGATGAATAACAGTTAACAGAAACGTGAATGGAAGATATATAACGGCCTCCATGTTGTCTCCCTAACAGGGTAACTCGGGCAGTGACCATGACCTAGTGCTCTTTCCCTGCCACCCTCCCTTCACCCCTCACCGTTGTCGAAGCTAGCCGCCAAAATCTGTGCAGCAGCGAGGATGGTATTGGTGGGGCCCCTCTTTTTTCCGTGCCCTTGGAGTTTTGTCTAGCGCAGGATCTAGCATGTCTGGTGGTCGCCGTCCAAGGTGGGCTGGAGTCGGCGGTGACGATGGGCTGGAGGACAGCGGCGGCTCGCACGGTGGGCTCGTGGCCAAGGTAGCATGGGCAGAGGCCAGAGGTGTAAGGACAGCTGGATTTGGTCTCCCATAGTCAGATTTGGCTTCCCCTCAGACGTATTTGACAATGGCGATGGCAGAGGGGGCGGCAACACAGTTGGTGGATGGCCAGCGAGGTGTTAGTGCAAGTGACAGGCCTAGAAGGTGGATGGCGTAGATGGCTCAGTGTGGAAGTCGGCAGAGGTCGGCAGGCTCCAAGGTGGCTGGCAGTGTCCGGTAGGGTACATGGCCGACTGAGGCCTTGCGAGGACAGGCCGCATGGAGAGGTGGAGTTGTTGCCCAAAGGAGCGTCTGGAGAGGCCGTTGGAGAGAGTTGGTTTCTACCGTTGGTGTTGCTTGTTGGCCTGGACATCGGTTGGTAGCCTGGACAGCAGGGGCATAATGAGCAACGATGTGGATGACAACCTATACAAGGGTGAGCAGGTCTTCTACGTCGGCTTGGACCAATTCCCTATCCTTGGGCTCCTCTTTTATGGCTGGTCTGCTTTCAGAATCTGGTCGTGGGGAGCTCCATGGTTAGAAGGGAGGTGTTGGTCTGGCTATAGGGATTCTGCTTGTTGGAGGATAGGTGGTCTTTGACATAGTCAATGCTTCGAGAGAGCTAGTGGCAGCAAGGTGTGTTGTTTCGGTGAAGGTGGTGTATGAGGCCTTCGTGGTATGACCAAGCATTGGTGGGTTGGGGTGGAGTCAAAGCTATTTGGCCAAGTTTGGCAACGATGACTCTCACCTCCTTTCGTTTTGGCTAATGTTGAGAAAGTGTGGTACATGTGGCTTTTGCTGCTTGGCTGTGCGTTGGTGTGTTGGTGTGGAGTCAGAGCTGCTTGCCGGGGGTAACAAGCTCTGCAACGATAACCCTTTAGACACTTTCTTCTTGGTGGTGCCACAATGGCTGAGGAAGTTGTGGTTGGCAGGTGGTGAGAGCGTGGTCACTGGCTGGCGGTGCCGATGCCTTGTGGGCTTCCTACCTTTTTCAAGTAAAAACCTAGCTCCATTGTTCGGACAGGTATTAAAAGCATCCTTGATGCTGTTGTCCTCTTCGCCAATAAGACATTGTCCCACATCTTGGTGCTCTTGTTGTAGATGGTCATAGGAAGTCAGAGCTGTTCTTGTAATGATGACTTGTGACATATCTAAAGGATTGTTCAGATTGGTGCTATTTTAAACCATACCATTATTTGGTAAAATTGATAATGTCTATGGATTTTGACAATATTGCCAATTTGCCAAAATTTTGGCAGTGACAAATTTTGGAAAGGTTTATTTTGGCATCAATTTGAACACACCCTAAGTAGTTGTTTTTCGCAAGCCTATTTCTTTGTTTGCCGTGTGAGTTTTCTCCTGTTCCTCTAACACTGCTACAAAAACCATTTTTCCTGGCGGCCATAACACATTTTCATCACTAGGTTGCCTATCCCCCTGCGACCATAGGCCAGTGAAAACAGACGATCATCGCAGGCGAGCCTCATTCACTTGCGAAAATCAGTCTTCACTTGCGGCGACGTTAGACGGACCACCAACAAAAATATTTTTGTTAAAAAATTAATAATAAAATTTCATTTTTAGAATGGACTGCCAGCAAAAAAAATATTGCAAGAAAAAATAAATTTTTTTAGAACCTCCCATACCATAATTCATAATCCAGATCAGTTTGCCCCTAATTTCACAATCACAAATTCACAAATCAAACATCACATCTCACAATCATAGATTCTATAAATTTGCATCTAATCCCACAATAACAAATCCACAAATAAAACTATCGACGGAGTAGATCGTGACTACGGTATTTGTAGAGTATGAGATCGTTGGAACCAAGGTATACGTGAGATTGAGGTAAAAGAGACGGGAGACAGAGATTTTTATACAGATTTGGGCCCCTTAACTGACAGGTAATAACCCTACTCCTGTTGGCCGAAGCTGGTGTTGCTCTTATATATTAGAATCACACAAGTACAATATTTGGGAGAACCTAATCTAGTCGTTGTCGACTTGGCGGCATGGATCTCCACTCGTAGTTGACAACAGGGTAGTCTTCTTCTTCGAATATAAACTCGGCAAGGTCAGAGATAATACTAGACCCATCTTGTCGGCCTCTGTGGCTTCAGATTGGGTCTGTCTAGGCTTGTCTCTGATGTTAGTATCTAGCGGCATATATTGGTCTGTGTTCCCTCTCCTCCTAGGGGGTCTTGTATTTATATTCATAGATGTCCCCTTATCCAAGTAGAACTATGAGACAAATATGAATACGATCCAAGTAGTCCTTGTACTTTTCAACTTGAACTCTACTTTTCCTTCCTTATCCGGAACACCTTCCATATATGAGGCATGATTCTTTATAAGACTTGGTATATGATGGGCCCTGCCAAGCCAAATTCAAGATTATTGGGTATGCCTTATCCATAACACCAACAAAAACCACAATCACAAATTCCACATATCGAAAATCACAGTCACAAGAATCCTCCAATCACAAACCACAAACCGTAGCACATTAAGATTCACAAATCGACCATCGCAGCGTACTCTTGGACCCCAACGTCGAGCTCCTACTAGCACGGAGAAAGGAGGTCGGGTGACCTCAGATCTGGCTAGGTGAGGAGAGGAAGGAGGTCATGGTAGACGTCATTGAGTTGTTGTCCTCGCTGTCATCGACCCGCCGCAGGACCTGTGCCTGCAAGCCTTGCCGTCGCCGCCCGCCCGTAGGCGTGCCCAAGTTCCGTCGGCCCACCCACAGCCGCGAGCCTCCCCATCGCCAGATCTGCCAGCCGCGTGCCTCCCGCTACCGGATCCGTAGCCCGTGTACCTCCCCACGGCACACACACCTCCCGCCGCCGGAACCACCGCCTGCACGCCTCCCTGCCTCCAGATCCGCCGCTCACACACCTCCCGTTGCCATCGCTGTCGTCACTGCAGCCGTCGTCACCATCGCCGCGGCGGAGGGAGGAGGCAGAGAGTGGTAAGGGACAGAAGGGAGGAGACGGGAGGGAGCTAGGGAGGGCGGAGAGGAGAGGAGAGGAGAGGAGAGGGATGGTTTAGTGGTGGTGTGAATTTTAATAGCATGATTTTTTTTGCCAGCAATGTTCTTTACCTACCCCCAGCGAAAACTCAATTTTCGTTGGCGGACACTTAAGAGGTCCGTCTGAAAAAATAGTTATTTTTTATGGCAGATCTCATAAGTGTCCGTCAGCGAAAATTGGTTTTCGTTGGCGGCTCGTGATCGAGAATCCTCCAATACATTTTTACAAGCGTTTGTTTCGTTAGTCCGCCAGTAAAAATAAAAGGATGAAATCATGAAAAATCAGTTTTTATAGTATAATTAACTGTGTTTGTGAGGTTTTTAGCATTTTTTCTTGTGAACTGGATCAACTCTCTTCTTCTTAAATAAAAGTTTACCTCAAGGAAAAAAACAAAATGAAAAATATATAGAGCAAATTTCAGTCCAGATATCTGAGTTAGACAAGCAAAGCCATGTACATATCAGAGACAACATTGATCGGAAAACAACTCCTCAAGAGTGGAATCCTCGTCGCCGCCATTGTCGTCATTACTGGTGTAGTCCTCATCACTATCCCTGAACTCCGAACATGCTTCCTCATTGTCGTCCTCATCCTCCTCGACGACTTCGACGTAGCCCTTCCTGCCAAGCTCCGCCCGAACCCAGTCTTGGTACTCCTCGTACTCATCGTAGAACTTCTTGCGCAACCTGGAAGCTTCGATCAAGCTTTGGTTGGACTTCTCCTGCATCCCTGGCGGCATCAGCGGGTTAGGCTCCATGTCATCTAGGATCTTCGTGATGTCGGGTTCGATCGTCCTCTTCACCGAGAGGACGTAGTCTATCTTCTCCAGCGGGAGCCGGACCATCCTTCTCCCACCAGTGAAATCAACGGCGGCCATCGGTGCAGTGTTCTCTCCTACGGACAAGCCAGTCGCTGCCTCATCGTCGTCATCATCGGCGGTGGTGATACGACGGACAGTGGCTGTGCACGGCTCCGTCGAAACTAGCTCCTTGTTGCCGGTCATCATGGTGTTCGAGAAAGTTGAGGGAAGTTTATTTGTTAAGCGATATATATGTGGCAGTACAAGAGATCTTATGATAGGTGACATTTCATTTATGTCACAGAACTAGATAATTATGTCACGTTTCAAAATCTATGACGTTTATGTGACGAAAATGTGTTCGTCACCTATCATGCGTCTCTAATCATGTTTTATGACGAAAACGTATTTTTTCGTCATCGATCTAGTTATGATCATTCTTTCGTCATTAACTTTATGATGCTCATTTTTGTCATTATCTAACCAAAAAAAATCACTAAATGGTTTATTGCCTATCAAGTTCTATGTAGTAAGCAACTTGTTTATGGGCTAAGCCCAATTGCAAGCTCAATTAGATGAAGGCCTGGCCCATTTAAGGTTAGCATTTTTATCACTATTTTCAGTCCAATTGTTTTATATCCATTTGTATTAGTATGAAATAACAAGAGGGCCAAGCCCATTTTGAAAGCCCATATAGGCCCACGAATTATAAACAATAACAACCCATGTATCACAAATTGTTATATAAGCCCAATTATCAATCAATATAGCACAAGCCCAGTTAACATCCAATATATTACAAGCCTAGACACACATACATAGTTCCATTGACCAAAACTTAGTGACCACAATATGTTCATATACATCAGCACACTGACCATAGCAAAATAAACAGGTTCAGTTCATCTTCACCAAATCCAGCCACAAGAGAAACTAGGTTTAGTTACAGCAGTTTCACCATATCCTAGATAGAAAAATAAGATTGTACATCACTAACCAAGTCCACTCGGAATCCAACCACAACTAACCAAAATAAAATCACATGTCCAAATAGTTCAAAATTCACTGAAGTCACATGTCAAAGGCTGCACAACAACCTCAATGTAGTCCTCCTAGGCATATGTCAGACAACAAAATTGAGGAGCATTATGTAGAATCATGTGATTATTAATATTGGTGATGAACAATTGTCAAAGGTGAGTGCTTATGAAAATACGGTGCGAAGTGTTTTCAGACGGTGCATAGTGAGGTTGGCACTGGGTGGCTGGTCAGACCAGGTGGTGCGCGCTGGTCAGACTGTCCGGATACCAGGGGTTGCCCGATGGTCAGACCGGCAGACTTCGGATGGGAGTCGGTTTCAGGTTGTTTTCATGGAATTTCTAGATTGCTTCATGTTTATGACTTATAGATGGTTTCTATTCGTATGTGATACTATTGTCTGCTATGTGAGTCAAGTTAGTGCAAACTTGTACTTTGATATGGAGTTTCTTTGTTGTTCATGTGCAAGTGTTGCTTGAGGCCATGGGAGTATAGCCGGTGATGGATTGAAACTAGGCTTGGGAGAAGTTGAGGTCCAGACAGTCAAGGATATCATGCGGGATGCTCAGGCTAGAGAACAATGCACGTGGAGGTGAAGGTTTCCATATGGCATACATGTGGTGTTATGTGCATATGGAAAGAGGAGTCAAATTTGGATTAGAGTCCAACTTTGAAAAGTGTGGAGTGTGGAGTTGTATGAGGATGTTGTTTCTCTGGTTTGGTAGGTTTCCTATGTGATTAGGAGTCCCAGTCCTAGTTAGATTCATGGCTAAGGACAATCATGTTGTGGGTATAAATAGATGAGGGGTTGAAGCTAGAAGCGAGAGACTTTGGGGAGAGAAAAGTTAGGGTTTGGTTCGAGGTTTCAATCCTAGTTCAGGAGTTGAGAGAAGAGTGCTTTAGATGCACTTTGTAAACACATGTTGATGCAATAAAGTTGATCTTCTTTCAAGAGTTTCGTCGATACGTGTTTTTCTAGATCCCGACGGTTTGACCGAAGTTCATTAGGCGGTCTAACCGGCGGCGTGGCGGCGATCTAACCGGCGGCGGCGAGAAGGCAACAGAAGGAGGCGGTGGTCCGATCGGCCGAACAATACTGGTCAGACTGGCAGCGAGGTTGCGATCCGACCGGTGTACACACAACGGTTGGACCGACTACGTCGATGACTTCGTCAAGTTTGAGGGTAACTTTAATTTTCGCTAAAAGTTTTATGTTTTTGGTATTCCAATCATTTACCTCCTCTCTGGTTGGCTTGGTTATGCAAAAGCTGCCCGAGGCTGGTCTGACCGTGTGGACACTTGTGGTCTGACCATCCTTGGACACCGTCTGACCGCCCATTGGTTTGTGGTCTAACCGAGCCACCTGAAGAAAAGCACAGTCTTTGCCACCTAGACCTTGCAAGTTTGCGTTCCCTGTTCTTTTTCTGTTTCGTTGTAAGTCTAAAGCAAAACTAAACCAAATGCCCATCCTTATCACAATGGGCACAATGAAATTTCACACGTGTTGTTTCTTTTGAAGAAGAAGTATTTGCACAAGTTGTGCAAAGATTTTTTAAAATACCAACACATTTAAAAACAATTTTGTTTGGTTTTAGTTTTGTCAAAATCTCATCCTTTTCAGTTATACTCAAAACTACATTGTAATCTCTATATAACTTAGGTATAAAGTTACATATATTATTTTAATACTTATATACAAGTTATATTATAGCTATAATATAGTTGTGATGGAATTATATTAGAACTATACTATAGTTAGATTTGAATATTTTTCACTTATGAAATTTGTGGCAGTTTTTTAGATAGTTCCCATGTTAAAAAGAGTAAGGCTTATCCATAAGCATTTCTTGAGCACAACAGATGACTGAAATTTTTCGAGCACTGGTGCAGTGAGACAAATTCGGAATGGAAGGTGTCAGGGATTATCGACAATCATAGTCTTACACCCCATCTGTCCAAATTCCCTTGTTGCAGCAGCACTTCTGGTCAAGATGTTAGATTAGGCCGCTTCATAGGACAGCCTGAGTCGGGGCGCTAGTCCTAGCTGTGGCTGGGTACACAATCTCCTGTGGCTGCTGCAGCTAGCCATGCCGTCGCAAAGTCTTTTTGGCATGTAGCATCAACTGTTCTACAAGCGAGCCAGCGATGGGTTTTAGGTCACAATTGGTTGTTTGTTTACTTGAGCAATGGCCGGGAATATCATCGTCGCTGCCTGAACAAACATGTTTTCACCACTTTCTAGCAAGTGCCATTCAGATGGCACACTTATTCTTTCATGGACCGTCACTTGGCTATTCCAATTGATAAGCTAACTTGTGTGGCCGGTGACAACAAGTTAATGTCATATGGAGCAGTTTTTCCCCTTTTTTTTTTTTTACAACTTGCTTACTGATTGAGCTATCTTCCTTGGCTGGCCCACGTTTTCCCTGGCAATTTCTAAAACCTTCTCAAAATGTTACTCATATGTTTAAAAGTTGGCTTTTATGTGTTTCCAAAGAAATGAGAAATCTGTTTTTTGATGGGTGCAACAGCTTTTTGTTGGTCCATTTGGCTAAATAGAAACTGGGTTATTTTCGATAACAAGATATTGTCTTTTCCTTTGCAGGTTATTACTTTACTTACCCAGTGAACCAAGGTTATCCTTCACAAACCGGAACTTTGGAATACTATTGCGGTGTTATCATGACAATTGGACTAGGTGACATGGGAATTTTCTATCCAGGAGGATAGGTGATGGTCTAGTCTACGGATTGATAGCCACTAATTTTTATGTTTTATATTTTGGTTCTACTCTTGTGCTTGGGAGTTGGAATGGGATTTTGTTGGTTCCCTTTTTTTGGATGTAAGAATTTTATGCAGAGGTCAGAGATGGGCTCAATTGGATTGTGTCATCTTGATGTAATTAATTAAGTCTAAAAATATGGATCAATTTTTCCTATTTTTTTGATAAATTGCTTAGTGATTAGAACAGTTATGAATATAGAGCAAGCAGTAGATTCAACAAAGAAAACATTCTGTCATAACCCTTACTAATTAGATAGCTGACATACAGATAGTACTCAGCCAGTGACACAAACGCACAAACTGGATACAGAGAAGGTGAACGATCAAGGAGTTTCGTGCTGCAGAACAGCTATAGCTTTTTTAAGTTTTTACCGTTGTCATTTGTAAACTTATATGCATGCCATGGACATGGGCTATGACGTGCTCATTCTCACTTCTTCGTAGAGTGCTCAGCTGGCCCACAAAAGAGAGGAAGAAACTGCGTAAACGGGGAAGAACAGAGGAAGCTAAAAATGGAAACGAACTTAACACAGGGTTACAGTTAAATATGTAAGCAGCTTTGCAATACTAGTTCATTTAGTAGAGCATTATTCGTTTAACGTTACTTGTACTACATTAACCAGTTAATTAAGAAAATAAACGATGAACAATAGTTAGAGAAATACAGGATGGGAGCACATACTACAGAGCAATGCGAGATCCTTCAGCCAAAGTGGCCACAGCTCGTTTGGATGGCGTGGGAATTATTGGACTTTCGATTCAATGCAACTCCACTAAAACTGGCTGGTTGGTGAAGTGTTTATTTCCGAGCAGAACAACTTGTTCATAAGAAGCAAGGACCTGGGTAGCCTCTCACAACTGGCACAAGGCTAACCATTGAGCGGCAGAGCACATTTCTACGCGAGATCATGCAAGGTTGTGTGACCATGGATAAGTGTACACGAACTTGGAATGAAACGAATTTGTAGGGGCGGTTCTAGGAGGTGGTCTAAGTGGTCTCTGGATCATCCTTAATTTTGACTCAGAATGATCTTTCTATTTAAATTCAATCCAAATCCACTTTATAGATATGACCCATTAGACTATTTCTATTGTATTTTTGTAATTTTCAATTCAAATGCGGCATTTGGGATCCGACTCAGCACAAAACTACATCTGCTTGTGCAGAGGTAGCACCCCTCTACAAACCATTGAAACCGAGAGCTATTGAGGTCGCATTTCACTGCAAATTAGTTGCGAAGCCCTTGGACTATGAGTAAATCGGCCAGGGAAGAATTGCTAGATCTTGGTGTCCGCCAGCTTCACCGTTGTGTCGAGCTGGGATTTATGTTGTTAAGCACTCAGCGCATAGCGAGGTGTATATATATAGCTGGGACCTTTTTGTTTGAACAAACTTTGTGATTAGGCTGGAGACTAATGGCATGTCTGTGTCCATGGATCAGGCCGTCCGAGAATTATCCAATTGAAATACTGTGCCTAGACACATTTGGTTTGATTGCATGGGAGCATCACCTGTCATTGAGCTATCTTCCCTGGCTGGCCCTGCAGTTCTTCTCTTGGCTTAGCGTAAGGGAAGACCAAGAGAGTGGTGATCATTTGATGCAGATTTTACTGATTATTATCATAGCTAGTAGTAGTAATAAAAGGTTGGTGAAGTGACTATGATAGAGAAATAAAAACCATTAAATATGTAGCGGTCGCTTATGTATATATTTCAGGTGGCAAGATCGGTATTGACAAGTAGAGCATGCCATATATGTACTAGGGTCCATATAAGTTAGCTATCTAGAATGATAAAATTGAACGTAAGTACATTGCTAAATATTTACGGATCTTTTTCAACATGATGGAAATGGTAACTCTCAACTTCTGCATCAACTAGGTAGGAACAATGGCTTCATATGGCTAAACCACATGTCTCGGCATCATATGTTGTATGCACATATTCTTGGATGGAAGCTATATCAAGAAGTTTAGTCGCCTACGGCCTATTCGGGGTTCTACTGCTCCTCTTCTTGTCAGTCACGTTCGCATGTGCAGTGTGTAGTGTTCATGGATGCCGTTGTTACTTTCATTTGTTTGGGTTGTTAAGGAAATGCAATAGTCAGATGCAGAGTAGACTGTGCATACTGACGGTATTACAAGCAATCATGATAGTGGATGTGTGTGACAAGCTCGGAATGGAAGATATCAGGGATTCAGGAAGCACGATCTTGCTATCTGCGTCTTCTTACTGAAGCTGCCTGCATCCTCGGATAGTTAGAACAGCAAGCTACTGTTGCCAGATTGAGTCGACTGAATTGTTATTTTTTTTTGGAAAAAGGTCAAAAGACCCGGCTTGTATTGAAAGCCAAAGTGACAGATCATTTCTGGGGGATTTCCAGTTTACAAATAAGCTTCACAGGGCAGGACAACACTGTCTCCCTGGATACAGACGAAAGCAAAAGCGCACAAGACTAAAGTAACCGAAACAACTCACACTAAGAACTAAGAACTGCAAAAGCTATAACTAGATAAGTCGCTTTCTGACGAAACGCATCCTTTTAGCCAACATCGGATCTTGGAGCTCTTATACTGGAAGTCACCATCTTCAAACTCTCAGCTACCTGGTCTATCATCCCCGTCTCTTCAGCGCGACCTAAGATTTTCCACTACAAAAGATGAGAAACAATTTGGAAAGGTAACGTTAGGGGTGAATAGACAAGTTTTGATCTGAAAATCATATTGTTTCTAGCAAAGCAACAGAAACTCTATCTTTCTTGTTGTTAGTGTGATTGATCAAGAGGAAAAAGTCCTCAAAGTTTCTTGGAATAACCCCCCATCCCAGTGCATCTCTACAAATGCACCAGACCAAAGAAGTCATTATAAAATATACATGGAAAATTCATAAGTGCTGAAAGCTAGAGCAATAGAAGTACAAATACGTATATACAAATTAGTTGGGCTATAAAAGACTGATGGAATATCTTCATAGATTCACTGCATATATGCATATGCGACTGCTCCGGATGAATCCTTTTTGGTAGTGCAGCAAAACCTAAGGATTTTTTGATCAACATCTTAAGACACTACTACAAAAACGTAGGGACTGGCCTTATAGGCCTTTTCCCACTTTCGTATGATAAAAAATAAAGAACCGACACCTTTAAAAAAATATAGGTGTCGGTTTATTAGCTAAAACCAACATCTTTATTATAGGTATCGGTTTTTTAAAAGAACCGGCACCTATAATATCTTATAGGTACCAGTTAATTAAAAACCGACACCTGTAATATATTATAGGTACCGGTTCTTTTAAAAAACCGACACCTATACTAAACCAAGCCGAGCTTACGAGGCGATCGATCGAGCACCGGGCTTATCCATATATCGAGCGCCTCAATCTCTCCCGTCCCTTCTCTCTGTCTCTCTCTCTCGCCTCTCTCTGTCTCTCTCTTGCTCGCCTCTCTCTGTCTCTCTCTCTCAGATCCGGCCGAGCGACGGCCTGGCAGAGGCGGCAGCCGTGCCTTCCCCTCCGCCAGATCCGACGGGAGGGAAGGTGGCGGGATGGGAGGCCGCGGCAGCCTCCCGATGGGGAGGGGCAGCCACCGCACGCGGCGAGCTTCTTTGAGGGCTTCGCGCTGGGAGGGATCCGCGTGGACAGCATTCGCTCGGGCGTCGTCGACCGCTCCTTCACCGTCCCCTCCAGGCTCACCGTGAGTCGCCTCCGCTAATTAATTTACCCATCGATCGATCAATCGATTGATCCGTCTCCCTCTCAATCGATCTGGTGCAGGATCGAAGCGGGTGCCTGGCCACCGGTGAGGTCGTCGCCGAGGGCAGGCACTCCCTCTTCGGCAAGATGAAGGTCGTCTCATGTCCTCCACCTCCACCAGCAAGCTGTGATAGATTCCACCCTACCATGGCTGCCATCCTTGATTTTAAGTACTATAGTCCTGCTTAGTAGTGTAATTAAGGAGGGATTAATAATGAAGGTTTTTCACAAATGTCTTCAGTGTCTATGTTGATGTTTTGGGATGTTGATGTGGATGATGGTTTGTTGATGGCTCGAGCCGATGCATCGATCGAGCCGTCGAGCTTTTTTTTGTTTCGCATATGCCTCATAGGTGCCGGTTATTAGTGATGAACCGTCACCTATAATCGTTATAGGTGCCGGTTCTACAACCAACACCTATAATATCAGGAATAGGTGCCGACAAATTGGTGTCGGTTGAAAAATCGGCACCTATGACCGGTTCCTAACTGACACCAATGACCGTTTGTGTACTAGTGAGACCTAAAGTATATAAGGTTCGATGACGTCATATTTATGTCTTGAACTGGAAAGGAATTAATTGAATATTGATTGAGAAAAAAGCAATAGGAGTTAGAGATAGATTTCAGTTCGAATCAAATCACGATGGAGAAAACAACACTAATGCTGGAGAGATGAAACGAAAACACGGTGCTGTTGCACTTGAAGCTGCAACCAAAGGCAAGATGCACGCTCAGCCTGAGCTATGCCGCAGCTCATCCAGCACGTCGCGGCCGACCACCGGCATGGATGTAGAAGTGGATGACGCCAGGGTGAAGATATCTGCAGATTGATATCATACGATGAACTGGCGAAGCAAGGCTCCCGTCGTGTGCGGCCGAGTCCCGTTGCCAACTACCGAGATATATATTCATTCGTCATATGTACGTGGGCAGGAACTGTATAGGTTGGATGAAGGCCCATCCACGAGATTAGTTCGGCTTTAAGTTGGGCTTTAAATTAAAAAGGTCACATGTTATATTAATCTATGGTCATGATATTATGATGCATCTAATCAACGGCCTGATTTGTCTTATTAACGTGAGAGCTCCAAAGTGCTCAATTAGTATAGGTATAGATTAGGTAATTTGTTTTAGGAGCATAATATATATGCTACTATCCAGTGAAAGAACATAACATCAAATAAATTTGACTTAAGGGAGTATCTAATCACCCAGAATTGCAAAATTGCAGAGGAACATTTATCATATATAACTATATCCACTTAGGATACATAGTCTTCTCCAGATAATTAGTGAAAGGTATTTTGTAATATAAACATGAAAAGGCGATGTACGGCACTATGACATTCCGATTTCAGACAGTGATGCTATAGCTACACAAACCAAAGAACACAAATTTGTTTGTTCGCGTACACTCGCAAACCTGATTACATCCTCAGAGCTTTAGGCGAGGGGAAATATATATCACCATCTTCAGGGCTTCAGGCAAAGGAACATATTGTAGCATCATGCACTACTACAAAAACCTCCATAGGTACCGGCCACATAGGTGCCGGATTTGCTAGAACCGGTACCTAAAAGACAAATAGACCCAATTTTTTCACGAACCGGCACCTATAAAGTCTTATAGGTGCCGGTTGGATGGGAGAAGCTCATAGGTGCCGGTTTATAAGAAAAACCGGTACCTATGAGCCCAAAAAAGATGCCGGTTTTATTTACGAATCGGAACCTATCACATAGGTGCCAGTTCGTAATAAGAACCGACACTTATGTTACGACCACATAGGTGCCGCTTTAACCTAATAAACTGGCACCTATCACATAGGTGCCGGTTCTTATTAAAAACCGACACCTATGTGGTGGCTTCCTTCGAAAGGAAACTAAATAGGTGCCGGTTCATAACATTAACCGACATCTATATCCCCCAAGTCTATATATACCCCTTGTTCACTGCATTCTCATGATTTTGAGGCTTCTCTTCAGCTCATCCAAACAAGGGGAGGAGGTTTTGCCCAAAAATTTAAAAAATATCGAGAGATCTATGTGTTTGCATGCGTAAAGGTTAGTATGTGTTGATTCGATATGTAATTCGCACTAATATTTGTCAAGTTATTTTTTGCAATTTGTTTTGTTGAATGAGAAGCATGAGAAAGTATGATGACTTATTATATTGGAGTAATTTAGAGATTAATCATCAATGAGTAATGTAACTGTTATTAACATATATCAGAATTTCAATAGATATAGAGAATGATATACGTATGTTAGTGGTTAATTTAAAAATTTTCGTAGGAGCGATGGATGAAGGAGGGATGAACATTCCGCAGCGCGGTACCTTGGAATACGCCAGGAGAGTAACCAACTTCGTGATCGTAGCCACGAGATCCAGATCATTGAACACGACGGAACACTTGCGTTGTCCATGCGCTGATTGCAGGAATGAGAGACAGTTTCCTGCAAAACAAGTTCATGAGCATCTCCTAACAAGGGGTTTTATGCCTAATTACACATGTCAGGACAATCATGGTGAAGATGAGAATCCGGATGTAATGGACGGAGGCAATGTGGAGTTGCTTGCTGACGGAGGTGGATATGATAGTGACGAATCAGATGGTTTAGATCAGATGTTACGCGACGGGGAGACAGCCTACGACGATGACAGGCAATACGAGAAGTTCAAGGGCATGGTGGAGGACTCAAAAACCCCGCTTTATCCAAGATGCAATGAGCAGCACACCAAGTTACACGTTGTCCTCTCGTTGCTGCAGATGAAATCAACCAACGGTTGGAGTGACAAGAGCTTCACAGAGCTTCTACAGCTGATTGGAGACCTCCTTCCAGCGGGTCATGTGCTACCAGAAACAACATACCGAGCGAAGAAGGTTGTCTGCCCACTCGGACTGAAAGTGCAGAAAATTCACGCATGTCGAAATGACTGTATCCTATATCGAGGTGACTATGTAGACTTGGATACATGTCCAGTTTGCGGAGCACCATGGTATAAAGGTGGAGTTAACGATGATGATGATGTTGATGATGACAGTGGTGGCCCAGTCCTGAAGAAGAGGAAAGTGCCCGTTAAAGTTGCGTGGTATTTTCCTATAATGCCTCGGATTGAACGCATGTATGCAAACAAAAAACATGCAAAGATGATGCGTTGGCACCACGAAGAGCGTAAGAAGGATGGAATGATAAGACACCCTGCCGATGGATCTCAATGGAGAAAGATAGATAGAAAGTATAAAAAACATTTTGCGCAGGAGATTAGGAATATAAGGTTTGGGCTGAGCACGGACGGGATGAATCCATTTGGTGACATGAGCAGTCGGCATAGCACGTGGCCAGTGGCACTTGTTATCTACAACCTTCCTTCATGGTTGTGCATGAAGCGTAAGTATATTATGATGCCACTTCTAATCCAAGGGCCCAAGCAACCTGGCAATGATATCGATGTCTACTTCAGGCCATTAGTGGATGATCTTAAGTTTCTATGGGACCGGGGTGTGCAGATGTGGGATGCGTACAAAAGAGAGTACTTCACCTTAAGGGCAATGTTGTTCGTTACCATCTAAGATTACCCTGCAGCTGGTAACACATCCGAGCAAACAGTGAAAGGTGGTTGTGCATGTGTGCAGTGCATGCGGGATACAGCGAGCAGGTGGCTGATGTACTCCGGAAAGACTGTGTACATGCGCCATCGGAGGTTTCTTCCAGCCGGCCACCAGTACCGTAGCAATACAAGAGATTTTGATGGCACGGTGGAGAAGGGTACAACTCCAACACATCGTACCGGCAGAGAGATTTTTGAAGAGGTACAAGATATTGAATGTATATTTGGTAAGGGGCAAGGCAATCGAGGCACAACGAGTAAGGGTGGTGAGAAACCTCTTTGGAAGAAGAAATCTATCTTTTGGGAACTACCATATTGGAAAGATTTGGATGTCCGTCACGCGATTGCCGTGATGCATGTTGAGAAGAATGTGTGCGAGAGTTTGATGGGACTCCTGCTAAACATACCCGGCAAGACAAAGGACACGTTGAAAGCCCGAAGAGACCTCGCATACATGAACATCAGGCCCGAGCTACATCCTCTAGAACGGCCCAATGGTCGCCAGTACCTCCCTCCCGCGTGCTACACCCTTAGTGCCGCAGAGAAAATAAGCCTGTTGGAGTGCCTGCAGGGTGTCCGAGTCCCCTCTGGTTACTCTGCGAACATTAAAAGACTTGTCAATATGAAGGAGAAGAAATTAGTGGGCATGAAGTCACATGATTGCCACGTGCTGATGACACAACTTCTTCCTGTTGCTATTAGAGGCATTTTGCCAGATAAGGTTCGAAACCCAATCATAAAGCTGTGCTCGTTCTTCAATGCTATATATCAGAAGGTGATCGATCCAAGCACGCTAGACAAGCTCCAAGCAGATGTAATCATTACCCTTTGCCAGCTCGAGATGTGTTTTCCACTATCATTTTTTGATATAATGGTTCACCTCGTGTCACATATCGTGAAAGAGATAAAGATTCTCGGCCCAGTGTATCTGCATAACATGTGGGCTTTCGAGAGGTTCATGGGGATCATAAAGAAGTATGTGCGTAATAGAGCTCGACCAGAAGGCAGTATCGTAGAGGGTTATGCAACAGAGGAGGTGGTTGAGTTCTGTATCGACTATATGGATTTGCATCCCATTGGTGTGCCGATGTCTCGGCACGAGGGCAAGCTACTAGGGAAAGGGACACTAAGGCATAAGGCAATTTTTGCTCCTAGCCTAGAAACATTACGGCAAGCACATTTTGCAGTGCTCCAGCAGTCAGCCTTGGTGGCTCCATTTGTCGACATGCATTATAACACACTCTGCAGCGAGAACCCAAGCAAATCAGAGGCATGGATAGCTAAGCAGCATAGGCTGAATTTTGGCGATTGGTTACAGAAGCATATCATTGCTATGAATACTGATAGTGACCAGCTGTATGTTTTGTCTCGGGGACCTGCGAGCACAATTCATTCATTCCAAGGGTATGACATTAATGGCTATACATTTTACACGAGAACCCAGGATGCCAAGAGCTCGTATCAAAACAGTGGTGTCCGCATAGACGCCTTCGACAGTAATGGTGTAGAACAAACGTACCATGGTTATATAGAGGCAATCTGGGAGCTTGAATATGGACCGCTGAAGGTACCACTTTTCCAGTGTCAATGGGTCAAAATTCCAAGTGGTTTGAGGATTGACAAGTACGGAATGTTCATCGTGGATTTAACCAATGTAGGTTACCAAAATGAACCATTTGTGTTTGCAGAATCCGTAACACAAGTTTTTTATGTCAAAGACCCTTCCTCGTTGACCGATCGCCACGTGGTTCTCCATGGAAAGCGAAGCATTGTCGGAGTTGAGAATATCATTGATGAGGAAGGCTACGATCAAATCGACGAGCTACCACCGTTTGCAACAGATGTTGAAGGAGGTGAAGAAAGTCAGGAAGACGAAGACGAGGAAGAAGCACCATATGTTCGCAGCGACCATGAAGAAGGAGTAATTGTGATAGACCTGCATGTTTGAATTGTACTGTAACAAACATGTAAATTGTGTAATTGGTCCAGCCTTAGTGCAGGCTATTGGTTTGTGTCTCTATCTACCTATCTATCTTGCTATATATATATATATATATATATTACGAGATTTAGATTAATTGAATTCAGTATAAGTTCAAGGCATATTAGAGCTCTAAGCATGTTATGGGTTGTGATCAAACCATAGCTACCAATCAAAAATAAATAAGCACTAAAAAAGTACATGTTCAAACATCATTAACTAACTCTTTATCAATCTCGATTCATTTGAATATGAGGACAAGAGTTGGACCGATTCAATTAATTAAAATAGAACAATTACACAACAAAAGAGAAAATATGATATTTGTTGGCAGTAGATGGGTTTCACTAAATCAAAATTGTGGCACTTTACTGATTTATTTTAGATTTGAAATTCTTATAATTTATATATATATATATATATATATATATATATATGAATGATGCCCCAAACAACAGCTCACTTGCATGGATCTCTGTAGTCAGAGCTTTTGCTGTGAATACTGTAAGATTTCCACACATATCCTGGCTGTGAAGTACTACATTTGCAAACATGTAATTGTGATTGTGTTAAAGGTACCTGTATAACCCCCCAGAATTGTCCATAGGTACCGGTTCGTATTAACAACCGGCACCTATGTGGTAAAAGGTGCCGGTTGTACATAATAACCGGTATCTATATGGTAGAAAAGGTGCCGGTTCCAATTTATAGCCGGCACCTTTTAGCATAAATAGGTGCCGGTTCCATTTTACAACCGGCACCTTTAACCATAATAGGTACCGGTTGTAAATAGGAACCGGTACCTATGTGGCTTGTATATATGCTGAGCCATCGCCATTTCCCAAGCCACTGCCGATGCCATTTCCCCCAAACCACCCTGCCGACGCCATCGCTCTACCGGCCGCCGCCCGCCGCCCGCTGTCGTCGTTCACTGCCGTCCCCCTCCTGCACCACCGTCGATCCTCCCCCTGCCTGGATCTACCGCCGTCGCCGTCCACCGTCGTCCTCCTTCCGGATCCGCGGGCCCCTCGCCCGGCCACCTGCGCCTTCCATCCCCATCCTCCTCCACCGCCGCCGCTGCCCTCCTCCAGCGCCGGCGTCCTCCATCGTCGCCGCTGCTTTCCTGCAGCACCGTCCACCTCCTCCGCCGTCGCCGTCCACCGCCGTCGCCGTCCACCGTCGCTGTCTACCGCCGTCCACCGCAGCCGCCATCCTCCGCCGCTTTGGTGTTCTCCTCCGCCGCTGTGCTGCTGCTGCGGGAGGTGTTGCCGTGCTCCTCTAGCGCCGCCGTCCTCCATCATCACCGCCGCCCTCCTCCTCCCTGCCATCGGGTATTGTAGTATTGTCCACATCTTGATACTCCATAACCCTTTCTATATTACTAGTTGTGATTCATGGGTACCTTTTATCATATCAGTTGTGATTCATGTGTTGTCCACATCTTGGTTTTGGCTTTTAAGTACATGCTGGACACATAGACGCACTGAAGCACACATACCATATGCTCATGCCCACACCTGTACATCCTTGGACAAGTATGGATGCTGCCACCACAACTCTTGCTTGTAAATTTTCTTCCCAAAAGAATGGAGTTGTAGAGTTTAGTTATCCATTAGTTCTTCCATCTAGCGCATCCTCATAAGTTTATTACCTATTTTTGAAATTGACAGTTGGTGAGGCAGTACTGCAGTGGTAAACTGATAATTCAGAATTCAGAGATAGAGTTTTTCAACTGACAATATAGGACAAGGTTAAAGTAATGTCTGAACTAGACAATTCCAGAATTCTTTAGAACTTGAAAAATTAGCAAATCATCAATTTAAATAGCAAGGTTAAGTACCATACTTGCGAAAAACCTGTTATCACTGTATCCAGAATTAAAGTCAATATTCAATTTCGGATTTCAGAATTAAACAGCTTTATAAATGAAAATTAATCAGTTGCTAACTAGAGAACTAAAGGTGACAGGTTTAGAACAAGAACTACTCCTATATCTTCACTTTCAGATTCCAGATTTCAGAACAAAAGCAAAGTTAGTTCATTCATTTAGTGTAAATATAGTCAGTTTTGAATATGTAAGTAACACATACTCTAGGTTTCAGGCAATCTGTAGAACAATTATGTACATAAGGATTGCTTTTGAATTTCACTACTCAAATTCATGTTTCAGAACTATACAGATTTCAGAACTTGAGCACAAATTCAGAAATTTTGACGGCTTATAACTTTCATATACTTAATAGTAAAATTGAAAATCTTTCACCTAAATTTGAAAACATCACGAATTAGTTCACATAGTGGGCAGGTTGAGGAGCACATACAAGGCAAGTGCCCCTTCTTCCTTTGATACATTAATACACTATAGCTATGCAAAGTACATTAGTACACTTGCTTTATGAGGCTGTTTACTTTTTCATATTTTTTCAATTTTGGGTCTCTCGCTTTTCGCGTACACGTTTTCTAAACTGCTACATGGTGTATGGAATTAGATGGCATTACTTTACTGTTGGTATACTTGGAAGAATATCATCAAGAGGACAATAAGTTCTTACACTAATTTCTTGTATCTATCTAGCAGTAGTTCTAGCCTAGATCTACAAAAGGAAATGTCAGGGGAACAAGATAACATTAGGCCTACAAATTCTGGAGAAAGCGATGGTGGTAATGGTAGCCCAAGTGGCTTTCTAAACTTGAATCAGCCCGGTGTTAACCCGCACAATACGGAGGTAAATTAACCTATCTGGAACAAATAATACCTTAAAAGTACATATATATCGTCAGATATGAATGACTAATTTATACTGATGTTTGAAGGAGGTTGATCCTTCGGCCACTACGCAGTCCACGAATACTTCAACCTCATCGGCAAAAAGAAAGGCTAGAGGTCCAACTAGGATGCCCTCAGGTCTATACACTATCACGGAGTTAGCTGCAGATGGGACCCCTATAGCTCCAGAATCGGCACTCACCCCATATGGCAATGCTATAGGTGTCATCGTGAAGGATGACATTCCCATCAAGTACCGGCACTGGAAGAGCAGTGATACAGACGAATTGGAGTGGACGGTACCAGACAGAGACAAGGATCTTGCTTGGAAAAAGTTAAAGCGGACATTCCAGTTTCCTGAGGGACAAGAAGAACTCGCAAAGTCCGGGGCTCTTAAGAAGAAGTCCATCAGCTTCAAGAAGTGGAAGATGGATCTTAACAGGAAGTTTGTCAAGAAGGGCTTGACACCAAATTTTTGAAGATGCCAACTATCGAAGGTGTCGTCTTTTCTGGGATGACTTTGTGGCCTATAGAACATCAGATGAGGCAAAGGAGATTAGCGAAAGGAACCAGGCTAATGCGGCCAAAAACCGATACCCTCACCGTCTCGGCCCTAGCGGATATGCTAAGAACATAGCCAAATGGCAACTTCGGGAAGATGAGCTGCTGCAAAAAGGAATCGAGATCGAGACGAAGGACTGGTGCCAACGGGGAAAGAATTACCAATACGCCCGAGGTTCAACACTCTCGGATACAGGCGAGTTAGTACACATGGGTCCTCGAGAGCAAGAAGTGTCCCAGAGGCTCCACGAGGCCCATCTAAAGTCCTCAGAAAGTTCTTTTGTTGCGAGCAGGGAGAGAGATGAGCTTACACTTGCATTGCAGAACCCTGAGCATCCGGGACGCACAAGAGGAATTGGCCTAGTTCCATGGAGAGAAGGTTTTCCTGAAGACAGACATAGGTACCGGTCTTGGAGCAATAAAAATTCCAAAGACCAATCGGAAGAGATAAGGCTATTGAAAGAACAAATGACACTGGTAATGGCAAGGCTTGAAGGTCAGCAAGGAGGCAATGCTGGCCACTTAACCAGTTCAGGTGGGAAGAAAAGCAGCTGCGCTATAACTGAGGTTCCTCAAGAACCGGACACGGTTCATTACCCCGTGGACCACATCATTGTACGTACTGCATGCAGGCTGCATGTGCCACTTCAAAACATCAGTCAAGAGGTGGCACGCGCGATGGCACATCCCGTAACGGAGGGAAGGATGATACACGGTAAGCCGATACCAAGTGGCTACTCAAGGGTCGAAGTGGAGGACGTGCCGAGGAGGTACAGGGCAGTGCAGCTTGATTTTGCTCCAGAGGAGGGGGTGAACACTCTTGGTGAAGCCATCCACAACATAGTCCTGTGGCGCAAGCGTTTCATTATCTTTCCTTCAGGAGATGGTGATGACGAGCCAAGCGATGGCGGGTCTAGCTCTGAAGGACTTCCTCCCTCCCCTCAAAGGATGCCAACTCCACCACCATTGCCACATAAGAGTCCGTCTCCTCCACCGACGCAACGTAAGAGCCCATCTCCTCCAGAGGTAGCACATCAGAGCCTAGCTTCATCAGACCGGCCGAAAAAGAGGGGGCGCCTCTGTAAAACTTCCCAAATGTCTGAACCACCATCTCTGAAGAAGACCAAGAAGACGCCATTGCCTACCAGGTCGGAGCCATCTTTCAAAGTGCCAGTTGAAGTACAGGATCACTTCATTCGCATGGCAAGGCCACCTGCCTGAAAGCAACCTATTACGGACTTCCGACGCACGATCAGGAAAAAGGGATTGTAAGAATTTTCCAAGAAAGAATTCGAGAAAGATGAGGCCAGCAAGACTATGCAAGACTTTCTAAAAGAGGCGAGGCTGAAAAGTTTGGATGATGTGGATAAAATTGAGATGGCCCCATTGGCAGCTCAGTTCAAGCTTGGTCATTCTTTGACTACCGACGAATATCGCCACGTCGTTGGCAAATGTACTCAAATGAGAAGGGTAGAAGAGTGGTACTTACAGATGGCCAAGGATGGTAAAGAGATGTTCCCCGTCTTTTACAGGGACGAGGACTTTCATCACTGTGATGGTATAGTTTGGGTCCCATTTAGAGAACTATTTCATCTATACAATCTGAGGGAGCTAGACTTATCGGTGATTCAATTATGGGCATTGTAAGTATACTCGACCTCTCGCCATTTTTCTAAGTAAATATCCTTGTTGCGTGTCTAATTTTTCCCCTTATGCAGAATGGGGACGCTTGAATGTAGAGCGACCCATAACAAGCTAGGATTCCTCGGTCCTCAAATAGTCAATTCCTCTAATATTGAGGCAGGCGAATGGTCCTCTCAAGAAGTGTTGAACTACCTTTACACATCCTTTGTCAAGCTGCAAGACATGAATACCATCCTTCTGCCCTACCACTTTAAGTAAGTGTGGCATTATCGTTGTACTTTAAGATCTTAATTGTTCTATTCCCTTGTATGTAGGCCTCACTGGATTCTTATTGCGATCCATTTAAACGATTCAAAGATTGTCGTCATGGATTCAATGAGGAAACTGCAATCCAACTACCAATCCCTCATTGACATCCTAGATAGGGCACTTGTGAAGTACAAGAAGAAGTGTATTCGACACGCTCCATGTGCAAATAAATTTCGAGTTTGGTGCCACCCTTATTGCTCACGTCAGGATCCGGGCACGAGCACATGTGGGTTCTACGTGATGAGATTTATGTGGGTTTTCATGGAGGACGGCAACTGGAATATTACGGATGCTGAGGTTCGCCCTGTCTCCTAAGACATAAATCCAATTTTCTAAACACATAGCATCTTTCCACATCTTTAATCCTTCCATTTGCAGAAATTAAAGCTCCCGACAAGTAAATTGCTGCCACATGTTTGCTTGGGCCTCGCTGAACAGCTATGTGGATTCATCTTCGACCATATCATCTCGTCAAACGGCGCATACAACATTTCGAAGGCTCCTGTTGGGCTAGTGGGTTTCATTGAGGCTGGCGGCCCTAGTGACACTTTAGATAGCCGATCAACGCCAAAGCATACAAAGACCTAGAATTAGTGGGCCATACCTTCCAAACATTTTCTAAGTATCTTGTAGATTAGTTATTTGGATTGATGTGGTTTTCTTAATGTCTTGAACATGCATTAAGTTTCTCTATTTGTTAATGTTTATCTATTATTTTTTCACACATATATCTAACCATGTATTCAATTTTCTCTATTTCATATTTTTATCCCTAACAGCAACAGGTGATCTCACTGACTGGATGTGGTATGGATGAGCGAGGCATCATCATTGTTGTCTCTGTAAGCAACAGGTGAGCATGTGTAACTAAAATTTTCATATGAGTACGAGTTTAGAGCATTTGAGATGTTGTAGAGCTCAAGCGAATTTTTGTCAAGTCTCCTGAGATGTGTAACACATCTGGTCGCCGCCTTCGTGTGGTTTGACGGGCACGTCTCAGGCTGAAGTTGACTGGCACGCTGAGTCCCAGCAATATCTTCTATGCTCTCTACTCGAGGCTTCGGGTTTTATATTATGGTTGCTACTTGACTTTATAGCATATATAAAGATATGATCAGTCTTATTTCCTTAATACATATAGTAATTGCAGATCCTATTACTAGTTTTTAATTTTTTACTTCATGCCAAAACAAGTGCTGGTCTATATATAAAAACTTAACAATAGTATATGCACAACTAGTTGGGTTAGGTGCACAAGCAAGATACAATACTAATTGTAGTATAATTAAGCCTGAAACTTTGCATGTTGTACATGCTTGGTTTTTTTAGTTTTCACTCATTCCTTTTACTGTGAATGCAAATCCTTTTATGCCTCACCACCCTTGCTCGTTGTGTAGTAGTGAGTATTTGTGTAGTAGTGAATGCAAATCGGACGGCTGTAAGCATCCCAAATTCACAATTACTATATATGTGCTCCTGGATTGTTAACATCTTAGCCTTTTTAGAAAACATATTTTTGTAAATAGATCCTAAAAACTTTATTGCATATAGGGACCTATCATTGGTGTCGAGATTAATTGAATGTCTTTGCACAAGCTGGTGCATATGCCGAAAAGTCCAACCCTCGATCAGTCACCTACGAAACAACTTCCTTTTCTCCTCCCACCCCTCTCCGAATCCCTCTCCGAATCCTATAGATTTTCTATAAAATTTTGAAAAACCCAAAAAATCAAAATGTACCATGTATAATTTATTTTTGCTAACTTATTTTTATTTACGATAAACTTGAGTCTAGAGTATGTGGTCCCTCCCTCCTCCACCATCCCCTAAACCCTATTAATCTACAGTCAAATTTGTGAAAAAAAAGTTTGACAAATCAATGTACTGCCATTCATTTTCCCTAATTTGTTTTTATTTAATTAGGAATAAGACTTGATGGAATCTAGGATAGATGATGAGTGGGAAGTCAGGTGACTAGGTGAGGGATCGCACTAACAAGATTAGTGTTTGAGATGTCATCTAATTTTCCTCGAGGCCAAGGACTTTGGCATAGAGTTTTCGGTTCATTTTCGTAATAAGTTTGTCAGGGTATGTGAAATATGTTTTTTTAAAAGTGCTACATAGGAAAAATATATCCAGATATATGTTCCTCTAAATTTACACGAAAAGTCAGATGATAAAATCCTTTGCAAAATGCAAATGCTTGTACATAACGTTTGATGTCGCCTGCAAAACGCTATATGCTTGTACATATGTATGTGCATGTGTGTAGTGTGGCTAGCTTATATTAATCAAGATGCCAAATCACATAAGCAAACAATTTTTTTAGTTTTCATTCATTCCTTTTACTGTGAATTTGGGTCTTTCAGATATTTCTATTCTGAAACCTAAGTCTATGAAATGCAAATATTATAGTAACTACACTCTGTCCATTTTCCTGGTCGAATATAGCGTCTTGTTTGGAGCAAGTAGCATGGTTATCATTTTGCAAGAGAGTAAATTTATTAGATGCGATGTTAGCCAGATCAAACTGTTTGTTCTTTATAGCTAGCTCATTTTGCATGGAGTAGCAGGACTGGTTACCTCAATTACTGTTTTTTCTTTACTTTCTCTTTCAGCAAAATTTGTATTAATATTTTTCCATTAGATATTTCTCTTTCGAAAGGAAGTACTATGAAATACTATGGAATCCATTTTTGCGGTCTATACAGTGTGTTTGGAGCAGCAGCGATGTGATATTCTACGATTTCTGCGATGTGAATGTAATATTATAATATTCTGTGATTTCTGTGTTTCAGAAAATATTATATGCGATTTCTGTGTTTCTGGTTATCATTCAGCAGCGACCCTAAAATTATTTTTTTTATACTCCAGGACTATAGGTGCCGGTTCTTGTAAAGAACCGACACCTATGAGGCATCAAAGGTGCCGTCCTATCACTTATAGGTGCCGGTTATTTATAGGAACCGGCACCTATAATACCATATAGGTGCCGGTTCGACATTTACAACCGACACCTATAGTTTTATAGGTGCCGGTTGAGGAACCGGTACCAATAGCTTTTATCATTGGTGCCGATCAATTGGTGCCGGCTTCGAAACCGGCACCTACGAGGCTTTTGGAACCGGCACCAATGACTATTTCTGTACTAGTGATGGCAGAGCCATAAAATCTGGAATCTCAAAACAAATAGATGAAGAAACAGACTCAAAACTGCAACTTGCCACAATCAACACACAATAGATCAGCAGCAGTTGCTGCTTGAAAAGAGAGCTGCTAGTACTTATTCTAAGCATATGATTGAATCGTTTCCAATTTTAAATCCAATGATAAATCTACGTTGAACAAAAGAACGATAGCGCAAATGTAATTGTAGAAGGGATAAGTCTATGTTTCACCCTAAAAATCTACTGTGGCACTAAACCTCAGCTTTGTTGGCCTGACGATGTAGCTCTGTTCTGCAGTTCTACGTGCAATGGCTTATAGGTAAACTTTTGTTTTGTTTTAAGTACAGATCGTCTCTCTTCATTATTTCCAGTAGAAACTGGATATGCAGCCAACCTTTTTCCCCGTAAAATCTGTAGTTTGGTCTCCACTTGTTTCATGGTTGGCCTCTCTTCACCTTGCAGGCTCAAGCACATTGCTGCAAGTGATGAAATATTATCAATCTCTTCGTCCGTTGCTTCTTCGGTGATCTGAGCAGGCACAATATCTCTAATCGGTCTACTTTTTATCTTCTCTAGAAAGTAGTTGGACAAGTTTTGCTTTAAACCTGATTCAGATGTAAAAACAGGTTCTTTTCTGAGGAGCAACTCAACAAGTACCATGCCAAAACTGTAGACATCACTTTTCTGGTTTAGTTGACCTGTGTAGAAATACTCGGGATCTAAGTACCCGTGAGTGCCTTGTACACTGGTGACAACATGGGTATTATCAATAGGGACCAGTCTTGAAACACCAAAATCTGAAAGTTTCACAGTGTAGTTTGCATCAAGAAGTATATTGGATGACTTGACATCACGATGAAAGACTGAAATTGAAGCCGCTGAATGGAGATAACAGAGAGCACTTGCAGCCTCTGCTGCAATTCGCAGGCAATCATTCCAGGCCAAAGATAACCCACTATTTGAATCACCATGTAGAATACTGAACAACGAACCATTAGAAACAAAATCATATACCAACAACGGCACATCAGTTTCCAAGCAACAACCAAAGAGTTTTACTATGTTTCGATGGTTTATCTGAGAGAGTATCACAACCTCATTAATGAATTGATTGATTTCACTGTCCTGGATGATCTTTGACTTTTTTATAGCCACGACACGTTGATCGCTTAAAATACCTTTGTATAATGTTCCATGCCCTCCACGTCCTAAGATTCGTGTGGCATCAAAATTGTTAGTTGCTTTTTTAATGTCTTGTAATGAAAATATTTTTGTCTTGTCACTTATATTTTCATCCGATGAGATCAATTGCTCGAACAGAAGACCTTGGTTTTTCTGGAAATACCTGCTTCTTAACTGCCTCTGAATGCTTCTTTTCCACGCACAAATGAGGAACGTCACAGATAAGCAGAAAAGTAAAATGCCAAACCCACAGCTTAGTCCAATAACAACACCTAAAAAGGTTATTCTCTGTAAGTACTCCCTTCATCTAAAAGTCTAAGACCTATTTTATTTTTTGGTTTTAACAAAAGTCTAAGAACTATATGTAATTTTTATGTGCTAAATTAAACTGTTGACCGAAACCTAAGAAGTCATCTTACTATTTTTGGTTGCATGCATGTGTATAGTTTATTGGTTTTGTCACATAGTGGATGAATTAATTACTCGGTTTTGATGATAAAAGAAATATGTTTCAGACTTTTGGATAGAGAGAGTACTGTTTTGCCTTTTTATATGATGTAATAAACTTGTTCTTGCAAAAGAGGAGTTACCTGTAAGAAGAGTTCGATGTTTCACCGCTGTGCATTTCATTTTTCTTGGATCGTATTCTGTACTATGAGGGCATTCTGTACATTGGAAGCTTCCTATCGTATTATGGCATATCCCTGTACAATTATTTGGTCCAAGGCACTCATCGATATCTGCAGAAACCATGCAAATCGGTAACCAATCTGCAAGAGACTATATAATGAACAAGTAGTTGGGTTAGCTGGTTAAAAGTTATGGTGATGCTGTGTCTGTTCCAGGGGCGGAGCCACCCCGGGCTGCCCGGGCTCGTTGGTAAAAACTTCACTAAATTAATATTGATGAGTAAATAGATAATGACATTTCTATAACAAATACTGGTTATATTAAAATTTGTTCGGGTTCAAAAATCTTTCTGGCTTCACCACTAGTTTGTTTCTATGTACAAATAAAAAATCTGCAATACATTATAATGAACAAGTAGTTGGAGCAGCAGGTTAAAAGGTACTGACAAGTTGTCTGCTCATATGCTAGTACCATGTATTATAAGCTATGAATAAGGTTATGAACTTAATTCAAGTAAAGAGCTACTATGCTTATTAAAGGAAAAGAAATTCTACTGCAGAACTTTCAACAACACATAACAAATACTTCCTTCCAATTCTTGATCACTGTTAGGACTTGTCCTAATAAAATGTATTCAGGTAGTCCAAACAATCAATAGTATATTTGGATAGTACATATGTATAACCTCTCGGATAACGGAAGGGGAAGAAAAACAGAGCAGCTAAAAATGGCCTACATAGGTACTGTGATACTAGTACTCTTTACTAAAAGAGAAAAAATGTACTGCATTTTTAACTATGGAAATAAGTTAGCTTATGCACCATTGGATACACACAAACATTCAGACCACGAAGGGAACTCGGAGGGCAGAGGCATGAACGATGGGGCTTACCTTGGCAGCCATTTTTTATGTATGGATTTCCATGGAAGCCAGACGCGCATTTGCAGCGATAACCAAAGTTACCACGGATAGAATTGATGACTGGCACACATGTGCTTCGAGTACTCACGCATGCATATGTGGAGGCACTCCGTTGAGCCTCCAGACAAGTTAAATTGGCAACAGCCCATTGACGAGAGCCTGATCCCTTAGAATCTGTATACAATCTTTGCCCTAAATTATCAGCTAAAAAATATTCTGCTATTCCAATAGAACTGGTATATTCTATGAGTCCCTCATCAACGTTTATGTTTGTCACAGTAAGGTCATCCAAGAAAAGAACAGATGAAGTTGCATTTGTGCAGTTGAGGCGAAATATTTGTCTTGCAGAACAACCTTCCTCAAGGCCAAAAGGGTATGGTACACTGATGTTGCCACACCAACGAGTACAATCATCTCTCTGTTGCATTGGAATGTAACCTGGTAATATTGGGGAAAATGTAGACACTATCTTTCAGAATTAAATACATCAGATAAACAAAAACGCAACATCAAAGACAAAGTTTGTTATTCTATTTTCTTATAGTGATTAGTGAACAACTTCACTTAAGATACGTATGGAGGCTAGAGACCAACATGTGTGCCTGGATAGGCTAACATATCTATATCGAACAAATTGTTTTTATGTTGACTCCTCTTACGTTACTAGTTCATGTCAAATCTTCTAACATAAACATTCTTCCATTAACAAATCATAGGTGGAAAGATAAAGTACTAATGTGTGATAAATGAATTTAATATAACTCAAAGTTGTCAATAAACATTCATTATAAACTAAAGCTTTGTTATTCAAATTATATGTTGAATACTAAAATTTAATTCAAAATTGAACATTATGTCTACTGTAGTACCATATTCCGAACTTTAAAATAAAAACAAGGAGACATTAGTGCAGTCCTTACTGGTATGCTTTTAATACAATTGAAATGAAATGACAATTCTTTGTCTTTGGGTTAGGTGATGGTGACTGGCCCACTACACTCACCACTATCAGTCACCACATAAAATGGGACTAATCCAGTTCTTCTATCTATCTAGAAATATAAAGATATTTTGGCTACGTATGTAAGTACTTACCTTTGGATGGAGGGAGTACATAAGTACTTACAAGAAATATACAGATAAAAACCTGCCTTATATTTATAGATGAAGAGAGTATTATAAAAATTTTTACGATTTTCGAGAAAATTATCAAGAAGTACCATATTTTTGGTAAAATTTTATTTACCTATGATAGTACATAGTTATAAAGAGCTGTGGTAACTTAAAAACCCGTAAAAACACTTGTATTTACGGTACCTGCAGTGTCTCGCGAGCAGCCGTCGAGAATATAAGGATTGCCTCCATAACCAGCGTTGCAAGAACAAAAGTACCCAATAATCATCGTCCAAGGCTCCATGCACATGCTGTCTTTGCTTATACATGCATAGCTTGTCTTGTTCTCCTTTGTGTAGGCACAGTTTGGCTGGTCAATGATACTCCATTGGAGGTCGGCATAGGAGCTAGTTATGTTGATTCTGTCCCAAATGGAGGTCCCAGTAGATTTATGGGATTCAAGCTTGCCTTTTGCATGGCGGACAAATCTGATGTGGAAGCCAAGCGTTAGGTCGTCTTCGAAAGAATCTAAAGAAACTGAACAGCAACCAGTACCATTACAGATCTGTCCAGCCTCCATGTCCGTGTTTCCTTCTGTGGGGCAAGAAGACGTGCAAGAATTCCCTGTTGAATCTGCGTCTCCGTCGACAAAGTACGCATCAAAATCACAACCTGTTATGTTTAGCTCGACACCGACCAGAGAAAAGGATTTTCTTGGAGGATCCCAGTACATGTCGTAAACATCAACTCCAGATCTCATGGGAATGGTATATGAAATATTGATGGGGATAAGTAGGTTCCGATCGCTGAAGACATGCGGTGATATGTCATCAGTAGTAACAATGTTTTGGGAAAGCTGGGTGGTGCCATCGCATAGGAAGAGCTTTGGAGGATGAGTGGCCTCGTCACAGATGAGTTCGAAGTCTGGATTGCGGAAGCAGCCGGGGCCGATGCCGAAGGGGTATTCAATGGTCAGATTGCCGCATCTGCTCTTGCAACGGGCAAGGCCAATCGAAGAGGGAGCAGTGTTGTTCCCCTGGCCTTCCTGTCTACTTAGAAACCCGGATGCATGAACCATTACAGAGGTCAGCAGTAATAGATATGGAGGCAAAAGGATACCTGCGATGTCCATCCGTAGTGGATCGGAGGTGTTCCAAAGCTTAAGAACTGCTGCCATGGAGGTGTTTGAGAATTGTATTTGTAGTACCTAGCAGTCAATATGCCGAAAATTTGACAAATTGACTCTTTCAGAAAGTGCCTTCGTCATTCTACAAATACGTTTTCAAAAGGGTCAATTTGTAAAATTTTCGTAGGCCATACGTTTGGTTGAGAAGCTTCTGTGACCTTTCGTATAGTTAGTCTTTGGTAAGACAAATCAATAATCTCAACACAACAGCTGAAATACTCATGATCACAGATTAAAAACTAGTGAGCAGCGAAATAAACGTAGCTCTACTGGTTAGGTTCCTCGTAGTTTTAAGTCTCAAACTTAACATGCAGTACTACAAAAACCTTAAACGGTACCGGTTGAAAACCCCACAGCAGTGCCATTCCAACTCCTAAAAGGTAGCATTGATGTGGAGAAGAAATAGGTGCCGATTTAGGACCCGTCACCTTCGAGGTTCCACGAATCAAAAAAGTCATCACTTTTGAGGTTCCACGAATCGAAAAAATCCGGCTCGATCGAGTAGCTCTTCATCATCACTGAGATCAACATCATCCCCATCAAACAAACACAATCAAAATCATCACTGAAATCATCCAAACACAATCACAAAAATAAAGAAAATTACAAACACAAACACATGACACCGTCGCCGTTGTGGATCCGGCTGCCCCCACTGTCGCGGCGGCCAGCGGCGGAGAGGAGGAGAGCCGCCAGTGGGACGCCAGGGGAGAGGGAGAGGATGGGAGCCGCCGCCGTGGCCGCGCGCATCGTGGGGAGTCTGTCGCCTCCCCTCTAGTGAAGGAGAGCACGTCGCCGCTGCCGTGGCCTCCCCTCCCGCCGGATCTGGCGGAGGGTAGGGTGCTACCGCCACGCATGGGGAGCATGTCGCCGCTCGTGGGGTGCCGCCGCTGCCGGTGCCTCACGAGAGAGAGAGGGGCATGAGAGAGAGAGGGGCACGAGAGAGTAGCGAGAGAGATAGACCGAGAGAGAGGCGCACGCGCGAGAGAGACTGCTTCTCCCCTTATCCACTCCTCACCGCTCACGGCTCGGTTTTTACGGGTGCCGGTATTTTAAAAAATCGGTACCTATATTATATTATAGGTGTCGGTTTTTTAATTAACCAACATGATAGTATTGGTGTCTTTTTTTTACAGAAACGACACCTATAGTCACTTATAGGTATTAGTTTTTTTTGTGTTTTTAGCCCGCGGAGGTGAAAAATGTCTATAGGGGCTGGTTTTAGCACTTTCGGCACCTATAGTGCCAACCTTTATGTATCTTTCTGTAGTAGTGACGGGTGCTCTCATTTACGGCTAATTATTATTTCAGTGATAGGTGATTTACCGTTGACAGCGATGCGTTCGTGGTGATTTTGTCAATCCTAAAAGTTACCGGTCTAATCTTTCGAAGGTGCTCATAAAAATAAGATGTGTGTTTATGTGTTTTTAAGAATAAGTGTGCGTATGTTGTGAGCATTTATGTTTATTTTGTGTTTTTAAAAAAACTCGTGAGCAGAATATCTAACCCATGGTAGGGCCGGGGCTGATGTTTACGTTCCACAAATTAGCAGCAAAAGTTTGACCGGTGTGGTATCTTTTCCAGGACGTATAGAAGACGTATGGTATAATATTAATTGCATGACTTTGACTTGTCATTTCATTCAATTATATTGGTGAAGACTGTCACCAATAATTGTTGGACCGTTCCACCCTATAGGATAGGATAAAAGATAGAGCATTAAAATTAAATCCCAAAAATACCTAGAAAAACCTACTCAGTTTTTCTTTCAAGATTTTAGCTATAGGAAAACTAGGTCTCGAAAGATACCGAGGAACAACCACTCAGCCAAATACATCTTGTGAAAGCTAGGTCTATAAGGTGTCAATGCAAATCTTATGTGTCTCCTGGTCCAGGGTTTTAACTCCGACCACAATTTATCGTTACCTATTGCAACAAAGGACTGTGAAAAAAGAAATTTTTAAATCTAGTTCTTTTGACTTGTTCAACGGTACCTAATGCAAGAAAGCAGCCGAGCAAAAAAAAGAATTCCTTAGTTATTTTGACTTGTTCAACACAGTTAGCACAAATGCTCCAAGGAACAAAAGATCAACAATAAATCTCCTAAAAAAAGATCAAGAATAATTTCAGAATTGTACATGGAAGGGTCCAAAACCAAACTAGAAGCTCTTCTAGGGACTTCAATCTCTCGACGGGTTGCACTAAGGCAAAGAAAAGATTGCCTGCCTTTTCATCACATGAAGGAAAATAATTTGGAAAGGAGAAGAGATTACACATTCCACTTAGAGAATAGAAACAAATGCGGCAATAACCGCAACGACATTAAATTGTGCAGTGAAACCTTATGAAGGCTCACTAATAAGAAACAATTTTTCATGGCAAACCATTTTGTTTTTACTAGTGAATTAAAAAGACAAAAGTTTGTAAAAATGTATTGGAGGGATTTCGCGTCATGGGCCACTAGCAAAATAATTTTCGTTGGCGGACTCTTAAGAGATCCACCTCAAACTCTACTTTTTGAGGCAAACCTCTTAAGCGTCCACCAACGGAAATCGATTTTCCTTGGGTAGATAAAGGGCACCACTCGTCAAAAGGATTCTCCGTATTGAAAGGCCCTACGGCTCATGGCGCCACCTCACCCTCCCCTTCCTCCCTTAGCTGCCTTGCCCTCTTCCCTCCTCTGTCTCTCTCACTCCTTCCTCCCTTTGGCCCTCTCTCCACCGCCATCGCCTGGCCCCACGAGGAAATCGCCATCGCCAAATACCACCGCCACATCAACCAATGAGGAGGCCAAGACCGTCGAATCTGGCGACCTTAGCCTCCCCGCTGTTGGATCCAGCTAGCTGGAACGGATGGTGGACGGGACAATGTTGAGAAGGAGCAAGAAGGTGGCCGGCGTGGGACTTGGAACTGCCAGATCTGGTAAAGGCAGTGCTGGGGACCACCAGATCTAGTGGCGGTGATGGCTAGGGTTGTGGCATGGCAGTGGTGGTGGTCCTCGGCGATGGCTCTGCGCATAGCTCAATGACGACTAGATTTGCAGTCTTGGCGACGCCGGCCCTCAGTTGCAATGACGGCTAGGGTTGCAGCTCAGTGATGGCAGCGATGACATTGGGCGAGAGCACATGTCCACATCTGGCTGTGGTAGGAAAGGGGACACCAGATCCAGTGCTCGGGTGCTAGCAGCAACGACAACGTGTTGCTTCCTGCTGCTCGACGATGACCACGACGGCATTTTGATGCTTCTGCCAACCTGCTTCGCGGTTGATGACTTTGTTGATGTTGTTCATGCTGCTGTGTTGATGCTTGAGTTCATGTACTTTGATACTTGCTTGTGAAGGATATAGGTGCCAAGTACCCACATGACCTGCATATCCGACTAGAGATAGGAGGTGGATCGGATCCATGTATTATATAATAGATTAGGACTCAGTTGCATTGTTGTCTTGTGTTCTATTACAGGATTTAAAGTCCCAATTGAGTATTACCATGTAATATATTAGGAAACTGATACCGTATTCGGCTAGGTTTTTCACTTTGTAAGCCTGCCTCTCCCCAACCAATGTGGGCAGGAAGCCCTCCAAGGCATAACCATAACTAGATTGTTTGATCAATACAACACCTGGCAGATACAATCCCCAAACAACAGTAGGGTATTACCTCTCATCGAGAGGGCCTGAACCTGTCTAAATCACTGTCTCCGCATCCATCCACTTTTAGGTCTCATGCGCTACCACCTTTTATTATTGCTGATTTCCATAATCGACAGTTGGCACGTCAGGTAGGGGTTGCGTTGAGTATCTCGTCGACGAGTGTGATAGAATCCGGTTTTATGAGAGTCGATGGCATCGTCTTCGATCAAGTTTTCTTTTGCCAACATGGATTTCGCCACCGCCGTCATGACCACCTTTTGATCAAATCAATCTACAGAGATAGATCGGGTTTGTTATTCCGATTAACGTATTATTAGAATTTTTGTTTAATTCTTTTGTCACAAATTAATCTCTTCTATGCATATTTTTTCGTTGATTGAGCCAAGAGTCAAGCGGCTTGTTGAACAAGTTGACAGCTACACAATTATATGTTGACCATGTGTAACGTCCCGCCTCCACGAGGCCGGGCCCGCTTACATCTAGCAGCTTAAATAGGACATAGACTGCCCTCACAAACCAACACTAGTCTTTTCTGCGCACTTTGTCCTCACTCGTGTGCACCTGGGAAAGACTTCCCGGTCGGTCACCCATCACTAGATTTCTCCAAGCCAAGCACGCTTAACTTTAGAGTTCTTTGGAGATGGGCTTCCGGAAAAGAAGTTGCAACTTGTTGGCATGAGTATCCTATCAATCCTATTATGCCTTGGGTCGGGGTGTTACATCAATTAGAGTTCTTGAAGAGGCTGAACGTCAGACTCGAAGAAAGACCGTTAAGTTCTACAAGGTGCAGTGGAGCAACCACTCAGAGGATGAAGCAACTTGGGAACGCGAAGATCTTCTCCGTGCCCAGTTCCCGGAGCTGCTCCCTTAGGTGCTGAATCTCGGGGACGAGATTCTTGTTAGGGGGGTTGGTTTGTAACGCCCGTTTTGTCGCGGCGTTAGCGGGAAAACTAATCTGCTAAAAACCCTAATTGCGAAAATTTGCTCTTCGGTTGAGTCTTGTCGTGTGCCAAGGTCTCGTGTCTCCCCTCTCGCTTCAATCCCGGAGAAAACCGCGAAATCGGATTTCAAATCCGAACCCTAAATCCCTCCAGAAATCCTTCTCGGGAAAAGTCTGTTTTTCCTCCCTCTGCCTTCGGGCTGAGTTCCCTCTCGGCCTATTTTCCCTCTTCCTTCCCTGGGCCGCCCCCTGGCCCAGCCCCTCTCGGCCGCTCCCTCTCTCCCCTTCTTTTCCTGGGCCGCCCCCGGCCCAGCTCTCTCCCGCGCGCGCCTGCCCGGCCGCCTCCCTCCCGCTGGGCCGCGCCAGGCCGCTCGGCCCGGTCCGCGCCCGAGCCGGTCCGCCGCCCTCTCCCGTTCCCCGTTCTTCTCCCTCCCGAAGACTTCCCCCGCCGGCGCCGTTCCGTCCCGCCTCCGCCGCTGGCCCCCGCCTCGGCCCCGCCGCCTGCGCGCGTGCCGACAAGGCGCCGAGCGCGCCCCCTCGCCCCCTTCTCTCCTCCCCCGCGCGCGCGCGCCCTTGCCCGAATCGGCAAGGGGGCAAGCCCCCTTTCTCCCCCCTTTTCCTTTTTCCCCGGCGACCGACCGCCGCCGACGTCACCCGGCCGCTTGCCGCTTGCGCCGGTCCCCGCTCCGCCGCTCGGCCGCACCGCCTCTCCCGGCCCAAAATCGGCATTTCCCTCCGCCCCAAACCGACCTAATTCCCCCTCTACAAATCCCCCCCCCTCTCCGCCCCGGCCGCCATTGCCGCCTCCACCGAGCCCGCTCCGCCCCTTTCCGCCTCGCTGCCGCCGCCGCCCTTGCCGTCCGCTCGTCGCCGCCGCCGAGAGCTCCCGAAGGAGGTTCGGGCGCCGTCTCCGCCCCGTCTTCCCCGGCTTGGGTTCGCGCCGTCGCGCCCGCGCCCGCGCCCGCACCCGTCGGCTCCCGGCTTGCCGCCCCGCCGCGGTAACCCTCCTCTCCTCTCCACCTCTCCCCTTTCCCCTCGCGTTCTAGGCCACTAGGTAGGCCGTAGGGCCCCCCTCCCGGGCGCCGCCGCCGCCCTCGCCCTCTTCTCCGCCCTCTCCCCGAGCTGCCGTGGCCGCCGTCGCACCGCGCCGTCGCCAACCGCCGTCGCTCCCCCACGGCCCAAACCGAGCCGACGGTTCGATTCCCCTTGCTCACCTCTCGCTCCGGCGCCAATCCCCGTCGCCGGCCTCGCACCGCGCCGCTCGGAACGCCGCTCCGCCGTCGCCGCCGTCGCCCGGCGCCCTCTCCCCTCTTCTTGCCCGGCCGGCCTACGTGGTTGCCACGCAGGCGCCACGCAAGCGCCAGCCGGCGCACCCCCCCTTCCTTCCCGGCCGTGCACCCGGTCTGCGTAGACCGCGCCGCTGCCAGGCGGGCCCCGCCCTAGCAACCGCGTGGTGGTCGCGGTCCACCGGATCGGCCACCCGCGCAGGCCGCGGCCTGCACCGGCCCATCGGCCTCCTTCCCCTTTTGGCCCAGTCGGCCCGTCGGCCCCTCTTTCCCCTCGACCACTTGTCGGCCTCGGGCCGTCGGCCTTTGGACCCCCTCGGCCACTCGGCCTTTCGCTCGTGGGCCGCGCCCTCAAGCGTTGGCCTGCTCAGCCTCCGGCCCATCGGCCGCTAGGCCCATCGGCCAACCCCCGCGCACCGATCGGCCGTGGGCCAATTCTTTGGGCCATCGGCCGGCCCATCGGTTCCCTTGGCCCAACAGCCCCCCTTGCTCGGCTAGGCCGGTTCCCTTCGGGCCGCCGGCCCAATTAACTCGGCCGCGCGCCCGTTCTATTCACTTGGGCTGCCCTTAGCCGCCCAAAACAAAGTCTAGATTTCATCCCTCCTCCTTTTCTTTTTCCAGGGAATTAATAATTCCTTTTCTTATTCCAGAAAATCCTTAATCTTCGGAAATTCATATCTTTTCAACCGTTCGTCCGATTAACTCCGTTCCACCTCCTGAAAATCCGTAAAATCGAGATCTACCTAATGGCACGCTTAGTGGTCATTAATAGGGCTTCTTTTATCGTTTTGTTGAGTCGTCTCGTTTCGCGTGTAGTCTCGGAGCCCGAAGACCCGCAGTGCGCGGATTTCGAGGAAGAAGCTCAAGATCTCGAGCAAGGCAAGTCACCTTTGATCAATTGAACCCATAATTTAAATTAAGTATTTTGATTCCGCAAACTATGCATTAATTAGGCTACACACTTGACACTTGGCCTCGGTTTGCAAGTATAACCGCCAGGCCCTACCCATTTGCTGCATTCACCTTCCTTGATATTTGAATACCCAACACCCTTGTCACCCCTCAGGTGATGCCTCGGTATCCGTACCTCGCGTACGAATATCGAGACTCCCCTCAAACTTTAAAATTGATCACCTGGGTAAAACTTGAGTTTACAAAATGCTTGGAAAACCCGACACTTGGGTCGGTGTCTTGAAAACTAAAGTGAGTTTCTAAAACTCGCGGTACGGGAGACGTACTGGAGGTACGGTCTGCCCGTTCTCGCTCTAAGGACCGATTCCTTGGGAATTACATCCAAGCATATGTCAAGTACGACCACATGGGTGATATGGGACGCCCCTGGCTGAGTAATTAGCTAGGCCAGGGAAATCTTGATGCCAAGGGACAAGTGGATTCGCCGGGGTGGTGTCGGGGAGGACCCCTGGGCTTCCTGGCACAGTATGGTCTGGGACCTAACCTGGTGTTGGTCCGTGGGACCCCTCCCGTTGGCATAAGATGACCCTGAGTCGGCTTTCGAAATGCCTTGTCGTGAAAGCCTCTAAGGTCGCCAGACGTGACCGAGGGTCGCGGGCTGGGTGATTCGGGGTTAGTAACGTCGTGTGGGTAAAGTGTACCCCCTCTGCAGAGGTTAACAACTGTTCGAACAGCCGTGCCCACGGTCATGGGCGGATGTGAGGTGATTCCTTAGCGTAGTTTTATTTGAACACCTTGTGAACTGCTGTTGGTGTGAGGTTTTCCGTTCTGTGCTTGGTTTAAGGCTGTTGAAGCAGCCGGAGTCGGTGACGATTGGCAGGGAGCCTCTCGTACCGATGTGTTGACTTGTGGCTGTTGAAGCAGCCGGAGTCGGTGACGATTGGCAGGGAGCCTCTCGTACCGAGTGTGTTGACTTGTGGCTGTTGAAGCAGCCGGAGTCGGTGACGATTGGCAGGGAGCCTCTCGTACCGGCGTGTGTGAGTTGTGGCTGTTGGAGCAGCCGGGTCGGTGAACGATTGGCAGGGAGCCTCTCGTGCCGACAAGAATCAATCGATACAATTTCACTGCTCCGGCCGGATGAGACGCACTTTCTCATCCGTGTCGTTGAGAAGCACTGACTTAGATGTTTCTAAAGTCTTAAACTAAAACCAATTGTGAAAAACAACTGGCTTTCCCTTGAAGCTTGCATTAAACACTTAATTCCCCTGACTTGCTGAGTACTCCCGTACTCACCCTTGCTCTATATAATTAAACCCCCCCCAGTTCTCGAAGACGAAGAGGTGGACCCTGCTGATGAAGAGTTCTTCCAGGAGCAAGCAGACTTCGAGTAGTAGAAGGGTTTCGGCCTTTCCCCAAGGCTTTGCTTGTGGCTTAGGGCTAGTCTCCGCTTTCCGCTTCCGCCTTTTTGTAATGCTGTTGCGAACTCGGGTTCTGTCCGCAGTTCCAACCTTGGATGTAATCCTACTCTTAAATAAAGAGACCGCTGCTGTTGTGATATTCTGTCTTCCTGTTGTACCAGCGCTATTTCCTGGGACTGGTACAGGCATGCAGGTCAATCTGGACCGCCTTAACCTGGCCTCCGTTCGGGGCTAGTTTGGGGCGTGACACCATGCAAGTGCTGCTGCTGGGTGTTGGTATTTGTTACGGTCATAGATAAATCTGCAAGCGCACGGATACAACTGCAGCACTTCACCTTAGAGTATTTCAAGGGTATCGAATCATATGGAATATGTGTATATATGTAAGAACAAAATTCAACCAAGTACAACTAGAGAGGATTCCTATGGGTTAATTATCTAGACTTAAGTTAAAGGTAAAACTCTGTCGATTGCTTTGGACACCGGTTCTCCCCTGGTCTGCCAATATGAGTCCGGTCTGTAGCTCTATGATGTCCAAAATGTGGAGGGATACGAAGGATGAACAGGGCTGTCACCACCTGCGGCCTACCTCACTTTTCGTAGAGCACACAACCGCTAACTTAGACACCAGGCCTAAGTTATTGATTACTACTTTATCCTTACGCAGAAACTTTTCATTTTTCATGCAGAGTCCTAGTACTAGAGCACTTCATATAAATACAAATCGACGAACGCACAACGATGAGAATATATCTAACTTAAGAAAGCAAATTAAATACCAAAAGAAAATCTAGAACACTTACTTTATTAAAGAAGCATCTGCCGAGGTACAAGAAAGGACAGAGCGCCAACAACTGCAGCACTCCTCTACAACTTCCGCTCACTCTCTGCCTATTTTCTCAACACTACTAGAGTGAAGCCTAAAGTATGAAAGTGAGTTGTACTCCACTTTGTTGTGTGTTGTGAAATGGCTTGAGCTCCTCCTTTTATAGCTCTTAATGACGATTGTATGATAGTTTGGGAGGTCGGTGTGCTAGTAACCGTCATTAGGGAGCTATCAGGGAAGTCCATGTGGAAGGCTAGGATGAGAAGTGGCGATGGCGGTTTGGCCGACCCCTTGGGTCAACCGACCCATGGGCCCCACCTCTCATGTACTCATTTGGTTGGGATACCGTGCGTAGGCTCAATTTTAGTCAGTTTTGACTGTGATGTGGGTTCTCTAATCCTTGTGCTCATATATAATTGGCTGGAGCTACATTTCATCGCATTGTGGGTATATTTTCATCCAAAATTACCTGCATACAAATATTTACCAATACTCGTGAAAATGGTTAGTAATAAATCCCTACCACTAAGTTTGATATTTTATTTGTATTCTTCTATATGAGAGTTGATGGTTAAAGTTGGTACTTAAGGACCATCAACACTAAGCAGATTATACGACTTCAATTGCATGCCTGGGATTGGATTAGCAAAAACCTGATGAATGACACCGACTTCTTCAATGACGCACTACTAATGAATGAAGCAAGAAAGCAGATGGCATGCATACATACATGCATCTATTAATATCCATAATCATCTGCACCTTTTATTTGTTTCTACTACTAATCTCAATTTGACCTATGGTTTGTTTTTTTCATCCACGCTGGTCGCCCAAGTCCAATCCCCGTCATGTGAAGCCTCCGGCTTGGATTTGATTCGGACTCGGACCTGCTATCTGTATGCGTGCATGGCAGAAGTATGGATTGGTCTGGCGACATGCCTATGTGGATGCATCTAGTGGTCACACTACAAGAGATTGATCGGCCAATTAGACAATATATACATACTGCAAGCATGCATTGCTATATGCAAAATATGTACCCACAAAATTAATTTTTGCTGATGCTAATCAGATATTGTTTCCGTCTCTTTGCATGTACTGTTGCAACCACCGCCAATTCACTGTGATCTCTACAGGGCACGCTGTCCACGACAAGAGCATGCCTACGAAAAGGCCTTGCGGTCGGCCATCAAAAAGTTGCATGTCATGAAGGTGCCGGCCGACTCCGCCATTATTGATGGGCATCATCGTCTTCACCACCGGCTACCTTCGTTCCCGTCACGGTTGGTGGACTCTTGTCACGCCCAGAAATTCACTATCAGAATTTCCAAAGCAAATTGTGTATTAAAATCCCTGTCCAGGACCAGCCAGGGTACACAAATGACAAAGTTGCCATACAGATCCACGTCTTACAAAACAATAAAAATATCTTACAAAACTGCAGCGGAAAAAGGAAACACTCTATTCTAATAACTAAACACTCGCAACGTAGCGACTCCACTCCACAGGCATTCCTTGACGGTCACCTCATTGAGGGCGCGATAGTCGACGCATATCCTCTTGGTCTTATCTTTCTTCTCCATAAAGATCACCGGAGCACTCCAAGGTGACGTACTCGGGTGAATATATCCTTTCTGCAACTGCTCATCAACTTGCTTCTTGACTTCCGCCAGTTCATTGGCTCCCATCCTATAGGGTCTCTTGTGTATCGGGACAGTTCCTGGTACTAAATCAATTCGAAATTCAATTTCTCTCTTTGGTGGCATTGTGGTTATGTCATCCGGAAAGACTTCAGGGTAATCTCTAACAATAGGAATATCCTCCAACTTCTTAATGTCTTTCCCTTCTTCTGCGATCTGTTTCGTCCCATCGACTTGGTTCAAGCACACTCTCTGCTTCTGGGGTGTCGGCGACTTGAATTTCACGACTTCTCCTTTCTCATTAACCAGAGTGATAGTGCGACTAGCGCAATCGATAACTCCCTTGTGCCTTGTTAACCAATCCATCCCAAGAATGACATCTAGGTCCTTGGACTCAAGAAGGATAAGATTGGCTAGAAATTTAGAACCCTGGATTTCTATTTCCACAGAGGGGCAATAGTGGGCTGTGGTCATCTCATTCCCAGGAGTGTGAACCCACATAGGCGTTCTAAGTTTCACTACTGACAACCCATATGTCCCAGCAAAACGCTTTGATAAAAAGGAATGTGTAGCACCAGAATCAAAAAAAGTGATGGCTGGAACTGAATTGACAGGGAACGTACCCAGTACCACTTCTGGTGCAGCCTGTGCCTCTTCTGCTGACGCATGGTTGACACGGGCATGAACAAACTTGGGTCCTGCACGCCTTGGCTTCGGGCACTTGTCGGCGAAGTGTCCGGGCTCGTTGCAGTTGAAGCAGACTAATGATTTTCCGCTGGACTCCTTCCTGGGTTGAGTCGATGGAGCTGGCTGAGCTGCGGCCGTTGACGGACGCGGAACCGGGTTGCGGTTGGGCTGTCCCCCGTTGTTGTTATGGTTGCCGGAATTGTTGTTGTTGAAATTACCAGGCTGGTAAGGTCGATGTTGACGAAGAATCATTGTAGAAGGTCCACCCTGCTGTCCGGCGGTGAACCGGGGCTTCTGTTGACTTCCCTGCTGCGCCCTGAACTGAACTGCTTTCCTCTTCCGATCCATCCTGTTGCGTTGATCCTCTTGACGGATCGCCTTATCAACCAACTTCTCGAAATCAGCATAATCCCCTAAGATTAGCTTGTTGGTCAATTCATCATCCAGGCCGGAAAGAAACTTTTCCTGCCTTTCCGCATCAGTGCGCACATCCTCCGGAGCGTAACGTGCGAGACGGTTGAACTCATGGAGGTATTCCGTCACTGTTCTATTACCTTGGTGGAGCGCCCTAAACTCTCTCTTCTTCTGGGCTACTATGCCGTCAGGGATTTGGGCTTTCCTGAAACTGCGGCAAAACTCCGCCCAAGTGACCTCCGTTCCGGGTGGACGGGTAACCAGATAGTTATCCCACCAAGCCGAAGCGGGACCCTGCAATTGATGGGTAGCGAAAGCGACCTTCTCTTGATCATTGCACTGGAGTAGATTAAGCTTCTTCTCAATAACATGAAGCCAATCATTCGCTTCCATGGGATTGGTAGTACTCGAGAAAACCGGCGGTCTGACACGAAGAAACTCTGGCAACTTGGATTGGGGTGGTGGTTGATTATGTTGGGCTTGCTGCTGCTGCTGTTGAGCTTGTTGTTGCATCTGTTGCAACATCTGCTGTTGCATTTGTTGATGCTGCTGCTGCATTTGCTGCATCATAGCCGCCATCATCTACGTCTGGCTAGCAAGCACTTGAGCAAGAGTGGGATTATCCGGTGGTGGAGGAGGAGCGTTGGTGTTTGTTCTATTAGCCTGGGATCCCTCTTGTCCGTTGTTGTTACCACTTGTCCTGGTGTTGACCATCTGAAGGAGAAGAACCAGCAGAAAGAAATGGACAAGAAAGAAAATAGATTGCTCAGGAACTAAACTTTAATATATTATTAATTTAACTGTAATTGTTCTGATCTATTTTAAAACACTCCAAAATAGTAAGCAAAAGTCCTTAATAAGATAGTCATACCATAGGCACATGGTATCGACCATCGGCTAACCCCAAGCAACAAACCTAACACACAGCATCTAAGAAGAAATCAAACTAAGAAAACGGAAAACTAAGGGTAACGAGCCTAATGCTCGGAACGGCTTCCGCGGTCGGTGGAGTCGTAACCAGGCTCCTGCTCATCTACAGAGGACAAAGGAACAGGACTCAACACATGCTCAAATCCAATTTTAAAAACAATTTTTAAAGAACTCGGGTAACAAAAGAAATTTTTTTGATGCAAGGAACATTTTTTTTCAAAAAAAATCAAAAAGACCACAGTTCCCGGATTTTTCCCAAAACAATTTCAAATTAAGGGAAAATGCACATGAAAAGTTTTAGAGGGCTCTTAGGGTTTCCAGTTGGCTTGTCCTACGGTCGAGGTCGGCTCTGATACCAACTTGTCACGCCCAGAAATTCACTACCAGAATTTCCAAAGCAAATTGTGTATTAAAATCCCTGTCTAGGACCAGCCAGGGTACACAAATGACAAGTTGCCATACAGATCCACGTCTTACAAAACAATAAAAATCTCTTACAAAACTGCAGCGGAAAAAGGAAACACTCTATTCTAATAACTAAACACTCGCAACGTAGCGACTCCAAACCACAAGCATTCCTCGACGGTAGCAACAAGCCTACTCTTCTGAAAAGTCTTCCTCTGAAACATACTCCAACTCTGGTGTGGGGAAAATAAAGCAAGACTGAGTACTACCCACTGTACTCAACAAGTCATACCGGAAAGGAAAATAATGATGCAAGTAATAACAAAGGAGAGCTGCAATGGTTATTTTGCATAAAATACGCATTTAAAAACAATAGTTGAAAGCAGTAAAACAGTTGAATTAATTAGTCATAATTAAACCATCACTGTCCAACGCTACACCACGTTGCGACAGGCCCAACCATCCACCTGAACTAAACCATTTCCATTAAGTCAAATTATTAAAGAGTTCAACTAATCACGGTGAATCTGGTTGATCGCCCATAACCGCGGGCACGGCTATTCGAATAGTTTTACTCTGATCAGAGGTGTATAACTGTACCCACAAGACACAGTCCTACAACACGTTACCGTGCACCGACATACCACCACGGTACACCGGAAAAGGAGCTGTGACAGGACCCTTCGCATAACCCTTCCTAACCAATCGCACCACACCTCAGGTTTCGCCCTCGCTCCCTCTCCCGGCAACGGGCAGCCCCCTCTCGTGCCTTGGTGAATCCGGCAGCCAAGCAACCGGTATATCCCCGGCCGACTCAACTCCATCACGCCCACCCTTTCCGAGGAACGTCGGCTAGGAAAAAGCTATACTCCAAATCCAGCCATTACCCACGCTGGCTTGTGGAAAGTACGGTAATTCTTCCAGGGTTTCCCGCGAACCGGTCCTTAATCGTCATGAGCACGACCATCAAAACCATGTGCTCACAACCTACCATTAATCAATATTTTAGTTGAAACAATGATTAAATCACCCACGATTAACCATCGCGAGCCAACATGAAATAACCATCATTAAGTATTAATGAAGCTTTAACATCCCAATTGTGAGCTAATGTTTCTAAGCAGGGCTAAGCAAGTTCTATTATAGCAACTATTCAAATTATTTCCCAAGCTATCAAAGGAATAAGGTAATTGCAATATAAGGCTGAGTACAATAGGTAAACTATCCCATAGATGACATTATAAAACAATGCAGTATTTAGAGAAAAATAAGACTGTTTCGCAATTTAGGTACAACATGATCAAATGAATAAGTATGACTTGCCTTGCTCTTGCACTGGGTCGACTTCGGCAACGACTTCGAAGTAAACCGGAGAGTCGAAAATATCGGAATCTATACGACAAACAAAGCAAACAACAATACATGCTATAAGTCTACTAAAACAAAGAACAAAACTATTTTTAATGGATTCTAGACATCTTTATGAATTTTCTGAGACTTGAACGGACTAAAACGGAGTCCGGATGAATTAGTTATGAATTTTTGAAGTTATCTGTGTTTTTACTAAAATAGAAAAATCCTTAATTATTTATTGCGCAATAAGCCCTTAGGACTGACGTCACTGCTGACGTCAGCGGCTAGGACTGACGTCAACAGCTAGGGCTGACGTCAGCCGCGGCGGCGGCGGCTGCGCTCCACGTGGCGCACACGTGGCGCCAACGCGGCAGCCACGCGACGAGTGCGGAGGGGCGGCGCGACGCCATGCGGCGCACGCGTGGCGGTCGACACGGCAGCCACCGCGGTGGCCAACCTCGACCAAGGCGCGGCCATGGTGCGGCGGCGCACGCGAGCAGCTGGCACGGGCGGCACGGGCAGCGGCGGGCGCGGGCGGCGGCGGATGCGGCCAGGCAGGCGCGCGCGAGCGGCGGCCGAGCGGGACAGCGCGCCAGCGGTATCGTGTGGAGAGAGAGAAGGCGTAGGCGGTGCTCACTGAAGAGGAGGAAGACGACGGCAGCGGCGGCGCTAGGGTGCATGGGAGGCAGCGGAGTTAGGGGAAAAAGAGAGGGGAGCGCGGGGAGGTAGATTTATAGGGGGTCGGGGGCTAGGGTTTGGCCGACGGCTCCGGATTTCTCGCCGGAGTTCGGTGGGGAGAGAGGAGAGAGGGCCGGGATTCGGTTGCGAATCCCGGGCTCTACGGCGCGGGGGAGAGAGTGCGGAGTGAGGGAAACAGGTGCGGGCAGCGCGGGCGATGCAGGGGATGGGCGGCGGCGGTTGGGGAGGCACGTGCTGCGCGGAGGATGCAGGCGACGTGGGCGACAGCGGCCGGCTGTGGGGGAGACGGTCCGGCCGGCGGCCCCACCTGTCGGCGGTCCGGGAGGGAAGGGAGGCGGGGTGGACTTCGCGGCGGCTCGGGCTGCAGCCTTGGGCCGACCCAGGAGAGAGAGGAGAGGGCAGGATGGTGGTGCGGGCAGCCTTGGGCCGGCTCGGGAGAGAAAGGAAGATGGGTCGACGGCCCGAAGAGAAAAGAAAAAGGAAAAAGAAAAGGAAAACGAATTTCCCAGGAATTTAATTATTGCGGTGGAGGTTTTTATTTGATTAAAATTATTTCTAGGGCTCTGAAAATTTCACTAAAAATCCTGTTAATGTATTTTAACATGGGAAACTCAAGAAAAATCCCACCATGCCATTTCCACTTGATTAAATATATTTTTAAATTAGAATTTAGCTCTAGGTTAAAAGGAAAATTTACTTTAAGCGATTTATTTCATGAATTTTAACCTGGAAAGCAAAGGGCCGAGGGAGAGGGGAGGGAGAGCGGCGCGTGGGGCGGCGCTCGGCTTGGGCCGGGGGGTTGGAAAAAAGGGCCGACGGCCCGAGGAGAGGAAAAAGAAAAAGAAAAGGAAAAAGAAAAGGAATTTTCCCAGGGATTTATTTATTGCGCTTGAGGGTTTTTAATTGGTTAAAATTATTTCTGGGGCTCTGAAAATTCCACTAAAAATCCTGTTACTGTATTTTGACATGGGGAACTCAAGAAAAATTCCACCTTGCCATTTTCACTTCTTTAGTGCATTATTTAATTGGGTTTTTCTCCGGATTTAATTAAACAATTTCTCAGATAAATTATTAAATTTGATTTTTACGATTTGGGAGAACCCCAGGGTGTGACAACTCTACTATCGTTGATGGTTGACATCATCATCACCGCCGACTGCCTCCGTCGCCGTCATGGTTAGTGTACTCTGCAACCATTGATGGGTGCCATTATCTTCATCGTCGGCTGCATTTGTTGCCGTCGACTGGTTTCTTTGTCACAACGGTTGATGGACTCCGCCACCATTTATGGGCGACATTTTCTTCACCGCCGGCTTCCTCTATCGTCGCCAACTGGTTTCTTCGCAACCACTGTTGGTGGACTTCGCCGTCGTTGACGATCGACATTGTCTTCGTCGCCAGCTGCCTCCGTTGTTGCCGACTGGTTTCTTCGCAGCCATGGTTGGTGGACTCCACTGCCGTTGACAGGCGTCTTCATCTTCACCGATTGATCGCATTCACCATCGCAGACTGGTGTCTTCGCCTTCACGGCTGGCCTATTTTGCCGTTGCTGATGGACATCTTCGTCTTTACCGATTGATCATCTTTATCACCGTCGACTGGTGTCCTCGTCTATAGCGCTTCGTGACTACTACACCATTGTTGGCCGACTTTATCTTCATTATATTCACCACTAGATTGTCTGTGCTGCCGCCGATTGGTGTCTTTGCCTCTACGGTTGTGCGACACTACCACTGTTGCAGGGCGAATTCGTCTTCACCCCCGGCTTGTCTCCGTTGCCGCTGACTGGTGTCCTCGCATCCATGGCTGTGCGACTCTGCCACCGTTGCTAGGCGACTTCATCTTCATCGCTGGCTTGCCTCTACTATCGCTTACTGGTGTTTTCACCTCCACGGCTGTGTGACTCCATCACCGTTGCTGTGCGATATCCCCTTCACCGATGGCTTCCCTCCACCGCCGCCGTATGGTGTTTTCGCCTTCACATCTGGCCTATTACGCTGCCGCTGATGGGCAACCTCATCTTCATCGTCAGTTGCCTCCGTTCTCGCTGACTGGTTTCTTTGCCTTCATGGTTGGTGGATTCTACCGCCGTTGCTGATGGCGACATCGTCTTCACCGTCAACTGCCTCCGCCGTTGTCGGCTGGTTTTTCGCCTCCACGGTTGGTGGACTCCACGCCGTTAGTGATGACGACATCGTCTTCATCGTCGATCGCCTTCATTGCCTTCACCGTCGCCGACTGGTCTCTTCACCTTCACGACTTGCCTATCCGTCACCGCTGATGGGCGTCTTCGTCTTCAACACCAGCCGTCTTCGCCATCGCCGACTGGTGCTTTCGTCTTCATGGCTAGCCTATTTTGTCGTCGTAGAAGGCCGTCTTCGTCTTCACCGTCTGTTGTCTCTGCTATCGCTGATCGTCTTCGTCACCGGCAACCTCTGTTGCTCCTATTTCATCTGCTTTGTTACTTCGCTAGCCTCAATGTCTCCTGCAACCTCTACATCTCTGCATGTGTCACCGGACGCGCCAACGCGAAAAATCTCGGTATGCAGCACCAAACATGACATTGCGCTAATCTACTACAACAAACGGTGCTCCAATCCTCAAGCTTTCTATTCGGACATCCTCAACGTGTATCTCTACTCAAGCGATGGCTACTCGACGATAAGAAGTTACAGTGCTTGACTCTATGTTCAGTTGTTTTCCAACTAAGCACAGAGTCGGGGCTGCACAACACACATGATTGAAATTTGTCAAGCGTATTCTCTTCAGCAACTTTAACTTTCTCACTGACAACTTCAGCAAACTCTCGTTCTCCAATTAAACATTATCAACATTATTTTCAACAAGCTCTGATCAATCAATCAACTTAGTTTGACGGCTTAGATCCAATCTATCATGGCTGCCGCCGGCACCACCTTCATCCTCCGACAGATCACATAGCCCTGATGGCTACAACTTTCTCGGACGCTTCATAGCAGTAACCAGGCAAGCGCCCTAGCCAGTTGGTATGATCTGGCACATGTGCACTGCCGTGAGAAGCAACACTGACTACTCGAATACAATGAGTAACTTGGCCAAAAGTTGGACAACGACTATCTACACGCGACGCTAAAAGCTTACTGGACGTACACCAAAAGAATAAATCATGCATGGGCTCAGACAAGCCAACCGGCATCACCTGCCAATAAACAAAGAGCTGTTGCAGTTGAGCAGATCTTGAAGCCGTCACACCCCGAAGTTTGCTTTCCAGGTTAAAATTCATGAAATAAATCGCTTAAAGTAAATTTTCCTTTTAACCTAGAGCTAAATTCTAATTTAAAAATATATTTAATCAAGTGGAAATGGCATGGTGGGATTTTTCTTGAGTTTCCCATGTTAAAATACATTAACAGGATTTTTAGTGAAATTTTCAGAGCCCTAGAAATAATTTTAATCAAATAAAAACCTCCACCGCAATAATTAAATTCCTGGGAAATTCGTTTTCCTTTTCTTTTTCCTTTTTCTTTTCTCTTCGGGCCGTCGACCCATCTTCCTTTCTCTCCCGAGCCGGCCCAAGGCTGCCCGCACCACCATCCTGCCCTCTCCTCTCTCTCCTGGGTCGGCCCAAGGCTGCAGCCCGAGCCGCCGCGAAGTCCACCCCGCCTCCCTTTCCCTCCCGGACCGCCGACAGGTGGGGCCGCCGGCCGGACCGTCTCCCCCACAGCCGGCCGCTGTCGCCCACGTCGCCTGCATCCTCCGCGCAGCACGTGCCTCCCCAACCGCCGCCGCCCATCCCCTGCATCGCCCGCGCTGCCCGCACCTGTTTCCCTCACTCCGCACTCTCTCCCCCGCGCCGTAGAGCCCGGGATTCGCAACCGAATCCCGGCCCTCTCTCCTCTCTCCCCACCGAACTCCGGCGAGAAATCCGGAGCCGTCGGCCAAACCCTAGCCCCCGACCCCCTATAAATCTACCTCCCCGCGCTCCCCTCTCTTTTTCCCCTAACTCCGCTGCCTCCCATGCACCCTAGCGCCGCCGCTGCCGTCGTCTTCCTCCTCTTCAGTGAGCACCGCCTACGCCTTCTCTCTCTCCACACGATACCGCTGGCGCGCTGTCCCGCTCGGCCGCCGCTCGCGCGCGCCTGCCCGTCGCANCCGCGCCCGCCGCTGCCCGTGCCGCCCGTGCCAGCTGCTCGCGTGCGCCGCCGCACCATGGCCGCGCCTTGGTCGAGGTTGGCCACCGCGTGGCTGCCGTGTCGACGCCACGCGTGCGCCGCATGGCGTCGCGCCGCCCCTCCGCACTCGTCGCGTGGCTGCCGCATCGGCGCCACGTCGGCGCCACGTGGTGCGCCGCCCGCTCGTCGGCCGGTGGACCGAGTCCACAGTGGACCGAGACCCCAAGCCACCGACAGGTGGGGCCCACCTGTCAGCGCCGCCGCGCTCCCGTTGACGTTAGCCCTAGCGTCAGTGACGTCAGGCCTAGGGTTTATTGCGCAATAATTGAATAAGGACTTTTCTGTTTATAGTAAAAACACAGTTAATCTTCTAAAATTCAGAACTAATTCATCCGGACTCCGTTTGAGTCTATTCAAGTTGCAAAAAATCCATAAAAATGTGTAGAATCCATTAGAAATGGTTTTGTTCTCTGTTTCAGTAGATTTATAGCCTGTTTGCTTGTGTGCTTTGTTTTTCGTTTAGATTTTGGTAATTTCGACTCTCCGGTTTACTTCGAGGTTGTTGCAGAGGCCGCTCCAGCACCGGAGTAAGGCAAGTCGTGCTGATTTACTTGAACATATTGTACCTAAATTGTGAATGTCTTATTTTTCTCTAAATATTGCATTGTTTTATATTGTTATTTATGGGCTTATTTACCTATTGTACTCAGTCTTATGCTCTAAATACCTTGTTCCTTTGATAGCTTGGGAGGTAATTTCAGTAATAGCTAGGTTAGAACATGCTTAGCCTTGCTTAGAAACATTAGCACATTATTGGGATAACAAATGCTTCACTATTACTCTATGATGGTTAATTAATGTTAACTCACGATGGTTAATCGTGAATGGTTAAATAATTGGTCCAACTGAAACCTGAATAATGGTGGGTTGTGAGCACATGGTTTTGATGGTTGTACTCATGATAATTAAGGATCGGTTCGCGGGAAACCCTGGAAGACTTATCGTACTTTCCACAAGTCAGCATGAGTAATGGCTGGGCTTGTAGTATGGCTTTTCCTAGCTGACGCATCCTGGCAAGGGTGGGCGTGATGGAGTTGGGTCGATGGGGGTTTACTTGTTGATCAGCTGCCGGATTCACCTAGGCACGAGAGGGGGCTGCCTGCCTTGGTTTAAAGGTGGGGGCGAAACCTGTGGTGTGGTGCACTTGGTTAGGAAGGGTTGTGCGAAGGGTCCTGTCGCAGTTCCTTTCCGATGTACCGTGGTGGTATGCTGGCGCACGGTAACATGTCGTTGGGCTGTGTCTTGTGGGTACAGTTATACACCTCTGATCAAAGTAGAACTATTCGAATAGCAGTGCCCACGGTTATGGGCGATCAACCAGATTCACCATGATTAGTTATACTTCTAATAACTTGACTTAATGGAACTAGTGTAGTTCAGGTGGGGGTTTGGGCCTGTCGCAACGTGGTGTAGTGTTGGGCAGTGACGGTTCAATTTTGATTAATTAACTCAACTGTTTTACCGTATTCAACTATTGTCTTTAAATGCGTATTTCATACGAATAAACCCCCTTTAGCCTCCTTTGTTATTACTCGTATCATTACTCCCTTTCCGGTATGACTTGTTGAGTACTGTGGGTAGTACTCAGTCTTACTTTATTTTTCCCCCACATCAGAGTCGGAGTACGTGTCAGATGAAGGCTACTCAGAGGAGTAGGCTTGTGGTTGCCGTCAAGGATGCCCGTGGAATGAAGTTGTCACGCTGCGAGCGTCTAGTTAACTAGAATACCTTGTTTTTCTTTTTCCGTTGCATTTATGTAAGAGATTTTTATGATGTTTGTAAGACGTGGATCTGTATGTCAACTTTGTCGTTTGTGTATCCTGATCGATCCTGGACGGGGATTTAATACACATCCTGCTTGGAATTCGGGTTAGCTAATTTTTAAGCGTGACAACGCCCCAACCATAGCGCAGCAGGCACAACCCAACAAGGATGACACATCTTCGACGCGTGGTCACCTGGCGTTGCACGTGTCCTGGTGCTCAATAATGCTTTTCACCCTGCGCATCCATGTCGAAGACCTGATCGACATATATGTCTTCTCGCCTGGAGTCAACGGAGTCACTCGGGCTGAACATATGCACGAAAGGCATCGGGATTTCAGGCAATTGGTCAGACACGACCAATTCAAAGGTTTACTTGCAAGCATATATACCGTACCTACCAGAAACTATGTATGAGCACAGACATGAATGGAACAGTGTGCTACAAGAAAACACAATGGTGTAAGACAATGCACGTATTTATCTCTCTTGGCCATACGTATACTACTTGGCGAATACAAATCAATATTTATCGAGGCACAGGAGCCGGATACCACGATCCACGCAGAACAAGAGAAATCAAGGTCAATTTCAACCTGTTCGTATTCGTGTGGAATACCGAACAAAGCTAAGTCACCTTTATTTTTTCCTTTATATGATATTATCATCTAAGTAATATTTTTTATATGTGTATTCATGGTGACTAGTCCATATCAACCGGTTTTGTTGCATCACTGATGGGCTGTTATGCTTTTGCCACTGACTACCTTTGTCGGTTTCCTTAGTTGTCGCCAACAGAAATTCATAGCCATGAGCCTATTTCCTACGTTCAAGGTGTGGATCAGTCATTATGTCCCACGGAGGCCACCAGATGAGTACTTGCGCTAGTCGGGATTCACATAGCACCTCTAATTTTGGTATGTCTCATAAGGGATAACTACTCGGATGAGGTCCATTTGGTCTATATCACCTGGGAGATTTGTCACTCGGGAGCGGATTGAGGGGCGCGCTACACGCATCATCTTTTTAAGGGTATCAGTGGGCATATTTTGGGGCGAGGTCCAATATGTTTGCAACCCAAGCTTTCAGATGTGGTGGAGCCGTGTGTCTTATAGGGACTTAAGCTTACTCGTATTTGCAATATGCGCATGGTGTGAACCTAATATCTTAAAGATTCTTTCGTTCATTGCATAAAAGCTTTTTATTAAAGTCATTTGCTGTGAGATTTTTAAAAGTGACCAATAGCATGCTTTCGTAGCTATTATAAACTGGCTTCTTCTTCATAAGAATCGGGTGCTATTTGGGTTCATTTTTAAAGGCGCAGTTATCCTAAAGCTACATGCTTTATATTCTTAAGAAGTCACGGTTGGCCTAGAGCTACATTCTTCTTATTCTTAAGGCCGCGGTTGGCCCAAAGCTATGCGCATCATATTTCTAAGATGCGATCGGCCTAGAGCTACGCACATCATATTTTAAGCAGTCGATATATCACTCGGATCATGTTACTCAGGGATTCACACCTTATATGCTATAAATTGATATTAAGTCACTTGGTTGACTAAGATTATGGTTCTTGACTATATGTTTAATTGTTTCTTAACTAAGCACATAGTCGGGGATTACACCTAATAGTTGCATCTATTCGATGCATCTATTTATTAATCTTCTTGACAAGCCCTCCACAACCTCTTTGCAAGATATCAATAGAGAGGACTCATGAAGGAAGCACTCGGGAAGCCTTCGTAGGGAAGATTGAAGCACTCAGTACTATTCATGAACAACGGAGAAAACTGCAACTCAACTATGAAGGCCTCAGGGGCAACTGTGGAGGATATAGGTATCGGGTATCCACATGACCTGCATATCCGACTGGAGATAGGAGATGGGCTGGATCCATAGATTATGTAATGGAGTAGGATTCGGTCACATTGTTGCCATAATATGACCCTGACTACCATAGATATAATCATTATTCACATCATAGGTCAACCGGAAGATTCAAGATCAAGTTGTCCAAGTTCAGAAATCCAATTCGGCCACCTGCTATCGTGCTGACTTCAAACAGCTGCCAAATATGTATACGAGCTTCGTTTTGGGCCCATGAGTACTTGATGGAAAACTCTCGGAGTCCTCTTTACAATGGATCTAGCCTCATCTCCAAATTCCATCTCACTCAGCCGTGATCACAGAAACAAAGCGTTGCGTCACCCATAATGGACCTATAGGCTTCTAACTTCATCTGGGACCCCGACCCAAGGGAGTCCCATGTGGGGTGCGCTCCAACCAGGTGAAGCACGACCCTAGGGACTCCTTGGTCATCCTCCCACCTCCTTAAATAGCTTCAGGTTTTCTCGGGTTTTGTTTAGATTAAAGTTTAGCCATCGCTACTTTTCTGGGTAAAACCGTGATCGGTTAGATCGCCATTTTTTCTCGTTACGAAACCCCAACTTATCATTTGTATTTAATTACTATTTGTAATTCAGATTGTTTTTATCTTGTTCTTGCTTGCTTCATCGATTTGCTTACAAGAATAAAGTTGATTTGCACCAGCAAGGTCAATAACCCACGGAGAGGTGTATCGATTGCTAAGGTGCAACACAACAAATTCTCGTACTGTTGTAATCGGGTCATCAACGTTTCTCTCAAATCTTAGTTATCATCAACTCACAGAAAGATCGGGCCAATCAGAGCCATGAGCTTATCTAGTGGAGCTTAGGGTTTATCAACTGGTATCAGAGCTTTTGTTGCTCGGTGAGTTTTTTATCTACCTCTAACGAGAAAATAGCCATAAAAAAATTGCATCCTTTACCTAGCCATATTTGTGCCATTGCATTGTTCTTTTAAGTTTTGCTTTGTTGAGTTTTATGTTGCATCGTCGCGTCGTGTTGCTGGTCTTAGCATCTAGTGCGTTTAGAGTTTTGAGTTCTGGTCAAGTCTAGTACCACCATCACCATCACCGCCATCGCCATCGTGTCTTTGTTGTCATTGGGATCTACAAAAACGAAATCGTCTTGCCGCTAGGGTTTAATTTTCTAGTTTTCAAAAGTTTTTGTTGGTCGGTTTTGAAGTTGTCAAGTTGCTAGGGTTTCTGCCGCCACTTGCCCCATGCGTTTGGTTGAGGAAGGAGGGTGGTATCACCCGAGGATAACAGATTGGTTTTCGAGGAAGTTTTATAGATTGGTTTCTGTTTTGGTTCAGAAAAGAAATTGTAGATTGGATCAGTTTCCGTTTTTGATCTCATGCACAAGTCCGGACTCCTGGCTGTCCATCTCCACAAAGACCGATCCTTTCTCTTTGTGATGTGAGTCCGACTCCCTCCCACTCTTAGTCACGTCCGAGTTGTGTCAAACATTTTGGTGAAAATTTTCCTAACGTCCGATTCAAATTTTGTTTGCGAAAATTGAATTCATACGAGGAGATCATTCCATTCTTGTATCATTTTCATTTTAGGGTTTGCACTTTTGCGATTGATTCCCTATAATTTTCTTATTTACATTTGAGTCCCTATAATTTTACATTGAGGTCCTTAACTTGGTTTTAGTTGAAAAAATAAAAAAAAAGGAGAAAAGGCAGAAAGGTGCTTAAACAAAAAGAAAAACAAAGTCACACCAAAAAAAAGAAACAAAAGAAAGAAAGAAAAACAGAAAGAAAGAAAGAAAGAAAGGAGAAAATCAGTTGTTATTTTTGAGATTGCTTTCATATATCAGAGTTGTGCTTGAGTTTGTTTCTAGCGTTATCTTGTGGTATCGTTTGTTTCTAGGCTACCTAGGGCCAACACGGTAGCACGGTACTAACATTAAACGATCATTCAACTTTGGATTCTTTGATTTAAGCATTTATTATTTCTTTTCTATATATTTAAGCCTACCCAGAGCTCTACAAATTTAATTGTAGCTGTACAGCAAGTGTTTGCCAAGACATCGGTACATCCAACCTGCATTGGGGTGCTTGGTTGAGTCGATGTATGTCACCATTCCGCTTGCATTGGTAAGAACTTGTAAAAGCTTGGTTAAAAGCTTGAGTGTGTGTGATATCTGAGCTTCCACTATCTAATAGTTGATAGGAACATGCATATTCTTATGTGTGTTTTTTGTTTTCTACGAACTATGGCAGGGATACGCAAGACAATTAATGAAAACTGTGCTCAACGTTGATATCTTTGTTGAGACATAAGGAGTGATCAAGATGATAGATATGAGGTAAGTGACATTATTCTAAGTAAGCTCAAATCTGCACTACCATATTTTGGAGGAAATTATGATTATCATGCTTAGATTAAATGGGAGCTAGCGGTTGATAGAGAATTCAAAAAGCATGGGTTGTCTAAGAAACATATGGTTATGTATGTCTCTAACGTTTTAATTAAAAATGCTTCTTATGATTGGAATCATCTTTGTAGGCATAACAAAATACCTCAATCTTGGAAAGAACTGAAATGATATTTGAGGTAATGTTATGTTCCCATGTATTATGCTGATATTCTGCTCAACAAACTGCAATGTTTGAAACAAGGTACCAGAACTGTTATTTAATACTATCATGATATGCATGCTTGTTTATTACATTGTGGTTTAGATGATTGCAAAGAAGCTACAGAATTGAGGTTCTTATGTGGGCTTAACAAAGAAATTCAGGACATGCTTGTTTGTCGAAATTACAGATCTCTTTCTCATTTGTTACAACTTGTTTGCAATGCTGAAAGTCAAATAGAGGAGGACATGAAAAAGCAACACACTAGGTTTTTGCCTCCTATTGCTAACCATTTGCAGGAAGTGCATAATCATGAAAAAAAGGAGTGAGACATGAATGAGCTGCCATTCCCATTGTTCACACTCAAGTTCAATGCACCTCCATTATCTGAAGAGAGCATCAAACATAAACCTAAATGGTGCTGAAATTAATCAAGGTGAGTATGTTGTTAATAAATTAAATTTATCCCCTTTTCGTGTTAAAGTAGAGCAACCATTAGTGAAATGAATTGCTAAGATTTCTTTGTCACAAGTTGATTTGTTTGTTATTCCTTGTGATAAAGAAGAGTTGTATGATAATGCTTGACTTATACTCATGCCACAACTAGTGAATAAACATGCTATTCCTATTGTTAATTTTTTATGTGCTGATTTTAAACACGTTGTTCAAATCGCTAATGAAGTTGAGGAACAGGAATTGTTATCTTTTTTAAATACTTTGGGATATGTTTTATTTGATGACTTTTGTGAGCTCGATAATTTGAAGGAGGAATTATTTGCTACAGATTTGCCATGTCCAACTAATACTATATTTCATATCTTTGTCAAATATAATGATAGAGTAGTATATTTGGTGCACAGAGTTTACATATGTTTAGTTTTTGAACCAATTGTAGCCATACATCAATATTGCAAGCTAGAGAGTTATATCATTACTAATCATGCTACTTTGAGTTTCTCTATTTTTGATTGAAAGAAACAAGTTGTTTTAGATGGACCACGTGAATAGCACCGTATGGAAAAACCAAGGACGATTTTTCATGAAGAAGAGAAGGATGATGTGATCATGACTACCATAGATACAACCATTGTTCACATCATAAGTCAACTAGAAGACATCAAGATCAAGTTATCCGAGTTCTGTAATCCAATTCGGCCACCTGATACAGTGCTAACTTCAAACGGCCGCTAAATATGCATACGAGCTCTGTTTTGGGTCGACGAGTACTTGATGGAAAGCTCCCAGAGTGCTCTTTCCAAAGGATCCAACCTCATATCCAAATTCCATCTCAGTCGGCCGCGATCATACAAACAAGATGTTGCATTACCTATAATGGGTGTATGGGCTTGTAACTTCATCTGAGACCCCGACCCAAGTGAGGCCCATGTGGGGTGCATCCCAACCTGGTGAAGCACAACCCTTGGGACTCATTGATCATCCTCCCATCCCCTTAAATAGCTAGGTACCCCTTCAGGGTTTCTCGGTTTTTTTTAGATTAAAGTTTAGCCATTGCTACTTTTCCGAGTAAAGCCGTGATTGGTTAGATCATCGTTTTTCTCGTGACGAAACCCCAACTTATCATTTGTATTTAATTCCTATTTGTAATTCAGATTGCTTTTATCTTGTTCTTGCTTGTTTCTTCGATTTGCTTGCAGAAATAAGGTTGATCTGCACCGGCAAGATCAACCACCCACGGAGAGATGTATCGATCGCTAAGGTGCAATACAACTACGTCTTGTACTGTTGTAGTCGAGTCATCAATGTTTCTCCCAAATCATAGTTATCATCAACTCACGAAAGATCGGGCCAACCAAAGTCGTGAGCTTATCAAGTGGAGCTTTGGGTTTATCATGTCTTGTATTCGATGACTGGGCTTAGAGTCTTGATTGAGTACTACCATGCAATAGATTAGAAAACTTATGTTGTATCCGGCTAGGTTTTTCCTTCTTGTAACCCTGCCCCCAACCTATGTAAGGTGGGCAAGAAGCACTCCAAGGACATAACCACAACTAGATCGTTAGATCAATATAACACCTGGCGAATACAATCACCAAACAGGAGTAGGATATTACCACTCATCAAGAGGGTCTAAACTTGTCTAAATCTTTGTCTCCACATCCATCCGTTTTTAGGTCTCATGCGCTAACCCCCTTTCATTATTGCCGATTTTCAAAATCGACATAGCTACTGCTGTGTTGTTGTTGTTAATGCTTGTGTTCATGTACTACTGTTGTTGATGCTTGATGCTGCAATGTTGCTGACATGCTGGAAGTCTAGATCTGTGGATTCTTGTAGCGCTGTATTTTTATTTTTTCGGCCAAAAAACATTTTCACTGGTGGGTGACTTTAGGGGCTCGCTTGCAAAAAATCAATTTTGGCAGGCAGGTTTCTTAGACACCTGCTTGTGAAAATTGATCTTTGCATGCGATTGACAATCTGCCAGCGAAAAATACCAATTTTCATTGACCTTCAGTCAGAGACAGGCCGTCTAACTGCTAGCGAAAACCATTTTTGACCACCGTAAATGCCTTTTTTTTAGTAGTGGCAATCATTGATGAGGCTAGAAGGTTGCCAGAGGCCATAGTTGAGGCGACTGGATCGTGTACCAACTGGCATAGAAAATGACTACGCGATGGTGAGGCTGGGAGGTGGACAGAGGTCGCAGTGGAAGTAGCTGGCTCGCCTAGCAACCAGCGTAGAATATGGGATGATGGTACTGTGTCAAGCCCCAAACTAGCCCCGAACGGCGGCTAGAGTAAGGCGATCCAAATTAACCTGTACACCTGTACTAGTCCCAGGAAACAGTGCTGGTACAACAAGAAGACAGAATATCACAACAACAGTGGTCTCTTTATTAAGAGTAGAATTGCAATCAAGGTTGGAATTGCGGACAGAACCCGAGTTCTCAACAGCATTACAAAAAGGCGGAAGCAGAAAGGTGGAAACTAGCCCAAAACCACAAGCAAAGCCTTGGGGAGAGGCCGAAACCCTACTACTTCTCGTAATCTGCTTGCTCCTGGAAAAACTCTTCTTCAGCAGGGTCCAACTCTTCGTCTTCGAGAATTGGGGGGGTTATTTATATAGAGCAAGGGTGAGTATGGGAGTACTCAGCAAGTCAAGGGAATTAAGTGGTTGATGCAAGCTTCAAAGGAGAGCCAGTTATTTTTCACATTCAATTTTATTTTAAGACTTTCGGAAACAACTAAGTGAGTGCTTCTCAACGACACGGATGAGAAAGTGCGTCTCATCCGGCTGGAGCAGTGAAATTGTATAGATTGATTCTTGTCGGCACGAGAGGCTCCCTGCCAATCGTTCACCGACACCGGCTACACCAACAGCCACAAGTCAAGCACTCAGCACGAGAGGCTCCCTGCCAATCATTTACCGACACCGGCTGCTCCAACAGCCACAAATCAAGCTCATCGGCACGAGAGGCTCCCTGCCAATCATTTACCGACACCGGCTGCTCCAACAGCCACACTTAAGCACAGAAAGGATTTTCTCACACCAACACCAGTTCTCAAGGTAATGAATAAGACTACGCTAAGGAATCACCTCACATCCACCCATGACCGTGGGCACGGCTGTTCGAATAGTTGTTAACCTCTGCAGAGGGGGTACACTTTACCCACATGACGTTACTAACCCCGAGTCACCCAGCCCGTAACTCACAGCCACGTCTGGCGACCTTGAGGCTTTCACGACAAGGCATTTCAAAAGTCGACTCAGGGTCATCTTATGCCAACGGGAGGGGTCCTACGGACCAACACCAGGTTAGGTCCCAGACCATACTGTGTGACGAAGCCCAAGGGTCCTCTCCGACACCACCCCGGCGAATCCACTTGTCCCATGGCATCAAGATTTCCCTGACCTAGCTAGTTACTCAGCCAGGGGTGTCCCATATCACCCATGTGGTTGTACTTGACATACGCTCGGATGTAATTCCCAAGGAATCGGTCCTTAAGGCGAGAACGGGAAGACCGCACCTCCAGTACGTCTCCCGCACCGTGAGTTTTAGAAACTCAATTTATTTTCAAGGCACCGACCCTAGTGTCGGGTTTTTCGAGCATTTTGTAAACTCAAGTTTTACCCAGTTGACCATTTTAAATTTGAGGGGAGCCTCGGTATTCGTACGCGGAGTGCGTACACCGAGACCTCACCAGACAGGGGTGACAAGGGGGTTTTAGGGTATTCAATAATCAAGGAGGGTAAATGCAGCAAGTGGGTAGAGCCTGCTGGTTGTATTGCAAACCGAGGCCAAGTGTTAAGTGTAACCTAAGGAAATGCATAGTTTGCGAAATCAAAATACTTAATTTCGAGGTATAGGCTCAATTGATCAAGGGTGACTTGCCTTGCTCGAGATCTTGAGCTTCTTCCTCAAAATCCGCGCATTGCGAGTCTTCTGGTTTCGAAGCTACACGCGAAATGAGGCGACTCAACACAATGATAAAAAGGAAGCCCTATTAATGACCACTAAGCGTGCCATTGGGTAGATCTCGATTTTTCAGGAATTTTGGAGGTTGAACGGAGTCAAACGGACGAACGGTTAAGAAGGTATGAATTTCCTAATATTAAATGATTTTCTGTCTGAAGGAAAAGGAATTATTAATTCCCTTGAAAAAAGAAAAGGAAGAGGGACTTGAATTGAACTTTATTTTGATGGATTCGGCCCAAGGCCGATTCGGCAGCGGCCGGGCTTCACGGGCCGGCGCGCAGGAGAGTGGCCCAAGGCCGAGTGAGGGAGGCCGATGGGCCGAGGCCAAGTGGCGCGGCCCACGGGCGAGCGCGGGCGTGGCCGAGCGAGCGGGCCGGCGCGCGAGAGGGACGGCCCAAGGCTGGGTGAAGCGCGTGAGGCGGGAGGGACGCCGACTGGGCCGAGGCCGAGTGGCGCGCGGCCTGGTCCGGCTTCCCGAGTGACTCGGGGCCGACCGGCCGGAGGGGAGGCCGAGTGGGCCGAGGCAAGCCACGGTCCACGAGGACGGCCGGATCGGTGGATCGTGGTTCACCACACGGGCGCTAGGGCAGGACCCGCCCGTCAGTGACCCGGTGCGTGTGAACCCGGCGCACGGAGGAAGCGAGGCCGTCGGCGCTCGCGTGGCGCCTACGTGGCTGCCACGGAGGCCAGCGGGAGGAGGGCGAAGGGGGGAGGCGAAGATCGACGGCGGCGACGGCGGAGGGGCTCGGGCGGCGCGGTGCGAGCCCGGAGAAGGGGAGAAAGGCGCCGGAGCGGAGAGGGGAGAGAGAGAGAGAGCGAGCCATCGGCTCGGATTCGCCAGAGGAAGGCCGACGGCGGCTGGCGACGGCGCGAGGCGGCGACGACAACAGCGACGCGGGGGAGGAGCGGAGGAGAGGGGCGGCGGCCACGGCGGCGCCCGGAGGGGGTCTACGGTGCTACCGAGTTGCCTAAGCCGAGGAAAAAGGAGGAAGATGGGGGAAAGGGTTACCGCGGGAAATGGGGAGCTCGCCGGTGAAGAACGGCCGACGACGCGTGGGCGTTCTCGACACGGCTTCGGCCGAGGAAGAGGGGAGAAGAGGGCGCCCGGAGTTCCCTTCGGGCGTCCTCGGGTGCGGCGGCGGACGGCGAGAGCGGCGCACGGCATGGCGCGGCGGTGGCGAGCGGCGGCGGGAGGTGTTCGACGGCGGCATGGGCATGGCCAAGAGAGAGAGGGACGGATTTAAAGGGGGCAAAGGCGGTTCGGGCGAGGTCGGTTCGGGGCGAGAGGCGGTGGAGCGCACGGGGAGGGGACCGGCACGCGGGGTGCGGCCGAGCGGCGGCAGGCGGAGGGGGAGGACCGGCAGTGGTCGGGGAAAAAGGGGAGAGGGGAGAAAAGAAGGGCGGCCCCCTTGCCAAAACGAGCAAGGGCACGTGGGGAGAGGGGGAGAGTGCGCGCTCTCCCCCGGGGCGGCACGCGGGCGCGCGAGCGGCGAGGCCGAGGGCTGACTGTTAACAGCAGATTTTCGTAATCTACTCGGAGAGGAAAGAGAAAACCGACGCAGAGAAGAAGGGGCCAAGTTGGGGTCGGACCAAGTCTCGTATCGGACTCGGTAAGCGTATCGGACTGGAAGAAGCGCTAGCAGGAAGAGCATATCGGCCGATACGGATTCAATATGGCCGTTGACTGATAGAGCCAGGAAGTTGATAGAGTTAACATGGGCTTGGTCTGGGCTCGAGATAAGCTTCAAGGAAGTTGCCAAATAGAGATAAGGCTCGGTTTTAGGCAATTGTATCTTGTAAGTTAAGTAGGTTTAGATCTAATCTTTGGCAAGAGTCTTCCGCAAAGACTTGTTTGTTAGTTAGAGATAAGATCGTGTCCTACAAGGACCATGTTGTAATCTTGGGTATAAATATCCCGGTAGTTTGTACATAGAAGCTCTCTCACACAACACAATACAACAAACAGTTTTGTTTAATCTACTTTCGGCGCATCGCCAACCCTCGCAAGAGGTTAGCTTTCGGCGAGTTCTTGCTTCCCCAGAGCAGAGGTAAGAACTCGTACCCGACGATCTACATCGTCGGGGCTAGCGTGTCGCTTTAGGCACGTTAAGCCTCGATGATGTGATCGTCGTTTATCATGTTTTGAATGATTTTGTTAAGTGTTTTAATTATGCTTCGCCAGCGATTAACTCGTTTTAGGGTTTTTTGTCGACGTTGGTTTAATTATTATGCTTAGTTAAATCTTTCAACGCATCTACCATCCCCAAAAGCAATCGACGACTTGATTTTCTTCGTGTTAAGTCTCAATTCACACTTTGAGTTGCCATCGACCTTAGTCCTGTTTTGAGATTTAACTCAAAGCCTGTTTTCAATTGTAATTAAGGATAGTGCCGGGGTTTCAGTCGGTCTTATCTAATACATGTGATTACCATAATGTTTTTATATGTATTTGTCATCTACATGAATGAATCGATGAATATAAATGTATTTGTCATAGATTACTCTTAAGGGCTTGTCTGTGATCAGTATATTTATGTTGGCCGATTGGTTCATATAGATTCACACTAGAGTATTAGCTAGTGTATCTACTTCTTGTATTCCTCATCGGCTGATGCCATTAATTGACATTAACATGTTGATTAAAGGCCGATGGGACTAGATTTACAGGTTTTACCTTCTTACAAGTAAGCCGATATAGCATTGTTTTCTAACATGGTTTACTTGTTTATCTTGTTGATTGCAGATCAAATCAACTGGCACGCCCTACATACACCTAGGCAAGCCTTTGGACCTGCACTGGAGCTAAGCAGATCTCCCAGGCCGCCGTGGAAACGTGGAACCCGTTTGGTTGCAAGGCGGGTCTAAATTTACGCCAACACGCTTTTGGCACGCCCAGTGGGACCAAGAACGCAAACTTCGCAACGACAAGAAGGCCACTGCAGGATGTCAAAGCAGAGTGAGATCTCCGAGGAGAACGTCGTCTCTGTGACCATCGACCAGCTCAATGAGGAGCAAAAAACTGAGATGGACAAGCTAGTCGAGCAATTTCGGAATATGTACCTGCAGACATACTCCAGGACTCGGCAATGCACTCTCATCCAAAAATCTAAGATGGTAATGCCGAGCCCTGGAGACAGAGCCAGCACGTCGGCGGTAGCACACGAGCACGCTGTCAAGACCGAAGAAAACTCCGCGCCGACGCTGCAAGATTGCATCGATTCCGTAGTTCACTCTGCGCTAGTCAACCAGTCGGGGATCCTGGTGAACACATTGACCAATACGGTTAAGTCAATCCTAGATGGTTCTATTCACCAATACAAGCCTCAAGGGCTGATTTTCCTGCCCGACAACAAGTTTCCTGCATATCGGACCTTGAGGACCGATCTGAGTATGGCTCCACAGCCGACGGCGCCAATCCCACCTCCATCGGCCCAACCAGCGTCGACCATGCCGCTGGTCCTGACCAAGCAAGCGGAAGGAAGCCCCCAACACATCACGGAGGAACAATTTGCACAATGGATGAAGGGGAAACAGCCGGTCGTCGAGCCGATGCAGCAAGTTCCAGTCAACCCGCCATCGGCCGGACAACCTCAATTCTCCACACTGAGTAACCCTCCGCAACCAGCTGCTTACAACGCACCGCAAGGTTACCAGCAGTACGACACACAGAACTTAAATCATCACTTCGAACCGTACTCCCCAAGGCAATATCGGGCAGAGGGTCTGCAGCAGTCTTACCACCTGGAGCTCCCACACTAGCCCGCAGGATACTGGGCCGACATGATAGCCGAGGTGATGCGAGATCAATTCGGCTTGAAGCCCAAGGAGAGTTCTACAGTGTATCGGCACCCGTACCCCGAGGAGTTCGACAGAGTGCCACTGCCAAGCCGATACAAAATCCCGGACTTCTCCAAATTTTCGGGGCAAGATAACATCTCTACATACGAGCACGTAAGCCGATTCCTAGCACAATGTGGTGAGGCATCGGCCATAGAGGCGTTAAGGGTGAGATTTTTCCCTCTGTCTTTGTCAGGGTCAGCATTTACCTGGTTTTCCTCTTTACCCTGCAATTCCATCAGAGGATGGATAGATCTAGAGAAGCAGTTTCACAGATACTTTTACAACAGCGTACAAGAGATGAAACTGTCTGATCTCACTGCCATCAGGCAACGGGTTGACGAATTGGTCCCAGAATATATCCAAAGATTCAGGGACATAAGGAATAGGTGTTATAGCCTCAGTCTGACCGATTCTCAACTGGCCGATTTGGCATTCCAAGGTTTACTGGGGCCGATACGAGAAAGGTTCTCGTCACAGGAGTTTGATAGTCTAGCTCAGCTAGCGCAACGAGTATCGGCCCACGAACAAAGATTCCAGGAGGCGAAGAAGTTCGCAAAGAAGATCAACACGGTCTACCAATACGCCTCCGATGAAGACGATGAAGAAGATGCCGATGTCAATTTGGCCGAGTGGGCCCGGATGAAGAAGCCGACAACATGCCAGTGGGCCAACAAGGGCGACAAGGAAGATAAGTACGACTTCGACATCAACAAGGCCGACAAGATATTTGACTTACTCCTGCAAGAAAAGCAGATTCAGCTGCCAGTAGGTCATATACTGCCATCGGCTGAGGAAATCAAGAAGAGAAGATATTGCAAGTGGCATAATACGTATTCCCATCACACCAATGAATGCAAAATCTTTCGACAACAGATTCAATCGGCTATCGAGCAAGGCAGGATCAAGATCGATGATGCCAAGCGGCCGATGAAGATAGAAGGACACCCGTTCCCAGTCAACATGGTGCGGGCGGACAGGGCCGACGGCAACGGCCATCGGACCAGCAAGCGACCTCATCAGACCTCAGAGGGCCTGATTAGAAAATACCAGCGACGGCGGGAAGAACAAGCACAAGACTACGCCGATCAAGACAACTCTTACGACCCTCATTGGGAGTGCGAGTTTTTCCGGTTCTGCTGGAATGAAGGGATGAGGATGCCATCAATCCAAGAGTGCCCTGCATGTAATGATGTAGAAGACTCCCACCAGGGCAGCTTGAGCAAACAAGTGCATCGGCCGGACAAGCAGAGGAAGTCTGTACATGAAAGACTAGGGCCGATGCACCATGATTGTCGGACTGAGGATGACGAGCAAATCCAGAACCCCCAATGGTGCCCAAGCGACGTGTTTAGCAAGACACAAAAACGGCGGGTTCAGAGATTGAGAAGTAAGGAGCAGATCCAGGAGCAGCAGGCGACAATAGCCCATCGGCCCGCCAAGACCAAGAAGGAGTGGAGAATAAAGTACCTGAAGACCTCATCAAGACCAACATGGTGCTAAAAGACTTTGGTGGCAACGCATCCGAGGCGAAAGGGGTCCTAAACGTGGAGCTCACTGTGGGCAACAAGACGATACCCACCACCTTGTTCGTCTGTGATGGAAAGGGTTCCTACAGCCTGTTGTTGGGACAGGATTGGATCCACGCAAATTGTTGCGTCCCTTCAATAATGCACCAATGCCTTATACAACGGCAAGGGGACCAGGTCGAGATCGTGCAGGCCGACCGGTCAGTACACGTGGCCAATGCCAATCTCGCAGTTTGGGAGATGGAGGGAATCGATTGCCTGTCCGGATGAGTTTGGGAGGCTGATTTCCTCAAAGTAACTGATTGCGACATCGAAACGATAGAAGATCAAGACAAGCAGTTGCTTTGACAAAGATGTGTCATCCAATGCCCAAAATGAGCAAGCAAGGCCCTACACAGATGATGCGGTGGATGAGCTAGATGGAAAATTGGGACAAGGCTTTACGTCGGCTGATCAACTTGAAGAAATTGATATAGGAACAGGTGATAGGCCTAGGCCGACGTATGTAAGTGCTAACCTGTCAAGGGAATATAAAAATAATTTGATAAATCTTTTAAAAGAATTCATAGACTGTTTTGCATGGGAATATCATGAGATGCTAGGGTTAAGCCGATCGATTGTAGAACATCGGTTACCTATCAAACCAGGCTATCGGCCGTTTAAGCAAGCTCCTAGGAGGTTTAAGGCCAATATGCACGAAGCTATCAAAGCAGAGATCACCAGGCTTTACGATGCCAATTTTATCAGACCCTACCAATATGCGGAGTGGGTTTCCAATATAGTTTCAGTATTGAAGAAAAACGACAAGCTTAGGGTATGTATCGATTTCAGAGACTTAAATAAAGCAACGCCGAAAGATGAGTACCCTATGCCGTTGGCCGATTTGCTGGTTGATGCTGCATGTGGACATAATATTATCAGCTTCATGGATGGGAACGCGGGTTACAACCAGATTTTCATGGCCGAGGAAGATATCCACAAAACAGCCTTAAGATGCCCGGGGGCAATCGGCCTATACGAGTGGGTTGTTATGACCTTCGGCTTGAAAAACGCTGGGGCTACTTATCAGAGGGCCATGAATTATATTTTTCATGATCTTATCGGCTCACTGATTGAGGTTTACATCGACGACGTTGTCGTGAAGTCCAAAGAGCACGATATGCACTTGGCCGATTTACGCAAAGTACTAGAAAGAGCAAGGAAATATGGTTTAAAGATGAACCCTAATAAATGTGCCTTTGGCGTATCGGCCGGTCAGTTCTTAGGTTTCTTGGTCCATGAGAGAGGAATTGAGATTACACAGAAGAACATAGATGCCATAAAAAACATCAAACTTCCAACCACCAAGACCAAGTTACAATCTCTGCCAGGGAAGAACAATTTTGTCCGACGCTTTATATCAAACCAGTCAGGCAGGATAGAGCCGTTCACTCCATTATTAAAAATAAAGGAAGATCAAGAGTTCGTATGGGGTGACAAGCAGCAAAAAGCGTTGGACGATATCAAGGAATATTTAACTTCCCCTCCAGTTCTAATCCCTCCGCAGAAAGGGGTTCCATTCAAACTGTACCTATCGGCCGATGAGAAGTCCATCGGCTCAGTTTTAGTTCAAGACATTGATGACAAAGAAAGAGCTATTTTTTACCTCAGTAGGAGGTTGTTAGATGCTGAAACAAGGTACACGCTAGTGGAGAAATTATGCCTATGCTTATATTTTTCATGTACTAAGTTGAGACATTATTTACTTTCCAATGAGTGCATTGTGGTAAGTAAGGCCGATGTGATGAAATACATGCTATCGGCCCCTGTTTTAAAAGGGAGAATTGGGAAGTGGATTTTTGCCCTAACAGAGTTTGACCTCAGATATGAATCGGCCAAAGCGATCAAAGCACAAGCCCTGGCCGATTTCATTGTTCAACACAGAGATGACTCAATTGCATATGCAGACATCGTACCATGGACACTGTATTTTGATGGGTCTGTTTGCAGACATGGGTGCGGTATCGGCCTAGTCATCATATCCCCTCGGGGGGCAAGCTTCGAGTTTGCTTTTACTATCAAGTCTTATTATACAAATAACCAAGTAGAATACGAAGCTGTTCTCAAAGGCTTGCAATTGTTACAAGAGGTCGAGGCCGATTCCGTGAAAATCATTGGCGATTCACAGTTAGTCATCAATCAGCTCTCTGGGGAGTATGAATGCAGGAATGATATTCTCAGGGTCTACAATGAAGAATGCAAGGAATTACTTCAGGCCTTCAAGATCGTGACCATGAGACATATACCCAGGAAGCAAAATTTTGAAGCCAATGATCTAGCTCAGGGGGCATCAGGATACAGGCCGATAGCAAAAGATGTTGAAGTTCAGATCGCTGCCGTGGATGCCGATGATTGGAGGTTTGCTATCATCAATTATTTGAGAAACCCTTCTCAATCGGCGTCGCGAAAGATGAAATACAAAGTTCTACATTATGTGTTGTTAGATGACGACCTATATTATCGGACGATTGATGGTGTCTTGCTTAAATGCTTGGGTCTCGAAGAAGCCAAAGTTGCTATGAGCGAGGTGCATGAAGAGATTTGTGGAACCCATCAATCGGCCCATAAAATGAGATGGCTTTTGAAGCACGTCGGATATTTTTGGCCAACCATGCTTGAGGATTGTTTCAAGTACTACAAAGGTTGTCAAGATTGCCAAAAGTTTGGAGCAATTCAGCGAGCACCGGCATTGGCTATGCATCCAATCATAAAGCCATGGCCGTTTTGAGGATGGGGTATAGACATGATTGAATAGATCAATCCACCATCGAGTAAAGGGCACAAATATATTTTAGTGGCCACAGACTACTTCACAAAGTGGGTTGAGGCCATCCCTCTTAAGAAGGTTGATTCCAAGGATGCAATTCAGTTTGTCAAGGGGCATATCATATATTGGTTTGGATTACCACAAACATTGACTACAGATCAGGGATCAATCTTCGTGTCCGATGAGTTCGTTGAGTTTGCCGATAGCATGGGCGTCAAGTTGTTAAACTCTTCTCCATATTACACGCAAGCTAATGGCCAGGCAGAAGCTTCCAACAAGACCTTAATCAAGTTGATCAAGAGAAAGATTGATGAACAGCCAAGACGATGCAATACAACGCTGGCCGATTCCCTTTGGGCGTATCGGATGGCTTGTCATGGTGCAACCCAAGTGCCACCATATTAGCTGGTTTATGGGCATGAAGCTGTTCTGCCGTGGGAAACTAACATCGGCTCAAGAAGGATTGCCTTGCAAGATGACTTGATAGCCGATGAGTATCACAATCTTATGGTCGATGAGTTAGATGATTTGGCACACGTCCGATTGCGGGCCCTAGAAAAAATCAAGCGCGACAAGGATAGAGTTGCTCGTCAATAAAACAAAAAAGTTGTTGCCAAGTCGTTTGAGGAAGGGGATCTTGTTTGGAAATTAATAATGCTGATTGGTTTCAGAGATAATAAATTCGGCAAGTGGTCATCTAATTGGGAAGGTCCTTTTCAAGTTCATCAATGTGTTCCTCGCAATGCCTATTTGTTGAAGGGCTTAGACGGAGAAATTTATGGCAGGGCTCTCAATGGAAAATACTGAAATATTATCCAATCGTCTGGATCGATTCATGATCGGCTTGCCAGCCGATTTATGATAACAGCCGATGTATTACGCATCGCCTTTAGATGGCCGATATACATTATCGCCCTTAGTTCAAATTTTATAACATGAACCCTCATCTTCCAAAATTTGGGGGGCATATATACACTAAAATTTACTTCAAGTTTATCGGATGGATTCAAGGTTTAGCTTATCAGATGGATTCAAATGTATGGACTTCAAAAGCAATTTTCAGAATCTTCAGCCGATAAAAGGCATATTACTCATGGATTCAAGGTTTAGCTTATCAGATGGATTCAAATGTATGGACTTCAAAAGCAATTTTTAGAATCTTCAGCCGATAAAAGGCATATTACTCAGAAACTAAGTTATCTTTTTACAAGGGTTTAGGTAAAAGCTCTATTACATCAGCCTATGAAGTTTTGAATAGCTGCGATGGCCTTGCGACGGATTTGATCAATGTCTTCTATTGCCTGAGCGTCATCGGCCATTGACCCTGGAATCGGTTTCAAAGACTTGCTCAGGGTTGCGAGGTATTTGGCCGATGCTTTCAGCTTCGCCGTCTGATCTTCTATGGCCTTCGGTGATGCAGCTATCTTAGCTTCAACTTCTTGGATCTCCTTGCGAGTTGCTTCTAGCTTTGACACTAGATCTGCTTCGAGGCGGTGGAGTTCCTCGAGTCTATTTTTTAAGACAATCGGCTCGACGGCCAGCTCATCTAACCTGGTTTTGTCAGAATTAACTTGAGCTTTGCTGGCGGTCAAGGCCGATTCCAAGCTTTCTCGTTCCCGCCTTTCCACGATTCTTTCTTTAGCCCTATGAAGCTTGAAGTGGTATTGTTCCAAGAAGATGGCTGGCGTCAGGATCTCCATCAGGTCTTCAGGTAACTGGTCTTGAATTTTCTGCACCCTACTCCTGATGGGATTGCAGTTCTCCACCAAGGATTCCAATGATGATTCTAGCCGATTAGCGATGTCGGACAGCCGGTTCTTCAGCTCTCCGGAAATCGATGCTTTGGCTGTGCTGGGTGGCTCTTTGTCCTCATCGTCAAGGAATTGGCCGATATCAAAGGAGAACATATTGGCTAAGTTCTGCAAACATCAAGGCAGGGCATGGTTAACCCAGCTAGAACAAATCGACAAAGGATTCGAGGTGGTCTGGTTTACCTGTGATGGCGCATCGGCTGTGCTTGCATCGGCTGTCTTTTGTTGTCCTGAGCCAGTGGGCGAGGGAGTTGGCCAATGCGTTGCAGGGGATGGAACTCACGGCTGAGGAAAGGCAAGAAGGTGGTGATCAGATCTATATTATTGGACGGTTAAGGAAAAGGATTAACTCTTACCGAAGCAATCGGAGAAGGTGGTGGAGAAGAAGAAGGTGTTCTCAATTGGGCCTTGGCTTGCTCGCGCCTTTGTAGGGTGGCTTTCTTAGTCCTAGGCAGCGGAGCCGATTGAGTTCTTTCCTTCAATAAAGACGATGCAAGGACCTGTGAAAGATCAAGTTATAACATGCCGGCAGAAGAAGATTGTACGAATTCAGGAAAGGAATCATATGAACCTTGCGGATCGCATGTCTGGTTCTCCTTGGTTGGGCAGTATCGGCTTGGTCATCGGCCGGTGGGATTGCAGTGGTCTTGGCCGATGGTTCCTTAGCAGGTTCGGCCGATGGATTCTCTTCTTCAGGCAGATCGGCGACTGCTGCATCGATTCTTCCTCCATTATTTGTTCATCGAGGAATTCTTCCATGGAAGGGTCTAGTTCATCGAGATCGGTTTGATCATCAGTCTTGGGTTTCTTGCTGGTTTTCTGGGTCTTTTCTTTTGCTGGCGCCTTCCTTTTCGGAGTTGCTTTAGTTATCGGCCCTTGAAGTAGTGATGATACCTTTGGGGCAGTAAGGCCGATAATCGACTCCAGAATAGTACTTCCTGATAGAGCCAGGGCTTGAGCATAAGATGTTTTCCGCCCACTGTTGCTGACTGATGGTATTGGGGCATCAGGGACCTGGGGACTGATATTATCAATAAGTTCTGTCAAATAATACCTGGCCGATTGATGGAAGAGGTGAGAAGCCCATTCCTGCCACCAAGTTTGGAAACTATTATGGATAAAAGGGCTCAACCATAATCGGTCACAGTTGCCCAAATTTGGTACTCTAATTTCCAGGGCTTTGCTCATAATGAGGGCCGATGGGATTGTGCCCCTGCTCTCTAGAAGCCGATGAAAGTGTAGGCTGATTGGAAGTTGTCCCAACCCACATTGTCTGGCAGCCACCATGGGGTTATAAAATTCATATGATAAGTTGGTGATTCTGCCTTGAAATATGCCTACTGGGAGCAGGCAAGGAGTAATGCCGATCATGAAGATTTCTCTTGAAACCATGTCATCATTCAGTTGGCTTAGGGTTAGATCGGCAGGGAGCTCAAATTAAGCATCTGAAGGATAGACAAACATGTCCATCTTGGCTGATGGAGGGCCAGTATAGAACCGGATGAACCAAGTAGATATTTCTTCGACCGATTGCTCTGCTCCAGGATAGATTGAAGCTGCTTCTCCAAAAGACATGCATCTCCTTGTTGAGGGATTTTCGTTGTCAGTATAGTCTAATGGGAAGGCTGAATCTGATAATGGAGGCCAATCGACCATGGTGTTGGTGTAGATTGTTAACCAGAGTTGGATAAATCACCATGGACCTCCATGTGCTACTGTTTGTCTTAACATCAGATCCTGAGTGGCAATGTGTAATAGCCGGTAGATGGCTCCAAGGAGATATCGGCCGAGAGGAATTTTCTTCTTTTCAACCAAGGCTTGAGCTAAATGTTGACAATTTGAAGTTGGGCCACAGGTTCATCCGCAGAAGATGAATCTTTCTAACCATAGAGTCAGAAAGGCCACATGCTCTCTCTCTGATACGGATCCTTGTTCCATATGTTCGGTTATGTATCCAGACCAATCTCTAATTTTCTTGGTCTTCAGCTTGTGGGTGCTGTTAATGAGGAGGTTGAAGGGGTTGATTTCAGAGTGTATGTCTAATCCTGTCAGCATCTTGACATCGATCAATGTTGGGGTCATCGGACCTTGCCGGAACAGAAAAGCGTTCAAGGTGCTGGACCAGAAATAGGTGGCCGCTGATAGCAGAGGTTCGTTCTTCTTGGAATCGGCCAAAGACAGAGCAATGCACTGGCCGATTCCTATCTCATCCCAATGGACTTGTTTGGCCGCGGCAATCCTCTTGTACCAGGTCCTGTAGCCATTGAGCTTGGACGGCCAGGATCTGAAGGTATGCTTCCATGAAGCAACATTGGGCTTTACTTCCTTAAAGGGGATTCTATTTGTTTCTGCGTCTATCAACTAGGTTGGGTCAGAATTGCCCATGGGGCCTAACAGGAACCGGTGTGACTTGTCGTTAGTAGGGATCAAGATCTGGTTTTTGAAGACCTATGACATGAGAACAACGATGAAGAATAAGATCCGGGAGGGGCAAGAGCAGAAACCCTAGTTTGAAGAAATCGGCGGGAAAACAAAAATGTGAACTCAGAAAGGATTGACTCACCACGGGGATTTCAGAAGCGTAGAACGGTAAGGAGGCCATTGATGAATTTGAGGAGGTCACCGATAAGGGGGTTGATGCCGATGGAACGTCGAGGTGTTGCCGGAGTTGAAAAGCGCAAGTGGCTAATAAGGAAATACGCGAGGAAATCGGCGGCGGAGGGCTGCGAATCTGGATCTGCGCGGTTTTCGGACAAACCCTAGCGAAGAAGTCGATGGGTTCCTCGGAGCTAATTCCGCCACATTATATATAATGAAGCGGAATTGGGGGGCATGTGTTAACAACAGATTTTCGTAATCTACTCGGAGAGAAAAGAGAAAACCGACGCAGAGAAGAAGGGGCCAAGTTGGGGTCGGACCAAGACTCGTATCGGACTCGGTAAGCGTATCGGACTAGAAGAAGCGCTAACAGGAAGAGCATATCGGCCGATACGGATTCAATATGGCCGTTGACTGATAGAGCCAGGAAGTTGATAGAGTTAACATGGGCTTGGTCTGGGCTCGAGATAAGCTTCAAGGAAGTTGCCAAATAGAGATAAGGCTTGGTTTTAGGCAATTGTATCTTGTAAATTAAGTAGGTTTAGATCTAATCTTTGGCAAGAGTCTGCCGCAAAGACTTGTTTGTTAGTTAGAGATAAGATCGTGTCCTACAAGGACCATGTTGTAATGTTGGGTAGAAATATCCCGGTAGTTTGTACATAGAAGCTCTCTCACACAACACAATACAACAAACAGTTCTGTTTAATCTACTTTCGGCGCATCACCAACCCTCGCAAGAGGTTAGCTTTCGACGAGTTCTTGCTTCCCCAGAGCAGAGGTAAGAACTCATACCCGACGATCTACATCGTCGGGGCTAGCGTGTCGCTTTAGGCACGTTAAGCCTCGATGAAGTGATCGTCGTTTATCATGTTTTGAATGATTTTGGTAAGTGTTTTAATTATGCTTCGCCAGCGATTAACTCGTTTTAGGGTTTTTTGTCGACGTTGGTTTAATTATTATGCTTAGTTAAATCTTTCAACGCATCTACCATCCCCAAAAGCAATCGACGACTTGATTTTCTTCGTGTTAAGTCTCAATTCACACTTTGAGTTGCCATCGACCTTAGTCCTGTTTTGAGATTTAACTCAAAGCCTGTTTTCAATTGTAATTAAGGATAGTGCCGGGGTTTCAGTCGGTCTTATCTAATACATGTGATTACCATAATGTTTTTATATGTATTTGTCATCTACATGAATGAATCGATGAATATAAATGTATTTGTCATAGATTACTCTTAAGGGCTTGTCTGTGATCAGTATATTTATGTTGGCCGATTGGTTCATATAGATTCACACTAGAGTATTAGCTAGTGTATCTACTTCTTGTAAGAGAAGGATTTAGGGTTCGGATTCGAAATCCGATTTCGTGATTTTCTCCGGGATTGAGCTGAGAGGGGAAACACGAGACCAAGGCACACGACAAGACACGACCGAAGAGCAAAATTTTCACAAATAGAGTTTTTAGGAATTAGGTTTTGCCGCTAACGCCACGACGAAATGGGCGTTACATACTGGGATTGGCGGCCCAAGATCCAACATGGCTAGAATATAACATATGCATGAAAACTCCCTGCCACTTAGTTGGCTGATTCACTACAAGCATCAGTAAAGTCTAGCCATCATCTACTTACTCATATACCGGGGATGCTCCTATACCTATCGGTACCGTGTCGCCATAATAGAGGCAATTGTTGCTAAGGGCTAATATTAGAACACACAACTTCATCTCCTCATCCCTGTTGTCCCACAATCACTGGCATCCAAGATTTCCCTGAACTAATAGATTACTCATCCAGGAGTATCCCACAACACTTGTGTAGTCGCGCTGTAAGATGCTTGGATGTACTTCCCTAAGGAATCGGTCCTTACATGCGAATACGAAACCTAACAACATAGGTGAGATTTCGCTTCGCGTGCTTCGACAAACTATGTTTTCCTTTTCAAACCCATCGACTCCACGATTTCTTGGACAAAGTAAAAGGCTTATTAATTTAAAATAGAATAATCATGTGAAACATTATTTATGTGGGACCCATTGTAAAGGGCAAAGAGGAGGCCGACTCGTGGTAGACCAAGTCTACCGAGTGGGCCATGGAGTGGATGGGTGAACTGGGCTCACTGGTCTATGGATTGACTCATGGGGCCCGACGATTAGTGACACGGGCCACATGGACCAAGTGCATGCGGTCACAGGTAAGCTTTTGGTGCACTGGGTTTGTGGTGTAGAACTGTAGTGGACCGGATGATCTGGCCCATGGGTCAGTGACTCCGGAGCGGTGTACTGAGTGTGCGGTCGACCAACGAAGATTAAAAACAAATGGAGGATTAAAAACAGATTGATCAATGCTGGAACAAAATGTAATTGTCATCAGAGGGAGAACTAGGAGGGCCATTATTGTACAAAGATTGATTTTGGATGTGGGGCCCATATGGTTCCCACTCGTTAGTGACCATTTCCTCCTCTTTAGCTTCTTCTCCGTCCTCTCTCTTGCACATGACCAGCCAAAGCGAAGCGACTGTAGAACGGGTGCTTGGCATCGCAAGCGGCAGGACTGGTTGGCGGCGGCGGAGGTTGGCCGCGAGGGAAGGCGTGGTGCCGGCGTCCAGCAGTAGAGGACAAGCACATGCACGGGGTCTGCTTTACCCAGCATGGAGGGTATTTGCTCGGGACGACGATGGCTAGGGCAGTGGCGCTTGTGCAGTGGCTGGTTTGGGTAGGCACGGTGTCGTCCTGCTAGGGACGGTGGAGGTGTCACCTGGAGTGGCCAAAAACAGCGAGGAGGAGTGGTGGCAGTGGTGGTGATGAGTGGAGTTGGCTGGAGACGGCACGACAGTAGAGAAAAATAGCCAGTCGATGTACCGATGGTGAAAAGAGGACTTTGTCCTCCTAGGCGCTCACAAGGCGCTCGACGAAATGGCAGTGCCCGACTATAGGATTCTAGCGAAGGCAGTGGTGAGCTAGGTGGCTAGGGGATGGCACGACGAAGGAAAGAAGGGTGGCGACATCCTGGATGCACACTAGTTGTTCATTGAAATGACAGCGGCTTGATCTATGGTGGCAGAGAAACATAGCCGTGGCTTTGCAGGCAAAGGAAGGAGGCGGAGTGATGGCGTGGCAGATTGGAGGGGATCGAAGTGGTGGCTTGTCGGTGATGGTGGTTCAAGGTGGCGAATAGCTGTGCGCACGGAAGTAGGAAGAAAAGGGGCTCGGTCCTCTTTATAGCTGTAGTGTGGCGCTTGAGGGCAAAGGTGGGGGTGTGGCCAGGGCACTAGGCCAAGTGGCCGTAACCAAGTGCTATGGCTGATTGGAGCGGCAGGGTGGCACAGGAGAGGGTGAGGACGTGAGGCTCATGGCATGTTTGACGCAGCATGGCAATGCACTTGACGGAGTGCAGCCATGCTGTGGAAGTCGGGGCGAAGGGGAGGCCATGGATTGCGGTGCAAGCAAGCAAGGTGGCGCGAGGGGAGTGGCTAGACGACACTATCGTGGGGTGGCCGTGTGTCATGCCCAAAAATTTAGCCAAATTTCAGACTATTTTGTGTATTAAATCGCTATCCAACAATCTAACCAAGGTACACAAAAATAACAAATTAATATACAAATACAAATGTAAATAAAACATAAATACTTGTAGAAAAGTCATTTAGTCCTTACACCAAAAAGAAACAATCAGCGGAAAGACGATCCTAGGGGGGCTTCAACTCCACTCCACAGGCATGCTCAACTGGGATATGTGGTCCTCTAACACCATCTTTGGCACTTTGACACTAAACTTGTAAAAAGTGGGAACTATAGCAAGGCCGAGTACCAACCATCGTACTCGGCAAGCCTCACGAATGATGTAGTCATGCAATGGGGAGACAATGGGAGGTCTATGGCTCTTTTGCATAAAGAATGTTGTAAACATTCGTAGTTTAAAACAATAAAACAGTTAATTAATGGCAAGATTAATCTTCACTGGACAATGCTACAGCATGTCAAGGCCCAACCAACCACCTGAACTATATAGAATCAATATGTGAGGTTAATTAATAGCTGGTTAATCGTCCATAACCGCGGACATGGCTATTCGAATAGTTTCAACTCTGGTCAGAGATGTACAACTATACTCATAAGACACAACGTAACATCTACCGAATCAATCAAAGAATCATTCATCCACTTTGTTTCTTCAAACAGTCATGCATGGGTGAATGCAAAGCGATTGGTGTAGCATAGAATTAATTGTTTGCTAGCCCTTAATTTCTACTCCCTCCATTTCATATTATAAGTCGTTAGATTATTTTTTTAGTCAAATTTTTTAGGTTTGACCAAATTTATAGAAAAAAATAGCAATATCTACAATATCAAATTAGTTTCATTAAATCTAACATTAAATATATTTTGATAATATGTTTGTTTTATATTGAAAATATTAGTATATTTTTATATAAATTTGATCAAACTTAAAAAAAATTAACTAAGAAAAAAATCAAACGACTTATAATATAAAACGTTGGAAGTATAAGGTTGTGGTGGGAGTATAAGGTTGTTGTGGGTTAGGAATCTTAACAGAAGTAGCCCGAGTGGCACATTGGCACATGGATGACTTGAGTGGTAAGAAATGGGTACGTGTGATGGGGATGTCTAGAGATATCCTGAGAGGAACCAATGTGGCGTACTATCGAGGGCAGGGAGACTTGGGGAATCTAAGAAATTCCATGCGCAAATAGTGTATAATATAAATGTTTACAGAAATCCATACATACGGCTTATATAGCATATCAACACCGTACCAAGATCAACCTTTTTGTGAAGGTGGCAGAGATAAAACAACAGATCTATGTGACAATAATCTAAAAATCATATAAGTACTTCTAAGTTCTAACGCGGTATACTAGCCAATAACAAAAATTCTTGCTCCATGCTGTAGCACTGGTCGCTGCTTTGATATGATAAATTAGCAGTGCTACCCATATCAACAGACAACTGCTCAAAACTGGCTTTTGTTCCAGTAGTTAGAAGCTCTTGTACATCCTTTTCATTTCTGATATCAACTTGACTTGATTCCAACCGTTTTATTAGCAGAAACTGCAATACCATTTCCACCTGCTTCATAGTAGGCCTCTCTTCAGCTCGTATCTTCAAACACAAGTCTGCAAGAGAAGCAATATTATTGATCTCTTCCTCAGTTGCGTCATTGAGAACATTTATGTCCACTATCTCTGAAATTGGCTTCACTTTGGTCTCGCTCTGAAAGTAATTAGACAAGCTTCGCGGTAGACCAGACTCATCTGTGAAAACAGGCTCCTTCCTCAGGAGTATCTCTAAAAGCACAACCCCAAAGCTATATACATCACTCTTCTCATTTAGATATCCACTATAGTAATACTCTGGATCTAAATACCCAAATGTGCCTTGAATCCTTGTAACAACATGGGTTTGGTCAACTGGAACTAATCTAGAAGCACCAAAATCAGAAACTTTAGCAGTATAATTTTCATCCAAGAGTATGTTAGAGGACTTAACATCACGATGGAATATTGACATTGAAGCAGAAGAATGAAGATAACAGATAGCTCGAGCAGCTTCTGTGGCAATCCGTAGTAAGTCGACCCAAGATAGTTCGAAATTAGTTCCTAAATCCACATGAAGAATTTGAAACAACGAGCCATTCGAGACAAAGTCATATACAAGCAATGGGACTTCAGTTTCAAGACAACAGCCAAACAACCTTACTATGTTCCGATGATTTATCTGGGAAAGGATTGCGACTTCATTTATGAATTGATTGATTTGACCTTCCTCAATAACAATAGACTTTTTAATGGCCACCACACGTTGGTCCGATAAGATGCCTTTGTAAACCATACCATGGCCTCCACGGCCTAAAATTCGGGCATGATTGAAATTGTCAGTTGCCTCTTCCAACTCCTCAATGGAGAAAATCTTTGTTATGTTACTTGCATTTTCATTTGATATTAATTGTTCAAGGAGAATGCCTTGATTTTTTCGAAAATACATCCTTCTAATTCTTCTTTTGATATCCCTTTTCCATTTGCGGACAATGAATATGCCATATAAGCTAAGAACTACAATGCCAAGTCCACAGCCCAATCCAATGATGATGCCTGCAATCATAACTCAAAATAAGGCTATCTCTTTCTTTGTTAATTCATATAAGCTAAGGTACCCTATCTACTGTTTTTTTAGAGTGATATGATGGAGAATTACCTAATAAAAGATTTTGCTGCTTTGTTGGCGCACACTTCATTTTTAGAGGATCGTATTCTGTTCTTCGAGGACATTCGGTACAGTAGAATCCTCCTATAGTATTGTGGCATATCCCAGTACAATTGTTTGATTCGATGCATTCATCAATATCTGCAAGTTGACGATACCTACTTATAAGTATTAGGAAAAGCTCAATGTATATGGTGTAGTGTGACCTTAGGAGTGGGTTCATAAATAGTTGATTATTGTTTAAACAATTCCCATAATGCTATGGCTATGATTTAACCATAAGAAGGGGCCTACATGAGATAGAAAAACTTGCTTCAGCTCTTATTCATGAGATGAATGAAAGAGAAAAAATATTTTCTTTTTTTTCATGGTAGACATTAAACGTAACGTGCACCTTAAGCTAAAGGTACTTTCCAAATGTATGTGGCTCATTTTATAAGTGCAATTATTGTTAATTTTTTATGCATTGTGGTGCACCCTAAACTCAAGTCTCTATCGTTATTAGGACATGCCATTAAAATTCAAATTCATGAGCAATAAATATTTGTAGGTATTTCCTCTCATGATAAATATTAAACGTGCATGTCATGAGAAATCTTCAGACATACCGAGACATACAAAACTTTTATACAGAATTTGTGAGACCTTTTTGCAGTGCTTGGAAGGTAGCTCACATACCTCTTAGATTAATTATTATCTACCATTGATTCTTAGAAGGTACATGAGGAATAGTAATTGTCTATGGCTGTAAGATCCCTTCAAGCAGCCAGAATACAATTCCCCGTTCCTGTTTCTGAGTTTGTAGGTTGAATATTCTCATGCAACTTTCTGTTTGTTTGGGCGTGCATATTGCTACTATACTATTATTATGGGTTGAGATCCTCTGACGTAAAGTCAGAGAGATGTGGTCATTGACATGTAGGCCTCACCACTCACGGGCCCATATGTTAGTGATCGCCCTGCTATTACCTCTATAACTTTCTTTATCCATTAATTAGTACTGTATTGATTAGAGAGGCCGATATCTATCAATCCTCATCTCCAAAGCCCTCGATCGTGAAGTCAATTTTGTGAATAACTATTTAATTGAGTAAGCAGTAAATGTCGAGACTTGTGTAAAAGACGGTAAAATGATTCTACTGCACAATTACATGGGTCAAGGTTTGACTGAACGAATGTACCACATATGTGCATGAAACAGCGAATCGATGAGAAATACTCCGTAATTGATTTAAAAGACACTAACTACCAAGCAAAAACTAATGCAGGAAGCAGAGTGGTGGTGAAAGATGTCTCTACCTGTGCAACCGTTCTGTACGTATGGGTTCCCTTGAAATCCTTGCAAGCATTCGCAACGATAACCCATGTAGATGAGATTGGAGGTGTGAACTGGTATGCATCTGCTCTTTGTACTCACACAGGCGTATCCAGAGGTATTCTGTTGTGCTTCTCGGCAGGTTAAATTGGCAACAGCCCATTCAAAAGTGGCTGATTGACCGTTGTCAACATAAAGTTCGGGCCCTTTACCATCAGATATCTCCAATGGGAAAGCCAACATGTGCCGAATTAATCCTTCATTGATGCTTATGTTGGTCACCTGGACGGTGTCACCCAATACGACATACGACGAAGATGTATTCGTACAGTTGAGATAGAATTCTTCTCTCGCAAAACAACCTTCTTCCAAGCCAAATGGAAACGGAATGCTGACGTTCCCACACCAACGTGCACAATTTGCTTTCTGTTCATATGGGTTATACCCTATTTCAATGAAAAAACTGTTTATCAGGCCTCCAGAGAATTTTCAGTTTCAGGGGGAAAGAAAACTTAGTTTTCGTAAAAAAAAGAGAGGGACAATCGAACACAAAATTTCTTTGATATATAGCAACCAGGGTCAGGTGGCCTACCACATTTTCCTGCTGCGACCTACAGATAGAACAGAACAGGGGCAAGGGTTTCCATTCAATGTCAAATAGAATTATTGAAGTCCATTTTACAACCAAAAACATGCAGAACAACTAAAAAACCTCAAATTCTGAAAACACAAACTTTTCAATCAGGATTTGTCAAAACCACTCAATTTAAACGGTAGACTAGATTTCGAGTACTCGTGGACATGTGGCGCCTACACGATTTTCCAAGGATCAAATGGTTTTTCTATTATCGGCCTATAAAACTTCAATATGATTCTCAAGTTTGAATATTATACGTAATATGATTCTCAATGTTACTATACGTAATATTTGTAACAAGTTTGAAAAGTGAATGATTTTAAAAGTTCTATATCTATAATAGTATCTGCCTTTTAAATTGGAGATGCTTTTCAATGTTGTAAAATGGAATTGTCCATTATTGTCAACATGGGAGAAAAGGGTACTGATGAGATGTATAGTGAGATTTTTTTTTCTGGGGAGACCACAAATGAACATGAGTTGTAAAATGCTCATAAGAAGAAGCTGAGTTGTGAAATGCAATGGAAGAGACCAACAAATTTATTGAACTTTTTTGACACCATGGATTCTCAAATATTTAAATTAATTCACATAAATCAAAAACTTACTGAACATTAACTCAGCTTAGATATTATGAAATTCTATGTAACGCGAGCAAAGATTGCAATAAAGAGAACAACACAACAGCGGTGTTGGTATTTCACTTTGGACCTCTTCCTCTCTTTTGTTTCACTTTTGCACCCCTTATCTTTCCTTCTCTGGCTCTGAACACAGCGCTACATCCCTACCAATGTCACTTTCATGTCCACCACCATTATCGTTGCAGTGTTACTGGCGGTGGGGATGCGCTTAAGCCCAAAGAGAAGCAAAAAGGGATTGAAATAGGGTCCAACGACTAAACAAACAAATCACTAAAAGTTAAAATTATAGGTACCTTTATCGCGTGTGCAACCATAAAGAATATAGGGGTTGCCTCTGTAACCATCGTTACACCTGCATATGTATCCATCTATAATCATCAAGTTCCCGTAGTCTGAGCAGGTGCTATTGCTGCTGATACAGGCATAATTAGTCTTGTTTTTGACCGTGCTGGCACAGTTTGCTTGATCCGCAATACTCCATGGTAAATGTAAATTGGCACTCAAAGTAATTTTGTCCCATAAAGATCCTTGTCCAGGCGATTTGAGTTCTTCTTTGGTGTGCCGAACAAACCTTAAATGGAAGGCTCTGACGAGATTATCCAATACGAAGGTGCAGCACCCGGTGCCGTTGCAGAGCTCTCTAGCTACCGTCTCTGTGATCTGTTCACTGGGACAGGAGGTTGTGCAGAGCAGCCTGGCTGCTTCCGACGCACCAATCCAGTACACATCGAAGTCGCAACCAATGATTTCCATCTGGACATCCCGGATAATGAAAGATCTCCCAGGAGTTGCCCATGTCATGTCGTACACATCCACACCGGGCCTCATAGGAATGGTTCGGTAAAAGGCGATGCGAATCATATTGAATATATCAAAAAAGCTTTCGGCAGCATTAACCAAGAGTACCTGCGTGGTGCCATCTCGTAAGAATAGCATGGGTGGATCCGCAGCGCCATCGCAAGTAAGCTCGAAATCGGGATTTCGGAAGCATCCGGGGCCGACGCCGAAGGGATAGTCGAAGGTCACGTTGCCGCAGTTCTTCAGGCAGCGAGCAAGCGTGGCTGCCGAGGGATGCTTCATCTTGCCCTGCAGGCTCCTCACAACACCCAACGATAGCATTGACACCACAACAAGCAAACGAAACTTGGCTCCCAACCGGATCATCTCCACCTGCGTTTCCTTTCCAAGAATTTTGGGTGTTTAAGCTATCCAAGAATAGAGAGCGTATGTATCGCTAGGCTTAAATTACTTCCTTTCTTTGACGACTGGTGTTCTGCTAATTCAGACTTCGCACTACAGGGCGGTGTTTGCAAATTGCATGGAGTGTTTCATTCGGGTCATTTGCAACTAAAAAAAAAAGAAAAAAAAAAGAGATCGAAAAGGACTCGCCATCGTCTAACTAGTAATGACAGACCCATTTTTTAAAAACAAATTAAATACTGCATGACCAGAATTTTATTGAAAGATGTATGATACTCCCTTCGTTTCTTAATATATGACACTGTTGATTTTTTGAGATATGTTTGATTATTCGTTTTATCCAAAAAATTTATGTAATTATTATTTATTTTATTGTGACTTGATTTATCATCAAATATTTTTTAAGTATGACTTAAAAATTTTTATATTTACACAGATGAATAGTTAAACATTGTTTAAAAAATTAACAGCGTATCATTCGTGTATTAAAAGACGGAGGTAGTATTATCGAGAATCGCCGTATTTTCCACGGCATGAGTCAGTCAATTCTGTCGTGCCGCGAATGGGTGGGTCAATATATGAGGACTTTTTCTCCCTAACTGGACTTGAAGACACACGAGTCAGTAGCACATCATGTTGGTCACTAATTGTTTGACTGCAATACATCACCATCACCATTAGAGGGCTAACGTCTGGCATGGGTTGTCGATGCATTAATGTGACTGTCACATTATTTGAGTCAATGGTCAACGTAAATCTGGTACCAACCATGTCTTAAAAAGACTTTTTTTCCATATCACATACATGCTGATACGAAACCAAAAGAATAAGAATAGAATGCCTTCACTTTTTTCAAACACCATTACATTTATCCTCCACTTTCTCAGACTCAAAAATTATCTTAAAAATGAATTCTTTGTTGAACAAATTAAAAACACAAAAATAAAGTCTTTATAGAACGGATGAAGCAGTTCCCTTGCGGCCTTGCCTAGTTACCCTAGCTCAGCTAAGGCAAACCAACTGATTGCCTGCATGCTAGGCTCTGTATCTCCGCATTTGGTTCGTTTGCTCTCAGTGGATATAGGATTAGTGTCTTGCAATTTTTCCGCAAGTAGCATAGTCACAAGACACTAAAGATACGAGTACTAAACAACAAAGATATATAATATGCAAAAATTGTAGAATCGAAAAGTAAGAACTAAGCCAACCAGAAAAGGAGGGAATGGTTGTAGTACCCAAAAACCAAAACTTTTAGTGAAAATAGAAGTTACCCTCAAATTGATGTAATTGATCTGACAAAAATAGATCGGCTGGTCTGACCGGGTCTTTGCCGTCGGTCTGACCGGTATTGATCTCCCGATCTAACTGCCCCGAAGTCGCTTCTGTCTCCTGCCGCAGTCACCGGTCTGACCGCCGTGTCCCCGTCGGTCTGATCGCCATGAAGCCGTCGGTTAGACCGCAGAACCCGGGCAAACACAAATTGAAGATCTATTAAAATAGATGACTATTTTATTACTTCTCTCTGTGTTTACAAATTGCAACAACAGCACTCCTCATGAAAATCTCGACTAAACTCGAAACCCTAACCAAACTAACAACTCAATGCTTTTCAAAAACGATACAGGTAGACCATACCCTTCCTCTCTATGTATACATGAGGTAAGCAGCTTAAAGTCACGAACCAAACTCATGCAAGAAGTCCTAATCCACCTAGGAAACCTTCCCATACAAGAAAGAAACTTTACATATTCCAATTATACCATTTTCGACTCCTTCCAAATTCAACTCCACATCCAGTACGCACACAATATCTCCATCGTATGCCATATGTAATCTTCACCAACCACGTGTATTAATTTTTAGCCTAAGTATCTTGTATGATATCTGACCATCCAGACATCACCTTATCTCAAGTTAACTCCCGATCCATCACCGGCAATACTCTCCCGAGACGTAAAGATTACCTACACATGAATCAAACAAAGAAACCATATTCGAGCACAAGCTATCTCCAACTGGACTCATTGTTAGCACACAACAGTATTACATACGCATAGTATCCATCTAGAAGCCATAAACACGAATTAACCACGGATATCCAATGAAACAACCCGAAATCGAAACCGACTCAGAGTCGCTCGGTCAGACCGCGAGCTTTCCGGTCTGACCGCAGAGATACCGTCGGTCTGACCGGCCTTACCTACCCGATCTGACCAGACCCAACAAAACAACAGTCCCTGTTCATCGTCTGAAAATTCAATCATCTCACAAACCACTCCGCCAAGAATCTCCAAATATCAAAACCAATAATCTCAGATGCCAATTGTTCATCACAACAAAAGAATCAAACACACTTTGATTTTACAATTTCTCCCTTGATTAACACATCGGCAAATCCATAAAAAATGTTTGTTTTGGTGTTTGGAAAAATAAAAACAAAAAAATGATAAAAAGTTCTCCCCCTTTTTAAAAAGAAATAAAAAAGAAAAAACTTGCACTGTTTGTATCTCTGTTTGTATCTTTTCTCTCCTTTTGACAATGATTTCATCAAGCATAGGAATTATGTTCAGTTAATATTCAAGAGCTTAATAACATACATATAATAATTCATGTCATGTGTTGCAACAAAGAGAAGATGAACCCATCAATTATATAGCAAAGATTTGACAATTAAGTTCAATAATGCAATCAAGATTCATGAATTCAAAAGATTTATAATGCAACATCTTTACAAACACATAGATTAAAAAATAAATTCACACATATAGACCTATTGCAATCATTACTCTTTCCCAAATTAGGTTTAGCACAAAACAATCAACAGATTTTTTCATATTTATTTGAGCCTATTTTGCTCATATTTTTCTCAATTATTCCGGGTACGTCCTTGTCGTCAAGACTATTTCCAAAGATTCGGCACCAATTATTTTTGCTCATATCAAAACGTCCTTGTCATCAAGACTGTTTTCAAGGATTCGGTATTCATTTTTTTTCTCTCATAAATATTTTTAATTCTCTTGCAAAATGAGCAATTTCAAAGCTATTTGAGGAATAACAATTCAACAAAGCATATATATAAGCATTTACAATCCAACCTATGTATTAGTATCAATATTGCATATTTTATTAATTCAAATATGAAATTTAAGTGTCATGCATCATCTCCCTTAACAGCAGTATCTAAATCTTATGAAAATACTAAAAATCATACAAGCTATAAAAAAGACAAATAAACCTTCAAAGTATTGCTAGCATGAACAAGGAAAACACTATATGCATAATACAAAACTCTCTTTCAATTTGTTTCTTTCAATTGTTGTTTGATAAAACCAAAAGCACAAAAACTCCCCCTCAAACCATGCCAAAAGAATGAATAATTCCCAACTCTCCACGAAGAAAAGCAAAACGAGATGAATCCAATGGTTTAGTGAAAATATCCGCAAGTTACAATTTTGTATCCAAAATTTTCAATTCAACATCTCTCTTCTCAACATGATCCCTCAAAAAATAAAAACGAATATCAACGTGCTTTGTGCGTGAGTGTTGGACAGGATTCTTAGCAATGTTAATAGCACTTGTATTGTCACAAAAATGAGGAACCTTTTCAAAAACAAGACCATAATATTTTAATGTTGAAATAAGACAAAAAATCTGAGAACAACAGCTAGCAGCAGCAACATATTTTGATTCAGCAGTTGATTGAGTTACACTAGATTATTTTCTAGAAGACCATGTAATCAATGATGTACCAAGAAAATGACATGTTTTACTAGTACTTTTCCTATCAATTCTACAACCCACAAAATCAGCATCAGAATATCCACTCAAACATATAAAAGATGAAGTAGAATACCAAATTCCAAACTCAAGTGTATGATTCAAATACCTCATTATTTGCTTGACCGCTTGACGATGTAAAGCACGAGGAGAAGCTTGAAAGCGTGCACACAAACACACAGCAAATTGTATATCTGGCCTAGAAGCAGTTAGATACAACAAAGATCCAATCATACTTCTATACTTCTTTTGATCCACAGCTTCACCATCTTCCTCATCAGGAATAAGAGATTTCAATCTAGCAATTTCAGCATTTAGAGATTCAATCATGAACTCTTGTTTTTTATACATCTTCTCACATTTCTTATTTTTTGCACTTAAAACAAGAATAGCTTCCTCAAGGAAACTCACCTCATTGTCTTCATACTCTGAATCCGATTCACCACGAGCCATAAAGCAAACATCGAAGATGTTCTTTTCCTTCTCTTTATCTTCATCACTATCAAAATCTATGTCGCTTAATGGCTCAAAAGTAGCATAGACTTGACTCAACATCTTCCTGACCAGCTCTTTGGATTTCTTACCCTTGTACGTGCTATTCGACTTGGGCTTGTCGTCCTTGGTTTTCTGTCCACCGTTGTCTTCCTTCTTGCCTCTCCCAAGCTTAGGACAATGTGAACGAATGTGACCAAGTGCACCACATTCAAAGCAACGAGTTTGACCTCCTCTTTTCATGTACCTAACATTGTTGATAGCTCGAGAAATCTTTTTAGCAGCCAAAGCCAAGTCCTCCTCCTCGAACTGTTCGAGTTGCTCATCGGACATGGCATTAATCAAAGAAAGAACGATAGAATTTGACAAAAAAGCACCAACATCCAAAGAAGTTGAGGGAGAAACCATAGCACTAGACTTAGAATTTACCTTGCGAGAAAGAATATTCATCTCATGAGTTTTGAGTTTTGTGTAAAGTGAATCCAACTTCAAAGTAGACATATCAACAGACTTTTGAATAGATGTAACCTTCATCTCCCAAATAGACATATTAAGATCATTCAAAAAGTGACGATAAACCTCAGATTGTGTGTAATTTGTGTCATAAGCAGAATCAATAGATCTAAGATCACTCAAAATCTTATTAAATCTACCAAGATAATCATCCAAAGTTTCTCCAGGTTTCATCTCAAATTTTATGTATTCCTTTTTGAAAAGATCTCGACGAAATTCTTTAATGTTAGTAGTTCCTTGATGAAAGTTTCTCAAGGCATTCCAAATTTCATGGGCGGTTTTAAGATGTGACACACGATCAAAATCCAAACGAGAAATTCCACTCAACAAAATATTACGAGCTTTGCAATTGTTATTAAACTCAGTTTTGAAAGCTTCAGTAGAAATTTGATCGGGAATCACATAAGGAAACGCAACCTTTGGCCAAATATCATAATCTTGACACATAATATAAGATTGCATCTTGTCACACCAATAAGTAAAATCCGAACCATCGAAAATATGTGGCTTAGTTGAAAACTTGTTAGCCATGGCTTAAAAACTTTAGATCGGTAAAAATCCAAAGAAAAAAAACGAGGCTCTGATACCACTTGTAGGATTGAAAAGCAAGAACTAAGCCAACTAGAAGGTGGGTGAATGGTTGTAGTACCCAAAAACCAAAACTTTTAGCGGAATTAAAAGTTACACTCAAATCGATGTAGATTGATCTAACAAAAATAGATCGGCCGGTCTGACCATGCCTTTGCCATCGGTCTGACCGGTATTGATCTCCCGGTCTAACTGCCTCGAAGTCACTTCTGTCTCCTGCCACAGTCACCGGTCTGACCACCGTGTCCCCGCCGGTCTGACCGCTGTGAAGCCTCTGGTCTGACCGCCGTGAAGCCGCCGATCTGACCGCCGTGAAGCCGTCAGTTAGACCGCAGAACCCGGACAAACACAAATTGAAGATCTATTAAAATAGATGACTACTTTATTACTTTTCTCTGTGTTTACAAAGTGCAACAACAGCACTCCTCATAAAAATCGCGACTAAACTCGAAACCCTAACCAAACTCACAACTCAATGCTCTTCAAAAACGATACAGGGAGACCACACCCTCCCTCTCTATTTATACATGAGGTAAGCAACCTAAAGCCATGAACCAAACTTATGCAAGAAGTCCTAATCCACCTAGGAAACCTTCCCGTACAAGAAACCAACTTTACATATTCCAATTGTACCAATTTTGGACTCCTTCCAAATTCAACTCCGCATCCCATACGCACACAATAGCTCCATCGTATGCCATATGGAATCTTTACCAACCACGTGCATTGATTTTTAGCCTAAATATCCCGCATAATATCTGACCATCCGGACATTACCTTATCTCAAATTGACTCCCGATCCATCACCTGGAATACTCTCCCGAGACGTAAAGATTACATACACATGAATCAAACAAAGAAACCATATCCGAGCACAAGCTATCTCCAACTTGACTCATTGTTAGCACACAATAGTATTACATACGTATAGTATCCACTAGAAGCCATAAACACGAATTAACCACGGATATCCAATGAAACAACCCGAAACCAAAACCGACACAGAGTCGGCCGGTCAGACCGCGAGCTGGCCGGTCTGACCACACACATACCGCCGATCTGACCGGCCTTACTTGCCCGGTCTGACCGGACCCAACAAAACAACAGTCCCTGTTCTCCGTCTGAAAATTCAATCATCTCACAAACCACTTCGCCAAGAATCTCCAAATATCAAAACCAATAATCTCATATGCCAATTTTTCATCACAACAAAAGAATCAAACACACTTTGATTTTACAAAAATAACTATTTAAACAATAAAAGTTATTGTCCTATTATGTAAGAAACAATAAATAATACAGTGGTTTATTAATTCAGCCAAAAATCCAGGAAGATCAAGGTTAGATTGGGGCTGGTTGTTGAAGTTCATAGGTAAATTTAGGAGGAAATCGTTTGTCCCACTCACCGATTTCTTTGCGCAAGGAATTTGCCATCGGAGGCGAGCCTATTTGGGCAAAATATAACCAAATTTAAACCAAATTCAGACGAAATGGGAGCAGGGTTTAAAATTCCGGAATGAAATTTTCAAAATTTTGAAAATTTTGGTTCTATTGGACCCCCTGATATGATATTATTTCGACCGAAAATTTTGTTTTTTTTAATTTTTTGTGAATTTAACAATATTTGTTCAAATTTGACCAAATTTTGTTCAAAAATTCAAATAATTTCGGACCAAAATTTCCGAAATTTTGGTATTTTGGCACCCCCGATACAAATGGCAAAACCGAAAGATTGAATCCTGAATGGGAGTGAAATTGTGTCTTGGACCTTACCGAACTGGACGAAATTCGAACCTTTCAGTCCGACTCCCAAAACCCTAATCAACAGAATGATACCAACCAGGATTTGTTCAGATTAATTAATATTAGGGGCTTGCTCGCCTGTGCTTTATTGCAGCCGGATGCTGCTGCAACTACAGTACAGGTAGCATGTTCATTTGAGTGAGCATAAACATGTGATGGAACCTATAAGTTATTGCACAATTTCTCAAATAGAAAACTTACGGAAATAAAATTATCTAATCAATGCAGAGAGAGAGCACTGGTTGATCCAGTAGAGAGCAAGAGGAGGATTTTAGTGGGAATCACCTTTGGCGACTGACTGGCATTTGGGGAGTACATACACTAAACTAACACGTGCGGTAGGCTATCTGTAGCTCATATACAAACAATCTGCACCCAAACCAGTGCCAAATATATGAACAACTGCAGAAATTCGCTTAGGCAATACTACAAACACCTTCAGTGTGCCAAAACGGAAGTAAATTTAAACCATGCAAATGGAAACGAATGAACCTGCAGATGTCACAGTGTTCATGAAGTAGCTGCTGCCGGCTGCCGCCGCCGCCGCCTACTTCGGTAGTCGAGGTGCTCAACATCGGGATTATAGGGCTCGGGGACGATGACAACGGAGGCGTGGCGCCGAGCGACGACCGATGAGGATGTGCCATGTGCAGGCGTAGAGACAGGGCGCCGGGTACTGGCAACTGCGCCGGCGGAGAGAGTGAGATGAGAGCCTTGTCTGAGGCGACGGCCGCGCTTCAGCGTGGAGTACTGTGGCAGCAGTGGCGTGCTCGAGCGTGCCACTGCGGCGGCAATGCCGCTTAGGCTTGGACCACGGGCGCCCTCGCCGCTGACGGGTAGGAGTAGAGAGGGCTGCACCGACGACGGAGAGTTACCGGCGGTGAGGGTGGGGCCGTTGAGCCCATGCATGCATACGTGCTTTACTCACCAGCAATTTGCTCCTCAAACTAGCACGGCCATCAGGCAGCAGTGCAGCATCCACGTTCGGTCTGAGAGGCACAGTAGTTAGGCTTGTTATTACGTTCTTTGTTATTATAACGGGGCTATCTTTGATGAGGCCACTTAAAAGATGGTATGACTTAAAAAAAATGCATGTATGACCGGATATAGCCTCGGAAAATGGTGTAGTCATCCAGTATCCTTAGTGGACCCACACAAAAGTAAAAATACATAAATTTGATATTATTTTCAAGTTTCAGGTGTATGTGTGTCCGCGTTCTTGGTAGTGAGTTAGAATTAGCTATATTTCTCGTTTTCCATTAGCACACTTTTCAAATTACATGGTTAGTGCGAAAACTTTTTATAAAAAAGTTGCTTAAAAAAATCCAACAAATTTATTCATCAAAATTTAATATATTAGTACTTAATTAATCATATGCTAATCACATTTCTTATTTTACGTGTGGTTAATCAATCCATTTAAACTTCAAAGAACGCAGCCTGAGCCACATGTATGTGACTAAAGTACATCAGAGCGTGTCCATATCATTCTCATATTATAGTGGTATCGTAATGACTTAAACTCTTAAAGTGTATCAGAAGCTACTGGTCCTGTCTTCAATAACTTATGACAACACATGCATTTTCTCAACTCCATTTAGTGTGGAATTGTAATATTCATGTACCTTTGCGACACAGTGGCCAGTATATCGAATATCTAAAAATAACAATTATATTTTTACGTTAATAGAGGGGGGTGTATGTTGTCTAGACGCTAGTATTAAAACATAAAAAAAAATTACCACGGCAAGCTAGGTTTGTTTATCTTTCTTTCCTTTTAATTGACAAATTTGTACAACAGACCCTTCTTGTTGCACTTCTTGTTGCAGGCCTAGCTACAACCTTGAGACTATTCAGTTCAACAATTCTCAGGGTAGGGTGATCCCAACTTATCACCACATCTCTGCACAGCATTGTAACCGTAACCCTTGAGATTAAAGGTTATTATTCCGATTGGTTTCAATTAATTCTCATATTCGTACTCGTACTAACGAGCTGTTCAGATTAAAAAGGTGTTAGTTTTCTGGGGGCTTTTACGTGACCTTCGATCTTCTAAGCCATGTACTCCCCCTTTCTTTTTTTTATATGACCTGATTAGTTCATGTCAAACAAATAACACCAGAGGGAGTAACAAATAAATGGAAACCAAATTAAAATGGAGATAGAAAAGAAATGCAACAGTGAGTCCTCTTGGCCACAAAAATGGTGGCTGTTGGGTTGGCTACCATAGTTTGCCACATTTTGCACACATTGTGAGAAAATCATTTGTCGCATTGCCTTAGTTATGACGTTAAGATTTAGGTTGGGTATGCAGGCATGGGAGACTGTTGGCAATTTTTTTGGTACAAAGACAATCAGGATCAGAATACCTAAACGCCTTGCGATGATATGAACTTATCAACTACCTCGATCTAGCAAAAACTAAATCAAGATAGGTTTTGTAAGACTAAAACCGGCTAGCAGAACCGATTTAGATGGAACAAAGTATGAACACCTATCTTGTGAGCGAACGAAATATTTACGGGACAAACCTATAAAGGGATTTCGCACTCTCACAGTGAAAGCGGACAACTTACGGCGCAAATCGACAAAGATAGACAAAACTAGGTTAGAACTAGGCAAAAAATAGATGCGATATTGAAAAAAGTGATTCAATTGTCTAAATGTGTTGAAAGTATATTGTCTATCCAATTAAACCGGCCTTGGCCCTTATAAATGGGTTGGTCTTGCCTCCTACAGGATCTCCTCCACGTCAAATTCGGGGTAGAAACCATTAGAACTAAAAAAATAGTTTCCCATATAAGAAAACCCGAGACCCAGTGAAATTCGATCCGGACTCGGACTCAACCGGTTTGACCGCCACCAGGTCAGACCAATCCATAGGCCACGGTCAGACTGGCCCTGTGAAGAAAAGCCGGCGCCTTCTAAATTTTGATAATATTTCTCTATTTTGATTTGAGGTATCAAATTTGGGTGTAAACGGAGACATTGTGGACATGGCTGTGTGAACTTGAGATTCTCTCAACAGTCATTTCTTCCACAACGGTATCATTGGTCATTGTGGGAAGCCGGTGCTCTGTCTGCCGCTGTGTGTCCGGAAACTGCACCGGCCCCAGATTCATTTCTCTGATTGGTCCTCGCCGTGATTCCACATGGAGCTCAGCCAAGGACGTAGCAAGTTTGATGCCTGGACAGCGCAAGTTGTTTCCAATCAGCGATGCAAAAAAAAAAACGATATGTAACATGAGATCCGCACTACTGTTTTTTTGGTGCTATCTGTATGAATCTCAAAATGGCACAAAATGTGTAAAACAGCAGTTCATGAAGCTCTGATGTATCACGTGTCGTAGCATTAAGGCGAGGGGTATTCATAGACATCGTTCATATTATTAATTTATAATTTTATATTTTTTCGCTCTCAGTTTCATATGTAATAAATTCAAAAAAGGGAATAATAAAAAATTCAATTCATAATTTGTATTTTTCTTTATGATTTACTAATTCAGAATTAATAAATACTGAGTTATTCCTCAATTTGAAATCTCAATTGTAATATTTTTACTATTTAATTATTCTAGAACATATATTAGCAAATACTGAGCTGATATTGATAATTTAGAACATGTAGCACTTGCAGATGTGCGGCCTAATGACTAGTAAACAAAATCGAATAGATGATTGATGTAATCGTGTATGAAGATGGTTCCAAAGTGTGTGTGATTTCCCGTGCATATGTCTCGGTTTTTAACTATATCACCAAATTCCATGGCACCTCGTGCCAAATCATTATTGTGGCAACTGTTTCCAAATACTTTACTGCAACTACTGTACGTTACTAGTGTGTGCTGGTCTTGTTTTTTATGGATGTACATGTACCTACAAAGGGTCCAAGGCTATATATTAATCAGACGAAGAGATCGAGGTGACTGTCCGAGACTCCAAGCATAGAATCCAAGTGTACATTTCTACAAGTACGAATAGTTATACAGACAGTTTGCACGTTAGAATGCGTACTTGCAAGTCGCAACCAGTCTGCATCTCCTGCAGTGTGCATGGCATGCATATTGGTAAGCATAGGAGCCATTGCCGCTGCTGTCGACCATGCCGCCGCCGTGGGGTACTGATATATCGGGCCCACCTGTCAATAACCTTTAAATTTATTTAAAAAATTTAAAAAATACATTAAAAATTGAAATATTATATCTAATTAAAAATATGAACATTGAAATCATTAAAATATATCTCATTTAAAATAATAACATTAAAATCATTAAAATATATCTAATTAAAAATATGAGCTGTGATTAAGTCCGTTTAAAAATCATTAAAATCGTTATGAATATGAAGAATGCATTAAAAATATATTTATAATTTTTAAAGAACTTATAAATATAATTAAAATGAAGATAACACATGAAAAAAATATATTTATAATTTTTAAAAACTCCTACAATGCTATGATTAAGTCCATTTAAAAATCATTAAAATCGTTAGAAATAAGAAGAATACATTACAATATCTTTGTGTTATGTTTTTTTGTGACCAATGTACGTGTTTTAACTAATGATGGTTTTTCTTGTCAGAATTACGCCATCAAGCTGCTTACGCGGGCGACGCTTCAGTTTTCGTGGTCTCAAGGCCGCCAAGCAACACTAAAGCAAGTTATATGAACTAGACAATTTTTATATTATATATGACATATGCTGACTAATTATATGCAACTCTTTTCGTACATATCTAGTTTAATTAATTATTGCGTACACAATGCATAATTGTTCGTGTGTACATAAGTAAATGAATTAGTAAATTAATTATTGCTTACATATTAATTATTAATTACTATATTGCATACACAATACATAATTGTTCGTGTGTACATATTAAGCAAGTGAATTTAGAAGTTCTTCATAGTCAAGGAGACTAAAATTTGACTTTAGTCTTACCTAAAACAACAAGTATGTAAATATACCATGTACCTTTTGTATGTGTACTAATTTTCTGTATTATTTAATGTTACGAACAGATGGGAGAGTCATATGAAGAAAGGTTCCTCTTAGACACCATCAATGAGGGTAGCAGCCAGTAATACATGTCGGACGACCAAGAGGATTGTGGGCAGTACAGAATCCCAAGCACCCATGATAAACTCTGAACTTCACTCAATACGCTCAGGGATCTGGTTGTCCCCATCTTTCGGTGAATTGATGATAACTACGATTTGGGAAAAACGTTGACGACCCGACTACAACTGCAAATAGGAATTAATTCTCACGATAAGGCGGGGTTCCGAAGACAAGTAATTAGGTGTTCTAGCCGACACACGTAAGTACAAGGTAAATAGTAATGACTATAACTTTAATCTAAAAAAACCCAAGAAACCCTAAAGGGGTATCTAGCTATTTAAGGGAGTGAAAGGACGTTCATGGGGTCCCTAGGGTTGTGCTCCACCATATTGGGGCGCACCCCACATGGGCCCCACTTGGACCGAGGTCCCAAATTAAGTTACAAGCCCATAGTCCAATTATAGGTGACGTAGTACTTTGTTTTGATGATTGCATGTGTCTGAGAAGGAATTTGGAGATGAGACTGGATCCATTGGAAAGAGCACTCCGAGACCTTTCCATCAAGTACTCATGGGGCCAAAACGGAGCTCGTAGACATATTTGGCGGTCGTTTGAAGTTAGCACTGTAGCAGGTGGCCGAATTGGATTCTAGAACTTCGACAGCTTGATCTTGTTGCCTTCCGCTTGACCTATGATATGAGAAATGGTTGTATCAATAGTAGCCATGGTCACATTATCTTCCCCTTCTTCACTGAAAACCATGCTCTGTTTTTCCATATGGCGCTCTCCGCGTAGTCCATTTAAAACAACCTGTTTCTCTCAATCAAAACTTGGTAAACACGAAGTAGCATGATTAGGAATAATATAACTCTCTAGTTTGCAATATTAATCTATGTCTACAGGTGGTTCGAAAACTGAACATATGTAAGCTTTGTGCACCAAATATACTACTCTATCATTATATTTATGAAAGATATGAAATATAGTATTGGTTGGAAATGGCAAATCAGCAGCAAATAATTTCTCCTTCAAATTATCGAGCTCACAATAGTCATCAAACAAAACATAGCCCAAAGTACTTAAAGAAGATAACAATTCATGTTCCTCACTTCATTAGCAATATGAACAACATGCTTAAAATCAGTACATAAAGAATTAACACTAGAAATAGCATGTTCATTCACTAGTTGTGGCATTGATATAAGTGAAGCATTATCACACAACTCTTTTTTATCACAAGGAACAACAAACAAATCAACTTGTGACAAAGAAATCTCAGCGATGGGTTCCACCAAAGGTTGCTCTACTATAGCATGAAAAGTAGACATGTATAGCTCAGCTTGAGAATACTCACGTTCATTTATCTCAGCACCATTTAATTTACCTTCCAAACTTTCTTCAGACATCACAGGTGCTTCATACTTCTCCTCTTTCTTCTCAAGTACATCATTCTCCTCCTCCTTTTGGTAATTGTTCTTCTCAAGTACATCGTTCTCCTTCTTCTTTTGGTAATTGTTTACTTACTGCAAATTATTAGTAATAGGAGGCAAAAACATAGCGTGTTGCTTTTTCATGTCCTCCTGTATTTGACTTTTAGCATTGCAAACAAGTTGTAACAAATGAGAAAGAGATCTATAACTTTGACACGGAAGCATGTCCTGAATTTTTTGTTAAGCCCATGTAAAAACCTCAATTCTGTAGCTTCTTCACATTAATTTAAACCATAACATAATAAACAAGCATGCATATCATGATAGTATAAAATAACAATTCTGGTATCGTGTTTTAAACTTTGCAGTTTGTTGAGCAGAATATCAGCATAATACATAGGAACATAAACATCTCTGAAAATATTGTTTTAGTTCTTTTCAAGATTGTGGCATTTTTTTATGCCTACACAGATATTTCCAATCATAAGAAACTTTTTTCACTAAAATAATAGAGGCACACATAACCATTTGTTTCTCAAACCAATCATGCTTTTAAATTCTTTATCAACTGCTAGCTCCCATTTAATGTAAGCATGAGGATTATAATTTCCTACGAAATAAAGTAGAATAGATTTGATCTTAGCTACAACAATGTCACTTGCCTCATATGTGTCATGTTGATGACTCCTCATGTCTCGATGAAGATGTTGACGTTGAGCATAGTTATCCCTAATTGTTTTGGGTATCCCTGTCATTGTTAGTAGAAAATAAGAAACATACACAAAAATATGCACGTTCCTATTAACTACTAGGTAATGGAAGCTCAAAATACATACACTCAAGCTTTTAACCAAGCTCTTACAAGTCCTTACCAATGCAAGCGAAATGGTGACATACACCGACTCAACCAAGCATCCCAATAAAGGTTGAATGTATTGATGCCTTGTCAAACATTTGTTGTATGGCTGCAATCAAATCTGTAGAGCTTTGGGAAGGCTTAAATATATAGCAAAGGAATAACAAATGATCAAATCAGAGAGTGCAAAGTTGAATAATTGTTCAAAGTCAGTACCGTGCTGGTCTTAGGCTAGAACATACTGGAGACGTGAGCCTAGACACAAACGATACCACAAGATAGCACTAGGAATAACTCAAGCACAACTCTGATATACAAAGGAAACTAAAAAATAACAGCTGAATTTCTCTTTTCTTTCTTTCCTTCTTTCTTTCTTCTTTCCTTTTCTTTCTTTCTTTTTTTGGTGCGGCTTTTTTTTAGCACCTTTCTGCCTTTTTTTATTTTTTTATTTTTTAGCAAAAATGAGTCAAGGACCTGAATGCTAGAATACAGGGAATCAATTATAAATATAAAAATTACAGGGACTCAGATATAAAAGTCTAAACCCTAAAATTTGAACTATACAAAAATGAAACGCTCTCCTTGTATCGATTCCGTTTTTGCAAACGAAACTCGAATTCGACACCAAAATTTTTTTACAAGTTGTAGGAACTCACGGTATGGAGAGAAAACAACCGTATTGTGGGGAGCTGGAGTGGGAGGCGTGTGGTGGGGAGGTGGAGGGGAAACCGGTAGGTTCAGATTTGGTGTCTAGATAAAAAAAAGAAACTGATCCATCAGATCTTTGGCCGATGTGTGCTTTAATCTTCAGATCAGTGTTTATTTTATATTTGGATTATGTTGCTGTATCATCATGTTATCATCGGCTGATCGATTGTTTTGGCTATCGGCCTATCAGCCGATACGTTTTTGCCCTATCAGCCTATCGGCCGATAGACCTTTCATTCTGCTATTTTGCATATCTTGTCAGTGGTAGGATCAAACTGACTGGCACGCCTGCGCTTCATCAATTTTAGGACCTGCACTGGAGCTAAGCAGATCTCCCAGGCCTTCGTGTGTCCGCGCGCCGGATCCACATCGGCGGTACGGATTTGGCGTCAACAGATGTGAGCAATAGTTGTATCAATAGTAGCGATGGTCACATCAACCCAGGACGAACGCAAGGAGAAGGCATGGTTCCACGGAAGAATGGGTTTTACAAGGACATCCACACGTACAGGAGTCGCATTAGAAGCAAGATCGAGCAGGAATCCATGGTTCGGAATCTGGAAGCAATGGTCATGGGCTACGATCAAAGATTGGCCGACGAGGTGGCAAGACAAGTCGATATACGACTAAGCCAGCTGAGCCAGGAGAACCGGCCATCTGAACCTCACGTCTTGGCTAATCCCGCAGGCAATCGAAGCAGCTGTGCTTCTATAGGACAAATAGCAGAACAAGCTAACGAAGCTGCAACCACGCCACCTGTTGACAAACCACGACAACCTGTGGATGAAATCATGTAGCGGACACCGTGTGAGCTGCATATTCCCTTCAAGAACCTATGAATCAAGGTATGCTCGTAGTTTGCACATGCTGCTTTGTGGCTTGTGAAAAGTGGTGCATATGTTACTAAGTAACCTCGTTTCTTGTGAAGGTGGGCATGGCATGGCCATACAAGTGGAGCAAGACCAGACATACCATTGTATGTCGATTCCACCTTGGTACTCAAAGGTCAAGATGGAGCGGGTCTGCCTAGGCTTTGAGGATCTCGAGTTGGACATCCCCGGAGGAGATGGGGAGATGAAATTAGGAGAGACAGCCTATGCCATCATACTATGGTGCAAGCGCTACATCGTGCTTCCCAGGTGAGCAGTGGCATTCGTTCATACATCTCCACTGCCGCAGCCTAATCATCTGTCTCCACCATCTTCTCCATCTCCTCTGTAACCTCAATCTCCACCATCTCATCCGTCTCCACCGCAACCTCTATTTGCATCGTTTCCTCCGCCTACACCACCGTAAACAGCTGCATGTAGGCAACAACGGTCTTCCCCACCTCGTCGCGCGCTGTCAAAGTACACACAAACGAAAAAGCCAAGATTTGACGAGCCAAAGAAATCCGCTGCCACGAAAAGACCATATAATATGACTGATGAGGAGACTGACAAGGAAGTGAAAAGGTAAGTGAAGGAGCACTTCAAGCCGCTTAGTCCAGAGAGGAAGGCTCCAATAGACCCAACAACGAAGGCCTTTTTTCAGAAGATGAGCGAACCGATGAGATCTCGCATAGTATCAGACTACGACCGCTCAATACGTAAGTCTTATCAGAAGATTACAAGAAAGTCAAAAGTTTTCCCCCAGCTTGGAATGCAAGCAAAACAAGCAGTTGACCCGATGCAATCCGAACTTGATATTAATTTACAACAATTTATGGAAGATATAAATCTTAGCAAGAAGCAATTGCTGGAGATAGCCCCTATAAAGAAGGCCACAGCAGATGATCTAAAACACCCATATAACTTCGGCGCACCACTTGTCAAGCCAGAGCTAGTCAAGAATCTATCTACACAGATGTACCGATTCCATCAATGGTACGTGGAACAATCAGCTCATTGTAGGGTCATGTTCGCTGCAAGGGTTAAAGACAAAGATTTTTTTCGTGGGTTGTACGATATATGGATCAACTTCAAGGATGTCTATGACGTATACTAACAAAGCGCGCTTAACGTCTTTCTTCTCAATTGCTAGGTTATGTAAGTGTCGTTGTAACACCCCGATTTTCGCCCGTCGAAAAATTTATTTTATTAAAAACCTATTTTCAAAAATTTGGTTCTTTGAGTGTACTTAGGATTATGTGCCAAAGATCTTAATTAATTCTTTTCTTGTGAACTCACATTCTCCGCCAAATCCGTTCCCTCCAAAATATCTTTCCAAATAATTTTCCTTCCATTCGGAGATCCTAGCAATATTTGTTTCCGGAATCCTACCGCCAACAAAAAATTTTGTGCAGTTACATATCAAAATTCGACGGCCATTTCTCTCGTCAAATTTAATCGTGCACCGACGGAACCGGCAAAAGCCGAGTTTTTCCTTCTATTCCTCTTTTCTCCAAATAAAATCCTCATGTTCGGATTTTTGAATCCAAGACGCACCCTAAATCACTCGTCCAATTTTTACCCATTCTAAATTATTTTACTTTCTTCTCACTCTATTCATTGCAAGCCAAAATACTCATCTACTTTCCTGAACACACGAAGCAGCAACAAGCAACAACCATCCTCTCCCAGCATGCATGCATGCACACGTCCTTCATTTCTCTGCCTCCTCAGCCCCATGCCAAAACAATGGTTAGGCACCGTCCCTGCAAATCGGAGATTAGGCACCGTCCTGCACTGTGCACTGACCACGGTTAGGCATCGTCGCCGCCTACTCCGCCGAGCAAATGGCCATTTCTGCACACGGTCCAGTGCGCCATGGCACCGCGACGAGCTCACTGGTGTCACTCGTCCACACCAAAAGGTGTGAACCGAGCTCACCCATGCTGCACCGGCCACTGTCCTCGCTCTACTGTGCCTCCCTGCCGACGACGACCGCCGAACAGGATCGTCGGCCCCACTCGGCCGATGTCACACCCTGAAGTTCTCCCAAATCGTAAAAAATCAAATTTAATAATTTATCTGAGAAATTGTTTAATTAAACCTGGAGAAAAACCCAATTAAATAATGCATTAAATAAGTGAAAATGGCAAGGGGGAATTTTTCTTGAGTTCCCCATGTCAAAATACATTAACAGGATTTTTAGTGGAATTTTCAAAGCCCTCAAAATAATTTTAACCAATTAAAAACCCTCAAGCGCAATAAATAAATCCCTGGGAAATTCTTTTTGCTTTTCTTTTTCTTTTTCCTCTTCTCGGGCCGTCGGCTCATTTCCCCCCCTCGGCCCAAGCCGCCATCGCGCGCGCCTCCTCCCCTCTCCTTCGACCCAGCCGGCCCAAGCCGCCACGCGCCCCGCGCCCCTCCTCCTTCCCGGGCCAGCCCGAGGCCATGGCCCGAGCCGCCCGGAAAGTCCGCGCCGCCTCCCCCGCGCCGCGCTCGCTGACGCGTGGACCCGCCGCGGCCGAGTCCGTCTCCGACTCGGCCGGCACCGACGCGTGCCCGTGCCGCCGCAAATCCCGGCGGGATTCCCGCGCGCCGCCCCTATTTATCCCCCCCCGAGGCGCCTCCCCTCCTCGTTTTCCCCGCGCTGCCGCCGCCCTAATCCTAGCCCGTGAGCACCGCCGTCGCCGAAGCCGCGCCGCCGCCGTTTTCCGCCGTCGGTAAGCGCCGCCGCCGCCGCCCCTTTTCCCCTCCGCGCCGCCGCCGGAGCGCGCGCCCCTCCGCCCGCTCCGCCGCCGCCGCGAGCCGCCACTCCGCCGCCTCCCGGGCGCCGCCGCCCGCGCACGCCGCTCGGCCCAAACCCTAACCCTAGCCGCCGCCGCGCGCGTAGCCGTCGGATCGGCCACTCGGGCCGATCCCGGCCGCCCGTTCCCGTCCCGCGTGGCCGCCACGTGGCCACCGCGTGGCCGCCGCGTCGGCGCCACGTGTGCGCCACGTGGTGCGCAGCCGCCGCCGCCGCGGCTGACATCAGCCCTAGCCGCTGACGTCAGTCCTAAGGGTTTATTGCGTAATAAATAATTAAGGATTTTTCTGTTTTAGTAAAAACACAGATAACTTCAAAAATTCATAACTAATTCATCCGGACTCCGTTTTAGTCCGTTCAAGTCTCAGAAAATTCATAAAATGTAGAGAATCCACTAAAAATAGTTTTATTCTTTGTTTCAGTAAACTTATAGCATGTATTGTTGTTTGCTTTGTTTGTCGTGTAGATTCCGTTAATTCCGACACTCCCGTTTATTTCGAGATCGTCGCAGAGGTAGCTTCAGCTCAAGAGCAAGGCAATTCATACTTATTCATTTGATCATGTTGTACCTAAATTGCGAAACAGTCTTATTTTTCTCTAAATACTGCATTGTTTTATAATGTCATGTATGGGATAGTTTACCTATCGTACTCAGCCTTATATTGCAATTACCTTATTCCTTTGATAGCTTGGGAAATAATTTGAGTAGTTGCTACCATAGAACTTGCTTAGCCCTGCTTAGAAACATTAGTTCACAATTGGGCCATCGCCTTCACCGTCTTAGGCCGCCCCCGGCCTCCTCCTGCCCGGCCGTCGCCCGCCGCCGCCGCCGTCGTTCCGCCCAGCCGTGCCGCGCTGCCGCCCCGACCAAGCCGCACCGGCGCGCTGCGCCAACTCCTGACCGGCACCGCGCTCGGCCGTCTACCCGCGGCCCGCGCACCGTGCCGCGCCGTCGCCCAGCCGCCGGCGCCCTCCCCAGCCGCAACACTCTCCTCTCCTCTGGAAGAAACGGAGAAGCAGGAGCAAGAAAGAGAGAATGAAGAGATAAGAAGGAGAGAGAAAAAGGAGGGAAGAGAAGAAGAAAAAAAGAAAAGAAAAAGAAAAAGTAAAAGAGGTGGGACCCGCCGGTGGGCCCCACTATCTCTCTCTCCGCGGGCCCTCATTGACCGAAGACTTTGCGAAAGTCTATATCACCTCCCTCTCGTTGTTGGGCCAAGCCATAAAGTTCTCCACAAGAAGTCTACCAAACCTCCCCCGCATTCATTGGGCCAACCGGCCTGATAATCTATCCAAAAGTCCATAAACCTCCCTCATTTCCTCAGGCCGAGCCCAAGAAAATCCATTTCTGCAAAAAGTCTATATCATATCCTCCAGGCCGAAGTCCACCAACAAGCCATCCTCCTCACCAAAGTCTAACATATATCCCTCTACTCACCCAACCCCCTCTATTGAAGTCCATCTTGCCTCCCCAAGCCATTCATTCCTGTTGGGTTGGTAATAAAAAGATAAAATATAATGCTCCTCCCCGATACTGCTTTCCGCGACTACGTCGCCACGCGCCGCGCCGTCATCTGAACCCCGAGAACGACTAACTTATTGAACGGCTAACCTCTAACATTTGACCCATTGACTCACTAACCTGCTGACACTCTAACTTACTGACTCACTGACCTCTAACTCACTAAGCCCTAACCCCTAACTTGCACTAACCCGCTAACATTTACTCCTTAACGCTGTGTGTTCGTTTGTTACCACCAATCGAACACGTGGTGTGCGAGGGCAATCCGCGGGTTGACCATCCCCAGGCTGTACATCGATGACCGTAGTTTCGTGCGAGGACCGCCGCTGGGTGTGCCGCTGTTGGCGCAGAATTTCGACCCGTCCAGCAACCAAACGGGTTCCGCGTTACCACGGCGGCCTGGGAGATCTGCTTAACTCCAGTGCAGGTCCAAATGGCTTGCCTAGTCGTAAGTAGAGCGTGCCAGTTGATTTGATCTGCAATCAACAAGAAACAAGTAAACCATATCAGAAAACAACGGCCGATCGGTCAATAGACCGATGACACATTGTCATAGCCCAGCCGATAGGGCAAAGCTATATCGGCTCACTTAGAAAATAAGTAAAACATGAATCTAATCTTATCGGCCTTCATTGATATGTAGATCTCAACTAATAATATCGGCCGATAAGGATAACAAAGGTAACTACACTAGCTAGTACTCTAGTGCAAACTTATACGAGCCAATCGGCCAATATAAACACATCAACCATAAAGAAATCTTAAGATTACTTCACGATCGACATATCTATACTTATCGATCTGCACATATAAGTGGCAAACACATGCAAGAAACATAAAGCAATCACATATGTTAGATAAGACCGGCTAAAACCCCGGCACTATCCTTAATTACAACCGAAAACAGGCCTCGTGTTAGATCTCAAAACAGGACTAAGGTCGATGGCAACTCAAAGTGTGAATTGAGACTTAACACAAAGAAAATCAAGTCGTCGATTGCTTTTGGGGATGGCGGCTGCATTGAACAATCTAGCCAAGCATAAGAATTAAACCATCGTCAGCAATAAACCCTAAAGCGAGTAAACCACTGGCAAGGCTTAATTAAGATACCTGTCAAAACTATTCAAGACATGATAATCGACGATCACATCATCGAGGCTTAACGTGTCTAAAGCGACACGTCGGCCCCGACGATGCAGATCATCGGGAACGAGTTCTTACCTCTGCTCCGAGGAAGCAAGAACTCGTCGAAGAAGACCTCTTGCGAGGGTTGGCGATGCGCCGAAAGTAGATTGATTTTGTTGTGTGATTGATTGAGAGAGAGTTTGCATGTACAAACTATCGGGATATTTATACCCGAGGCTACAACAGAACCCTTGTAGGGCACGATCTTATCTACAACTAACAAACAAGTCCTTGCGGCAGACTTAAGCCACAGATTAGATCTACACTACTTAATTTACAAGATACAATTGCCTAAAACCGAGCTTTATCTCTATTTGGCAACTTCCTTGAAGCTTACTTCGAGCCCAGACCAAACCCACGTTGACACTATCAGCTCACAACCCGTATCGGCCCACTACCAAACCAAATCCGTATCGGCCGATACGCTCTTTATAGCAACGCTTCCCCAGTCCGATACGGTTACTGGGTCCGATACGAAGCCTGGTCCGACTCCAACTCAATCCTTCCTCTCTGCTTTGGTTTCCTCTTTTCTTTCCGAGTCGATTACCAAAATCCGTCGTTAACACATGCCCCCCAATTCCGCTTCATTATATAATGTGGCGGAATTAGCTCCAAGGAACTCATCGACTTCTTTGCTAGGTCTAATCTGAAAACCGCACAGATCCAGATTCGAACCCTTTCGCCGCCGATTCAACAAACTCCTCGTGTTCTTCAACTCCAGCGACCGCTCGTTACTCCATCAACATCGACCCCTTCCGCATCGATCCCTTCTTCAACAATAATGGCTTCCGCCCCATTCTACGCCTCTGAGATCCCCGCGGTAAGTCGACTCGTTCAACCCTGCATTATAACTTTCCCCGTCAATTTCTCCAAGTTAGGGTTTTACTCTCTGTTCCCCCCAAGCCTTATATCTTCATCGTCGTTCTCACGATTTAGGTCTTCAAAAACCAAATCTTGATCCCCACTGACGATAAATAACATCGCTTTCTCCTGGGCCCCATGGGCGACTGTGACCCAACCTGGCTAATCAACGCCGAAACCGACAGAATCCCTTTCAGGCAAGCCAAGCCCACTGTCTCGGCGTGGAAGCACACCTTCAGGTCATGGCCATCAAAGCTAAACGGATACAGGACCTGGCACAAAAGGATTGCTGCCGTCAAACAAGTCCACTGGGACGAGATTGGAATCGGCCAATGCATAACTCTGTCCCTGGCCGATACCAAGAAAAATGAGCCACTAATGTCAGCTGCCAGCTACTTCTGGTCAAGTACCTTGAACGCCTTCATCTTCAAGCAAGGTCCGATGACCCCAACCCTCATAGATATCAAGGTACTCATAGGGCTAGACATCGACTCTGAGATTAATCCTTTCAGCCTCCTGATAAACAGCAGCCACAAACTGAAAACCAAGAAAATTGGAGGCTGGTCTGGGTACATCTCTGAGCACATGGAACAAGGATCGGTCTCAGAGCGAGAACATGTAGCATTCCTGACATTATGGTTAGAAAGATTCGTCTTCTGCGGATCGACCTGTGGCCCCACAACAAACTGTCAGCACCTGGCTCAGGCCCTGGTCAGCAAAAAACGAATACCCCTCGGCCGATACCTATTAGGAGCTGTATATCGACTACTCCACATTGCCACACAAGACTTGATGCTGAAACAAACCGTGGCACACGGGGGACCATGGTGGTTTATCCAACTGTGGCTAACAATTCATACCAACACCATGGTTGATCGGCCACCTCTATCGGACTCGCGCTTCCCATCGAAGTATGCCGATCACAAAGACCCCAGAAGCAGACGATGCATGTCCTATGGAGAAGCAGCCTCCGTCTACCCTGGCATAGATCAATCGGCCGATGACATGGCTACATGGTTCATCCGTTTCTTCACCGGCCCTCCATCAGCCAAGATGGACATGTTCATCTATACATCGGACCAAGACTATGAGCTCCCAGATGATCTGCAATTGAGCTTGGTAAACGATGACATGGAGTCCAGAGAGGTGTTTATGATCGGCCTGACTCCATGCCTGCTCCCAGTAGGCATTTTTCAGGGAAGGAGCACCAGCCTGTCCTATGAATTTTATAACCCAATGACAGCTGCTAGGCAATGCGGGCTTGGGCAACTTCCCATCAGTTTATACCTTCATAAACTCCTGGAGAGCAGAGGCACAGTCTCATCGGCTTTAGTTATGAGCAAGGCGATGGAGATCGAGCTCCCAAATCTTGGTGACTGTGATCGGCTACACCTAAATACCTTTGTCCACATCAATTTCCAAACCTGGTGGCAAGAGTGGGCCGCTCATATTTTCCACCAATCGGCCAGGTTCTATGTAACGGAGCTTATCCAAGGTATCAGTCCCCAAGTACCAGATGAGCCGATCCCTTCTGTGAGCAACAGTGGACGGAAGATTTTCTATGCTCAAGCCGTAGCTCCATCGGGGTCGACCATCCTAGAATCCATCATCGGCCTCACTGCCCCGAAGATACCATCACTGCTCCAGGGGCCGATGATCAAGGAGAATCCCAAGAGGAAAGCGCCATTTAAAGGCAAAGCCCAAAAATCCAGCAAAAAAGCCAAAGTTGACGACCAAGAAGATCTCGAAGAGCTGGATCCCTCCATAGAAGAGTTTCTCAAAGAACAAGTAATGGAGGAAGAAGTCGATGCAGCTGCTGCCGATATACATGAAGAAAACACATCGGCTGAAGCTACCAAGGAACCATCAGCCGAAACCACTGAGATCCCACCGGCCGATGACCAAAGTGATGCCCCCCAACCGAAAAAGACCAGACATGCAATCCACAAGGTAAACACAATTTCTTCTCCGTGCTCACATAACCCCTTCCAATTGCTTAACTTTAATTTGATATCCTTTTCAGGCTGTGGCATCATCTATACTGAAGGAAAGAACTCAATCGGCCCCTCTGCCAAGGACTAAGAAAGCAACCCTACAACAGCGTGAGCGGGCTAAAGCACGATTGAGGACTCCGTCTCCTTCTCCAGTACCTTCTCCGGTCGCCTCGGTAAGAGTTGATTTATATATTATCATGCCAATTTCACAACCCTACTTACCAATCCCTTGCTTTTCAGCCTAGGGCCCCAGCGCCTTCGCCACATCGGCCAACCCCATCGCCTACTGCCTCAACACAGCAAAGGGAGGCCGATGCAAACATCACCGATACTCCAACTCTGGTAATGAGACCTAGCCTGATCCCCTTTCGTCAGCTCCCAATTGACAAGACTGACCTTGACCTATGTTGCTGTTTACAGAGCCTAGCCGATATGTTTTCATTTGACATCGGCCAGTTTCTCGATGACGAGGACAAGGAACTGCCCAGCACCACCAAGGCGCCGATCTCTGACGAATTAAAGAACCGACTGTCCGATATTGGGAATCGGCTAGAAGCCTCGCTGGAGTGTTTGGTAGAAGACTGCTCCTCCATCAGAGCCAGGGTACAAGAAATCCAAGACGAACTGCCCGAAGACCTGATGGAGATCCTCACACCGGCCATCTTCCTGGAACAATACCGATTCAAGCTTTTCAGGGCGAAGGAAAGACTTGCAGAGCGACGAGAGCGCGAACAACTGGAATCGGCCTTGACCGCTAGCAAAGCTCAAGTGAACGCCGATAAGACCAGGTTGGACGAGCTAGCGGTGGAGCCGATTGTGCTGAAAAATAGGCTTGAAGAACTCCGTCGTCTCGAGGCAGAGCTAGAATCGAAGCTGGCCACTACACGCCGAGAAATCCAAGAAGTCGAAGCCGGGATAGCTGCATCACCCAAGGTCATAGAAGATCAGACGACAAAGCTCAAGGCATCGGCCAAGTACCTCGCGACCCTAAGCAAATCACTGAAACCGATCCCAGGGACGATGGCCGATGATGCCCAGGCTATTGAAGACGTTGAGCAGATTCGTCGTAAAGCCATTGCTGCTATTGCGGACTTCATAGGGTGATGTAGCATATGTTATTTTTATAATGTATAAACATACACCTTATCGGCCATGCAGCCGAATTTGTTTTGAAACAGCCTAATTTATTGCTTCTGAAATCCTCTCACACCTTATCGGCCGTGCAGCCGAATTTGTCTTGAAAATTCCAGCCGCATATATCTTTAATATGAACAATCTCATTATAAACAATCTCATCGGCCAGAGAGCCGAAGTCAATTGCCAACTGAAAAATCCAATGCGAGAACTCCTGTATATATATATGCCCCCCAAATTTTGGAAGATGAGGGCTCATATTCTGAAATTTTGAACTAAGGGCGATAGTATTTACCGGCCATCTAAAGACGATGCTTGACTACATCGGCTGTAATCATAAATCGGCTAGAGGGCCGATCATGAGTCAATCCAGATACTGGGATAATATTGTTTCAAGTATTTGCCATTGAGAGCTCGTCCATAAATCTCGCCATCTAATCCCTTGAGCAGATAGGCATTGTGAGGAACACATCGATGAATTCGAAAGGGGCCTTCCCAATTAGGTGACTATTTGCCGAATTTATTATCTCTGGAGCCAATCGGCATTATTAATTTCCATACAAGGTCTCCTTCCTCAAACGATTTGGCAACGACCTTTTTATTATAATGACGGGCTACTCTATCTTTATCACGCTTGATTTTCTCTAAGGCCCGTAATCGAACATGTGCCAAATCATCCAATTCATCAACCATAAGATTATGGTACTCATCGGCTGTCAAGTCGTCTTGCAAAGCAATCCTTCTTGAGCCGATGGCGGTTTCCCACGGCAGTACAGCTTCATGCCCATAGACTAGCTCATAGGGAGGCACTTGGATTGCACCATAGCAAGCCATCCGATACGCCCAAAGGGCATCGGCTAGCGTTGTATGCCATTGCCTCGGCTGTTCGTCAATTTTCCGCTTGATTAATTTGATTAAAGACTTGTTAGAAGCCTCCGCCTGCCCATTAGCCTACGCGTAGTAAGGAGAAGAATTGAGTAATCTGATGCCCATGCTGTCAGCAAATCGGACGAACTCGTCGGACACGAAGATTGATCCCTGATCGGTAGTTATTGTCTGAGGTAACCCAAACCGATATATGATGTGTTCCTTGACGAACTGAATAGCATCTTTGGAATCAACCTTCTTGAGAGGAACGGCCTCAACCCACTTTGTGAAGTAATCTGTAGCCACTAATATATACTTGTGTCCCTTACTTGATGGTGGGTTAATCTGGCCGATCATATCTATTCCCCATCCACGAAACGGCCACGGCTTTATGATTGGATGCATAACCGATGCCGGTGCTCTCTGAATTGCTCCAAATTTCTGACAATCCTGACATCCTTTATAATACTTGAAGCAATCTTCTAGCATGGTTGGCCAAAAATATCCGACGCGCTTCATCAGCCACTTCATTTTATGGGCTGATTGATGGGTGCCACAAATCCCTTCATGTACTTTGCTCATAATGGTTTTAGCCTCCTCAGGACCTAGGCATTTGAATAGGACACCATCAACCGTCCGATAATATAGGTTATCGTCCAATAAGACATAGTGTAAAACTTTATATTTCATTCTGCGTGACGCCGATTGGGAAGGATTTCTCAAATACTCAATGATATCAAACCTCCAGTCATCGGTGTGCACGAGAGCAATCTGAATCGGAACGTCTTTAACCATCGGCCTGTATCCCGATGCCCCCTGAGCTAAATCATTGGCTTCGAAATTCTGCTTCCTGGGTATATGCCTCATCGTGACGATCCGGAAACCGTGTAATAACTCTTTGCACTCCTCATTGTAGGCTTTGAGAATATCGTCTCTGCACTCATATTCCCCAGAAAGTTGACTAATTACTAGCTGTGAATCACCAATGATTTCCACGGCATCGGCCTCGACTTCTTGTAATAACTGCAAGCCTTTAAGCACCGCTTCATATTCTGCTTGATTGTTGGTGTAGTAAGGCTTGATCGTGAAAGCGAACTCAAAACTTGCCCCCCGAGGGGATATGATGACTAGGCCGATACCGCAACCGTGTCTGCAGACGGATCCATCGAAATATAATGTCCATGGCACAATGTCTGCATATGCGACTGAGTCATCTCTATGTTGAACGATGAAATCGGCCAGGGCTTGTCCTTTGATTGCTTTGGCCGATTCATATCGAAGATCAAACTCTGTTAAAGCAAAGATCCACTTCCCGACTCGTCCTTTCAACACAGGGGCCGATAACATGTATTTCATCACATCGGCCTTGCTCACCACGATGCACTCGTTGGAAAGCAGGTAATGCCTCAATTTAGTACATGAAAAATATAAACAAAGGCATAATTTCTCCACCGGCGTGTACCTTGTCTCAGTGTCTAACATTCTCCTGCTGAGATAAAAAATAGCTCTTTCCTTGCCGTTAACATCTTGGACCAAGACCGAGCCGATGGATTTCTCATCGGCTGATAAGTACAATTTGAATGGAACTCCTTTTTGTGGAGAAATTAAGACCGGCGGAGAAGTTAAATACTCTTTGATATCGTCTAGCGCTTTCTGTTGCTTGTCACCCCATATGAACTCTTCGTCGTCCTTTATTTTCAATAGTGGAGTGAATGGCTCTATTCGGCCCGATAGATTTGATATAAAACACCGGACGAAGTTGATCTTGCCAAGCAGAGACTGTAACTTGGTCTTGTTTTCTGGAGGCTTGATTTTCTTAATGGCATCGATGTTCTTCTGTGTGATTTCAATCCCCCTCTCATGGACCAAGAAACCCAAAAACTGACCGGCCGATACGCCAAAGGCACATTTGTTAGGGTTCAACTTCAAACCATATTTCCTTGCCCTTTCTAGTACCTTGCGTAAGTCGGCCAAGTGCATATCATGTTCTCTTGACTTTACGACGACATCGTCTATATAAACTTCAATCAGAGAGCCAATAAGATCATGAAAAATGTAATTCATAGCCCTCTGATACGTAGCTCCAGCATTCTTCAAACCAAATGTCATGACGACCCATTCATATAGGCCGATTGCCCCTGGGCATCTGAAGGCTGTCTTATGAATGTCCTCTTTAGCCATAAAGATCTGGTTGTAACCCGCGTTTCCGTCCATGAAACTAATGATCTTATGCCCAGAAGCAGCGTCGACTAGCAAATTGGCCAACGACATAGGGTACTCGTCTTTGGGCGTCGCCTTATTTAGATCTCTGAAATCGACGCATACCCTTAGCTTGCTGTTCTTTTTCAATACTGGAACTATGTTGGAGACCCACTCTGCGTATCGGCAGGGCCTAATAAAGTTGGCGTCGTAAAGTCTTGTGATCTCTGCTTTTATGGCTTCGTGCATATCGGCCTTAAACCTCCGAGGAGCTTGCTTAAAAGGCCGATAGCCTTGTTTGATTGGTAGCCGATGTTCTACAATCGATCGGCTTAATCCTGGCATCTCATGGTATTCCCATGCAAAACAATCTCTGAATTCTTTCAAAAGATCTATCAAATCATTCTTGTATGCCTTTGGCAAATTAGCGCTTACATACGTCGGCCTAGGCCTATCACCTATTCCTATATCAATTTCTTCCAACTCATCAGCCGACGTAAAACCTTGCCCCAACTTGCCGTCTAACTCATCCACCGCGTCATCCGTGTAGGGGTCATTGTCAACGGCGGATGGTGCATCTTCGCTAAAGTAACCGCTTGTCTTGGTCTTCAATTGTCTCGATGTCGCAGTCGGTTACCTTGAGGAAATCGGCGTCCCAGACTCGCCCGGACAAGCAGTCGATTCCCTCCATCTCCCAAACTGCGAGATCGGCATTGGCGACATGTACTGACCGATCTGCCTGCACGATCTCGACTTGGTCCCCTTGCCATTGCATGAGGCATTGGTGCATTGTTAAAGGGACACAGCAATTTGCATGGATCCAATCTCGTCCCAACAACAAGCTGTAGGAACCCTTTCCATCGAAGACGAAGAAGGTGGTGGGAATTGTTTTGCTGTCCACGGTGAGTTCCATGTTCAGGACCCCCTTCGCCTCGGATGCGTTGCCACCGAAGTCCTTTAATACCATATTTGTCTTGATAAGATCTTCAGGTACTTTTCCAAGCTTCCTGAAGGTTGGGTATGGCATTAAATTGACCGCTGCGCCACCATCGACCAGCATCTTCGTCATCGGCCGCCCGTTGATGAATCCTTTGATGTACAACGGCCGTAAATGTCTGTAGCTGGCGTCAACTGGCTTGTCGAAGATGGCTTGGTCTGGTGACAACCGTAGCCTGGCTGAACCTTGTTCATCATCGGCCATCGCTTCATCGGCCGCCTGCACACTGTATTCTGCTGGCAATATAAACACCATGTTAACAGACGCCGATGCCATTTTTTTACCTTTTGAAGCTGAGTAGCTCTGAGCTGTATTGGAGGTGCCCTCATCAGCCCTGGCCACCGTGGATTTTATCCTCCACTCTTTTTTGGTCTTGGTTGGCCGATGGGGTATTTCAGCTTGTTGCTCTTGGATTTGCTCTCTCCTCCTTAACCTCTGAACCCGCCGCTTTTGTGTCTTGGTGAATACATCGCTTGGGCACCATTGGGGGTTCTGGACTTGCTCCTCATCTTCATCGTGTTGATCTCGGTGCATCGGCCCTAGCCTTTCATGCACAGATTTCCGTTGCTTGGTCGGCCGATGCGTTTGTCTGCTTGAGCTGCCCTGATAAGAATATTCTGCACCACTGCATGCAGGGCACTCCTGGATAGATGGCAACCTCATCCCTTCATTCCAGCAGAAGCGAAAAAACTCGCACTCCCAGTGTGGGTCGTAGGAGTTGTCTTGATCGGC
>BDMV01000004.1:14334266-14370529 GCA_008326285.1 Oryza officinalis
GTCCAAAAGACATGACTGTGCACTCAAACAACCCATACCGAGTAGTGAATGCTGTCTTCGGAATGTCCTCCTCTCTAATCCTCAATTGGTGGTAGCCTGATCGCAGGTCTATCTTGGAGAACCATGTTGCTCCCTTTAGCTGATCAAACAAATCATCAATCCGAGGTAACGGGTATTTGTTCTTGACGGTCACCTCATTGAGGGCGCGATAGTCGACGCACATCCTCTTGGTCATATCTTTCTTCTCCACAAAGATCACCGGAGCACTTCAAGGTGATGTACTCGGGCGAATATATCCTTTCTGCAACTGCTCATCAACTTGCTTCTTGACTTCTGCCAGTTCATTGGCTCCCATCCTATAGGGTCTCTTGTGTATCGGGGCAGTTCCCGGTACTAAATCAATCCGAAATTCAATTTCTCTCTTTGGTGGCATTGTGGTTATGTCATCCGGAAAGACTTCAGGGTACTCTCTAACAACAGGAATATCCTCCAACTTCTTAATATCTTTCCCTTCTTCTGTGACCTGTTTCGTCCCATCTACTTGGTTCAAGCACACTCTCTGCTTCTGGGGTGTCGGCGACTGGAATTTCACGACTTCTCCTTTCTCATTAACCAGAGTGATAGTGCGACTAGCGCAATCGATAACTCCCTTGTGCCTTGTTAACCAATCCATCCCAAGAATGACATCTAGGTCCTTGGACTCAAGAAGGATAAGATTGGCTAGAAATTTAGAACCCTGGATTTCTATTTCCACAGAGGGGCTATAACTGACAGAGGTAGAACTACTTCCCGGGGTGTAGACCCGCATTGGTATCTTAAGTTCCTGTTTTCTTAGACCATGCTTCCCCACAAAATTCTTGGAAATAAAGGAATGCGTTGCACCAGAATCAAATAAAACTGTAGCTGGGACTGAGTTGACAGAAAACATACCCAGTACAACTTCTGGTGCTGCTAGCGCCTCTTCTGCCGACGCATGGTTGACGCGAGCATGAACAAACTTGGGTCCTGCACGCCTTGGCTTCGGACACTTGTCGGCGAAGTGTCCAGGCTCGTTGCAGTTGAAGTAGACAAATGATTTTCCGCCGGACTCCTTCCTGGGTTGAGTCGATGGAGCTGGCTGAGCTGCGGCCGTTGGCGGACGCGGAACCGGGTTGCGATTGGGCTATCCCCCGTTGTTGTTGCGGTTGCCGGAATTGTTGTTGTTGAAATTACCAGGTTGGTAAGGTCGATGTTGATGAACAATCATTGTAGTAGGTCCACCCTACTGTCCGGCAGTGAACCGGGGCTTCTGTTGACTTCCCTGCTGCGTCCTGAATTGGACTGCCTTCCTCTTCCGATCCATCCTGTTGCGTTGATCCTCTTGACAGATCGCCTTATCAACTAACTTCTCGAAATCAGCATAATCCCCTGAGATTAGCTGGTTTGCCAATTCATCATCCAGGCCGGAAAGAAACTTTTCCTGCCTTTCCGCATCAGTGCGCACATCCTCCGGAGCATAACGTGCGAGACGGTTGAACTCATGGAGGTACTCCGTCACTGTTCTATTACCTTGGTGGAGTGCTCTAAACTCCCTCTTCTTCTGGGCTACTATGCCGTCAGGGATTTGGGCTTTCCTGAAACTGCGGCAAAACTCCGTCCAAGTGACCTCCGTTCCGGGTGGACGGGTAACCAAATAGTTATCCCACCAAGCCGAAGCGGGACCTTGCAATTGATGGGTAGCGAAAGCGACCTTCTCTTGATCATTGCACTGGAGTAGATTAAGCTTCTTCTCAATAACATGAAGCCAATCATTCGCTTCCATGGGATTGGTAGTACTTGAGAAAACCGGCGGTCTGACACGAAGAAACTCTGGCAACTTGGATTGGGGTGGTGGTTGATTATGTTGGGCCTGCTGCTGCTGCTGTTGAGCTTGTTGTTGCATCTGTTGCAACATTTGCTGTTGCATTTGTTGATGCTGCTGCTGCATTTGCTGCATCATAGCCGCCATCATCTGCGTCTGGCTAGCTAGCACTTGAGCAAGAGTGGGATTATCCAGTGGTGGAGGAGGAGCGTTGGTGTTTGTTCCATTAGTCTGGGATCCCTCTTGTCCGTTGTTGTTACCACTTGTCCTGGTGTTGACCATCTGAAGGAGAAAAACCAGCAGAAAGAAATGGACAAGAAAGAAAACAGATTGCTCAGAACAAAGCTTTAATATATTATTAATTTAACTGTAATTGTTGTGATCTAACTTAAAACACTTCCAAAACAGCACGCAAAAATCCTTAATAAGATAGCCATACCATAGGCACATGGTATCGACCATCGGCTAAACCCCAGTGCAACAACCTAACACACAGCAACTAACAAGCAATCAAACTAAGAAAACGGAAAAACTAAGGGTAACGAGCCTAATGCTCGGAACGGTTTCCGGAATCCACCATGGCAGTGTCTCCACTTGTTGGCTCTGAACTTGAACCACTGCCGTTGCTACCACTGGGTGTGGCGTGCAACCAACCTCCGCTACCACTGGCTGGACCCTGGTACGCAGACGCCGGGGCGAAGGTGATGGCGAACCCTGGTGGCGGCGGCGGAACTGGCGTTGGAGCGGGTGGTGAATTCCTTGGCGCAAGCTGGATACGTACAGGAGCGGTGGTCCTCTTCCTTGGCATGGTGCGAATCCTGAGTCCTCCTAACGCTGGGTGTCCTCGCAACCTAGCATTATCGACTTTGAGTCGCGCGACTTCATCCTCCAAACGGGCAATCTTGATCAACTTCTGGTCATTAAGAGCCTTGGATGCCTTGTGGAGACCGACGTGCATCTTGTCCAGACCCTTCATCACCGTGACCATCCGTCCGAAGGTAGTGTCGTTCTCCTCCGCTGCAGATCAGTAGGTGCTACTGGTGGAAGAGCTACCGCGACGAGGATGATAACGGAACACCGAGCTGTGGAGAGCGTAGTCGTGTAGTTCTCACATCCTGGCCATCATCAAGTAAGCCGCCTCCTGACAGGCATGCTCGTCAGATCCTCCTGAAGCGGTGACCACCATATTGGGAAGACTGGTGCCCACGAAGCCATGTACTTCCAAACGGACTCGGAACGGGAACTCGCCACTGAGAGGCTCGATCGTGGTGTACTCCGGCGCTTCAAGGTACCCTACAACCAAAGTCATACGGGCAAGCTCTGCCATGAAGCCTTCCATATTCTGACCACGGTGCGTCGGGGGATGACCTGCCATCTACAGAGGGCAAAGGAACGGGACTCAACTTATGCTCAAAAAGAAAATTTTGATGCAAGGAACCCCTTTTTTTTCAAAAATCCCAAAGACCACACCACCATTCCCAAATTTTTCCCAAAGCAATTTAAAATTTAAGGGAAAATGCACATGAAAAATTTTAGAGGGCTCTTAAGGTTTCCAGTTGGCTTGTCCTACGGTCAAGGTCGGCTCTGATACCAACTTGTCACGCCCAGAAATTCACTACCAGAATTTCCAAAGCAAATTGTGTATTAAAATCCCTGTCCAGGACCAGCCAGGGTACACAAATGACAAAGTTGCCATACAGATCCACGTCTTACAAAACAATAAAAATCTCTTACAAAACTACAGCGGAAAAAAGAAACAACTAATCTAAAAAAAACTAAACACTCGCAACGTAGCGACTCCACTCCACAGGCATTCCTCAACGGTAGCAACAAGCCTACTCTTCTAAAAAGTCTTCCTCTGAAACAACCTCCAACTCTGGTGTGGGGAAAAATAAAGCAAGACTGAGTACTACCCACTGTACTCAACAAGTCATACCGGAAAGGAAAATAATGATGCAAGTAATAACAAAGGAGAGCTGCAATGGTTATTTTGCATAAAATACGCATTTAAAAACAATAGTTGAAAACAGTAAAACAGTTGAATTAATTAGTCATAATTAAACCATCACTGTCCAACGCTACACCACGTTGCGACAGGCCCAACCATCCACCTGAACTAAACCATTTCCATTAAGTCAAATTATTTAAAGAGTTCAACTAATCACGGTGAATCTGGTTGATCGCCCATAACCGCGGGCACGGCTATTCGAATAGTTTTACTCTGATCAGAGGTGTACATCTGTACCCACAAGACACAGTCCTACAACACATTACTGTGCGCCGACATACCACCACGGTATACCGGAAAAGGAGCTGTGACAGGACCCTTCGCATAACCCCCTCTAACCAATCGTACCACCTCGGGTTTCCCCCCACTCCTCAAAAGGCAGTGGGCAGCCCCCCTCGAGCCTTGGTGAATCCGGTAGCCGCATAGACCGTCGCCGGGCCCATCCAAACTCCATCACGCTCACCCTAACCAATGTACGTCGGCTAGAGGAAAGCTACACTTCAAGTCCAGCCGTTGCCCACGCTGGCTTGTGGTACGCACGGTTCTTCTTCCAGGGTTTCCCGCGAACCGGTCCTTAATCGTCATGAGCACGACCATCAAAACCATGTGCTCACAACCCACCATTAATCAATATTTTAGTTGAAACAAAGAATTAAATCACCCACGATTAACCATCGCGAGCCAACATGAAATAACCATCATTAAGTATTAATGAAGCTTTAAACAACCCAATTGTGAGCTAATGTTTCTAAGCAGGGCTAAGCAAGTTCTATTGTAGCAACTACTCAAATTATTTCCCAAGCTATCAAAGGAATAAGGTAATTGCAATATAAGGCTGAGTACAATAGGTAAACTATCCCATAGATGACATTATAAAACAATGCAGTATTTAGAGAAAAATAAGACTGTTTCGCAATTTAGGTACAACATGATCAAATGAATAAGTATGACTTGCCTTGCTCTTGCGCTGGGTCGACTTCGGCAACGACTTCGAAGTAAACCGGAGAATCGGAATTACCGGAATCTACACGACAAACAAAGCAAACAACAATACATGCTATAAGTCTACTGAAACAAAGAACAAAACTATTTTTAATGGATTCTCTGCATTTTTATGAATTTTCTGAGACTTGAACGAACTAAAACGGAGTCCGGATGAATTAGTTATGAATTTTTGAAGTTATCTGTGTTTTTACTAAAACAGAAAAATCCTTAATTAATTATTGCGCAATAAACCCTTAGGGCTGACGTCACTGCTGACGTCAGCGGCTAGGGCTGACGTCATCGCTGACGTCAGCGGTTAGGGCTGACGTCAGCCGCGGCGGCGGCTGCGCACCACTGGCGCACACGTGGCGCCGACGCGGCAGCCACGCGGCGCCCACGTGGCGGCCACGCAGGGCGGGAGCGGGCGGCCGGGATCGGCCCGAGTGGCCGATCCGACGGCTACGCGCGCAGCGGCGGCTAGGGTTAGGGTTTTGGGCCGAGCGGCGTGCGCGGGCGGCGGCTCGCGGGCGGCGACGCACGGGAGGCGGCGGAGCGGCGGCTCGCGGCGGCGGCGGAGCGGCGCGACGGCCACACGGGCGGCAGCCGAGCGGCGGAGCGGGCGCGCGCGCGGCGGCGGCTAGGAGGGGAAAAGGGCGGCGGCGGCGGCGCTTACCGACGGCGGAAAACGGCGGCGGCGGCGGCTCCGGCGACGGTGGCGCTCACGGCTAGGGTTAGGGCGGCGGCGGCGCGGGAAAAACGAGGGGCGGCGGCCTCGGGGGGGGGGAAATAAATAGGGGCGCGCTAGGGCGGCGCCGGCCGAGTCGGAGACGGCCTCGGCCGCGGCGGGCCCCACGCGTCAGCGAGCGCGGCGCGGGGGAGGCGACGCAGACTTTCCGGGCGGTTCGGGCCGTGGCCTCGGGCCGGCCCGGGAAGGAGGAGGGGCGCGGGGAGGCGGCGGCAGGGGCCGGCTGGGCCGGTCCGGGAGGGAAGGAGGCGCGCGCGACGGCGGCTTGGGCCGGCTGGGCCGAGGGAGAGGGGAGGTAGAGCGGCGCACGGGGCGGCGCTCGGCTTGGGCCGAGGGAGAGAAAATGGGGCGACGGCCCGAGAAGAGGAAAAAGAAAAAGAAAAGGAAAAAGAAAAGGAAATTTCCCAGGGATTTATTTATTGCGCTTGAGGGTTTTTAATTGGTTAAAATTATTTCTTGGGCTCTGAAAATTCCACTAAAAATCCTGTTAATGTATTTTGACATGGGGAACTCAAGAAAAATTCCACCTTGCCATTTCCACTTCTTTAATGCATTATTTAATTGGGTTTTTCTCCAGATTTAATTAAACAATTTCTCAGATAAATTATTAAATTTGATTTTTACGATTTGGGAGAAATTCAGGGTGTGACACGTTGTCCTGCCCCGAAAACTTGGAGAAGTCCGAGATATTGTATCGGCCTGGCAATGGCACTCTGTCAAATTCCTCGGGATACGGGTGCCGATACACTGTGGAGTTTTCCTTGGGCTTCAAGCCGAACTGGTCTCGCATCACTTCAACTATCATATCGGCCCAGTATCTTGCAGGCCGATGTGGGAGGTCTTGCTGGTATGATTGCTGCAAGCCCTCTGCTTGATACTGCCTGGGGGAGTACGGCTGGTAGTGGTGATCAAGATTCTGCGCGCCATACTGCCCTGCGGTGTGCTGCTGGTAGCCTTGTGGCACATTGTATGCAGCTTGAGGTGGAGGATTGTTGAACACCGGGGCTTGTGGCTGTCCGGCCGATGGCTGATGAACAGGAACTTGCTGCATCGGCTCGATCATTGGTTGCTTCCCCTTGGTCCATTGAGCATATTGCTCCTCCGTAATGTGCTGAGGGCTCCCCCTGTCTGACTGGTGAGGACCAGTGGCAGTGTTGTTATTGGCTGCGCCGATGGGGGTGGCATCGGCGCTGTCGGCTGAGCCGTGCTCAGGTCGTTCCTTAGGATCCGATAGGCAAGGAACTTATTTTCTGGTAAGAAAATCGGCCCCTGAGGCTTGTACTGGTGAATCGACCCATCTAGGATCAATTTGACCGTATTGGTCAATGTGTTCACCAGGATCCCCGATTGGTTGACTAGCGCAGAATGAAGTGCGGAGTCAATCCTGTCTTGCAACGTCGACGCTGTAGTATCTTCAGTCTTGACGGTGTGGTCGTGTGCCGCCGCCGACGTGCCAGCTCCATCTCCAGGACTCGACATAACTACCTTGGATTTTTGGATCAAGGTGCCTTGCCGAGTCCTAGAATATGTTTGCAGGTACATATTCTGGAACTGCTCGACCAGCTTCTCCATCTCAGCCTTTTGCTCTGCGTTGAGCTGGTCGGCGGTCACAGGGACGATGTTCTCCTCGGAAATCTCGACCTGCTTTGACATCTTGAGGAGATTTGTTGTTGTCCCACTAGGCGTGCCAAAAGTGTGTTGGCGCAGAATTTGGACCCGTCCAACAACCAAACGGGTTCCGCGTTACCACGGCGGCCTGGGAGATTTGCTTAACTCCAGTGCAGGTCCAAATTGGCTTGCCTAGTTGTGCGCAGAGCGTGCTAGTTGATTTGATCTAGAATCAATAAGAAACAAGTAAACCATATCAGAAAACAATGGTCGATCGGCCGATAGGCCGATGTCACATTGTTATAGCCCAGCCGATAGGGCAAAGCTGTATCGGCTACTTGATATAATAAGCAAGTTGACAAGATCTAATCTCATCGGCCTATGCTAAAAGCGTGTGACAGATTAATGAAATTAGCCGATGAGGATTTCATGAGGATAACTACACTAGCTATTACTCTAGTGTAAACTTATACAAGTCAATCGGCTAACATAAATACACCAACCACAAAGAAGTCTTTAAAAACACTCTGTGACCGATATGTTTATATTCGTCGATCCACATGTATAAGTGGCAAACACATGCAAAAACCTAAATAATCACATGCATTAGATAAGACCGGCTGAAACCCCGGCGCTATTCTTAATTACAATCGAAAACAGGCTTCGTGTTAGATCTCGAAACAGGACTAAGGTCGATAACAACTCAAAGTGTGAATCGAGACTTAACACAAAGAAAATCAAGCCGTCGATTGCTTTTGGGGATGGTAAATGCCTTAGATAATCTAAACGAGCAAACTGATTCGACCGACGTCAACAATAAACCCTAAAGCGAGTTAACTGCCGGCGAGACAGAATCAGAAAACCACATCGAGATTAGCTAACACACGATAACGACGATCACATCATCAGGGCTTAACGTGCCTAAAGCGACACGCTAGCCCCGACGATGCAAATCGTCGGGTACGAGTTCTTACCTTGCTCTTGGGAAGCAAGAACTCGTCAGGAATCAACCTCTTGCGAGGGTTGGCGATGCGCCGAAAAGTAGATTAGTTTGATTGTATGATTGATTGAGAGAGAGATTCTATGTAAAAACTATCGGGATATTTATACCCGAGGTTACAACAGAACCCTTGTAGGGCACGATCTTATCTACAACTAACAAACAAGCCTTTGCGGCAGACTTAAGCCACAGATTAGATCTAAACTACTTAATTCACAAGATACAATTGCCCAAAACCGAGCTTTACCTCTATTTGGCAACTTCCTTCAAGCTTATTCCGAGCCCAGACCAAGCCCACATTGACGCTGTCAACTCACAACCCGTATCGGCCCACGACCAAGCCGAATCCGTATCGGCCGATACGCTCTCTATGGCAACACCTCCCCAATCCGATACGGTTACCGGGTCCGATACGAAGCCTGGTCCGACTCCAATTCAATCCTTCCTCTCTGCTTCGGTTTCCTCTTTTCTTTCCAAGTCGATTACCAAAATCCGTCGTTAACAGGAACATACAACTCAATCAATTCTCATGAATAGAAAATCTGAATTATTAAACTCATAAATTATCAATCATCTGAAAAATGCGACCAAACAATATTAAATAGCTCTTGCCATAATATTGATCTTAATTAAAAGAGCACACCAAGGTGGCAAAATAGCATTGATATAAAAAACCAAATGCTTTTGTAAAAGACAAAACAGCTCCTGCAACCTATGAAAAGATCACCAGGACAGTTATAAAAAACTTTACTGTTTGTCACTTTCCAAGTTGCATCGTACCAACCTTCAACAAGTTGTGTAACCGCTGTATGAAAAGATTTTTAAATGTATTGGGCAATGAGACATGCGCATATTGCCAGAGCAAATCTGCTTAAGTCCCAAGAGACACATGTCAAGCCACACCTGTAATATGGGCCGCAGACTTCTCATGGGCTCGGCCCACTCTCGAGAAAACCTAGCGATACCCTAAAATCTCTGAAGCGCCGTTGTCTTCCCCACCGCTTCATCTTGCGAAAATTTCCCCTTCCGCGCTCCTGTTCACAGGTTCTTCGTAGAAACCTAGAACTCGTGCGCACCCAGATCCATCCATCCAAAAGCTCAAGCTCCATCAGGATTCCTCGCGTGCAACCAACTCCCGACATTTCCCTCAAAAAATCCCCACTCCCAGCGCTAGATTCTTCCTCCCCAAACTGCATCCATGGCTGAGGAGAGAGAAATCCCTTTTGACCAATGGGCCACCTCCGACGTGAAGGAATCAATCCTACTGGAGATGGTGAAGGACGGAGTTCTTCCGGCCAAGGAGATCATCGGTTGGCATCCGGCGTTCGGCGAAGAACTCCCAACCCCAAACACCGGTGAGATCGTTGTCTTCACCCACTTCTTCTACTACGGGTTCGGTCTTCCGACTTGCAATTTCTTCCGTGGCCTCCTGGAGTACTACGGTCTTCAAATTTATCATTTAAATCCAAATTCAATTCTTCATATCGCCATCTTTATCCATGTATGTGAAGCCTTCTTAGGTATTCATCCGCATTTCAATCTCTTCTGTCGTATGTTCTCTCTCAAGGCACACCCAACTAAGGACAATCCCTGTGTTGTGGGTGGCGCCGGTTTTTAGCTTCGTGGAGCACTCCGCAAAAATTACTTCCCTCTTCCTTTGAAATCCTCAAATAAGGGCTGGCACGCAAACTGGTTCTACATCTCGAATCCAGCTCCCGGCTTGCCCGACTTCATCGGCCTTCCACCCATCCAACGGGCAAACTGAAACACTATGCCCAAAGGACAAGATTGGATTGACTCGAACAACCTCCTGGCTAAAATCCTCGAACTGAAAAACAAGGGCCTCCAAGGAGAGTAGATCACTCGGCATTTCATCAAGTGCCGACTGGCCCCTATCAAGGAAAGGTCTAAGCCAGCCTTCGAGTATGAGGGCCAGAGTGATCCCAACCGGGAGGACAATGAGTCCCTAAACTTCCAGGTCTTGTGCGCTCGCATGTACAAGATCTTCTCATCTGGAATTGCGGTGGAGTACAGCCATAAGCTCCCAGTTGCTCCCTTCAATCTTCTGCGACCTCCTCCTCTGGTAAGTAGACTCTGCAACTCGTATCATTCTTCAATCTATTTATATGCTTCAATATGTCTCAAGAGTTCTGCTTGTAGGCAAATTCCCTGATCATCTCTCGACCATACAAAGTCTTCCACGAAGATGCCCCTGCTCGGCCGACCACCAAGAAACCAGCAGGCAGCCCAAAAATCAAACCGCAGACTAAAAATAAGAGAGCCACCGCTGAGGAGGAAACCACCAAACGGGCCAGCAAGAGAAGGCTGGTTGTAGATAACTCGGACGAAGACACTGAAGAAGTTCAGACTGCAAAGATGAACATAACTTCTCCAAGGCCATCTACGCGATCTGCGCCAAAAATTAGGAAGTCCAACAGGTACCTCCTTGCTTATCCAAATTTGTCTTCGTTGAAAGTAGACTTGTCTTTAATAACTTCATCTTTTTCTGCAGTAAACCTCAAGATATAGATCCCACCGGGCAGACAAAAACAACAAGCCAATTTGCAGCACCAGAAGAGCCGAAGTCTGCTGAAGAAGGGTCTTAGGACCCTCTCCCGAGTGAGGACACCCCTGCGGAAGAGCCCCCGACTGCTAGCCATGAAGTCCCGACTGGAAACCAGCTGGAAGAAGACACACAGGGCTCGTATGATCAAGAAGCGCCGGTTGAAGACCCAACTCCAAGGACAGGTAAGCTTCAAATAATCTTTAGACTCTTGTCTTGAATACATTTTCCAACATCCATCTCGTCTGTCATCCTTAGAGCAAGCAACCGAAGAGGAGGAGATTGTTCGACTGAAGTCTTCAAAAGACTTAAATCCTCCAATAAAGATTGAGTGGCGAGATGCTGAAGGCAAAGGGCAAGGCATCGTGCTAAATAAAGAAAAAGAAGCCGAAGAACGCGACATGCTTGTTGCCAGCCTCAATGAAGCTACCCGGCTGATGAATGTATGTATAATCTCTTGTACCTTGACCATATAGCCTTGTGTAGTTGATTGATTCAATATTTATAATGCAGAGAATTCACTGCCGCTCAATGGCTAAGTCGGACACTCTCGAAAAACTGGTGCCTCACATCAATTCTCTGGAAAATATTCAACAAGACCTCAAGAACGCCAGAGAAGAAGCAGCAGCTCGAGAGATCGTCTTGAGGGAGGGAATCAATAAGCTTCGAGACATGAACCTAGAACTTCGTGGTTCAATCGGAGGTAATAGAACTTAACTCATCCTGTTCTTGTATAATCTGTCTGATTCTGATAATCCCAAGTCTTCATGGTATAGCCAATGCAACTGAGATCGACTCCCTCAAGGCTCAATTAAAGAAGGCGGAAACCGACAACGCCAAGCTTGAATCCAACAAGAACAAGGCCGAAGAAGAAATTGAAGGTAACTCTTGAAACTTGTACTCCTTGAGCCATCTGATCTTGGTCATCCATGTAATCCGAATCATATCAATCTTGCAGCCAATAGAGTAAAATCCCATGCTCAATTTGAAGTCTTCACCGAAAAAGTCTGGAGGGCCGAAAGAGTTAGAGACGATATCGCCAATGCAGCCACGCCAATTTTGTTGGCGCTCTATGAAAACGGCCTCGGGACAAGCTCTTTGGATGCAGTCGAAGTCTTTGATAAGCTGAGGACAGCACCGAAGAAGTATATAGAAAATATTACGGATGCTGATGTTATGAGTGCTAGTCAAACCTTGGCCATGATGAAGTCGCTTTATCCTCGGGTAGATATAAACTCAATAGGAGAAGGCTTCACCGATGGTACCACTGATGAGCAGGCCTTAGAACTGATCAATGAATCATAAGAGACAGCGAAAAAGATTGCTGCTGATGTGGTAGAAAACTTCCAAGGGTAGACTAGCTGATGTAAACATTTGTCGTGACATGACTTGTAATTTCTTAACTTATTTATGCTTATGTCCTGATCTGAGTCTTCACATGTAGATTCTTAAAAATTTTCGTCCAACTGTCATCAAGCCTAGGCCTGATTAAGCCATCGAAAAATTTTCAGTCCTTACTTGCTGAACTCAAAACAGAACAATAAACAATGATAAGCTAAGTATGAACAAATCATTACTGATAAAAAAGTCATCATATGTTATTGATATCTGTAGCCCCCGACTGACAACTCAAAAAGTCATCTTACTTGAAGTCGGCAGTCGAGAAGAGCATGATACAAAAAACTTAAGTATAATATCGATGAAGATGCTCGATGTTCCAGGAATTCTCCACCATGGTCCCATCTTCATGCTTTAGACGATACGCTCCTGGCCGAGTGACCTCAGCGATTATGTAAGGGTCTTCCCATAGCGGAGATAACTTGTGTCTGTCTTTGGTAGTCTGAATTTTGCGTAGAACCATGTCGCCAACAATGAAGGCTCGTGACCGAACGTTGCGATTATGATAACGCCGAACTCCTTGAAGATATCGTGCCAACTGAATCAATGCGGCCTCACGAGCCTCCTCCAGTCGGGTTAAGTCGTCAACTCTATCTTGATCGTAGTGCTCGTTGTTGAAACTGCGAACTCGAAGAGATTCATGCTCCATCTCACTCGGCAACATTGCTTCTGCTCCATAGACCAAGAAAAAGGGAGATTGGCCGGTAGCCTGACTGGGCGTAGTCCGCAGCGACCATAAAACCGAAGGCAACTCTTGAACCCATCTTCTGGCATAAGGACTTAGTCTGTCAAACACTCGGGCCTTGATGCCTTGAAGAACCATCCCATTGGCGCGCTCAACTTGCCCATTGCTTTTAGGGTGCGCCATCGATGCATAGCAAATCTTGATGCCGAAGTCTTCACAAAATTCCTTGAAAACGCCTCCAGTAAACTGAGTCCCGTTATCAGTTATGATTCTGTTCGAAACACCAAACCGGTGCACAATGTTTAGAATAAAATCTCGCGCCTTGTCCATAGTTATTGTAGCAACCGGCTTAGCCTCAATCCACTTGGAAAACTTGTCGATCGTGACGAATAGATGCGTGAATCCTCCTGGAGCCTTCTTGAAAGGACCAACCATATCCAAGCCCTACCGCGAACGGCCACGACAATGGGATTGTTTGTAACTCTTGGGCTGGAACATGGCTTTGTCGAGCGAAGAACTGGCAACCCTCATAGGTGCGGACCACCTTGTCAGCGTCGGAGACCGTCGTGAGCCAGAAAAATCCTTGCCTGTAGGTCTTGCCCACCAAAGTACGTGCCGCAGCATGACTGCCGCATATGCCGGAGTGAATATCTTGAAGTAGTTGTCGTCCTTCCTCGGGCGTGACGCATCTCATTAAAACTCCAGAAGGGTTTCTCTTGTATAATTCCGAATCAACCATGACATAGCCTTGACTGCAACGTCGGACTCGTTCCGTATCATCCCGGTCTTCCGGCAGCTCTTGCTGAGTCAAAAACTTGATGAACGGCGTCCTCCAGTCGGCGTCGAGCATGACGACTTGGTCTATGGCTTCTTCGTTGGGGGTTAATTTCGTAGCGACAGTTGGCTCGTAGAGATGTTCCACGAAAACGTCAGTCGGGGCAGCTTCACGCTTGGACCCAAACTGCGCCAATTCGTTTGTCTCAAGACATGGGATAATTCCAGTCCATCAAACTTGTCCTCAAGCTTGCGAACTTCTTGTTGATAGGCCTCCAAGGTATCATTCAAACAGGATCAATCCTTCATTACTTGGTTGACCACCAGTTGGGAATCTCCTTGCACGATCATCCGTCGAATCCCGAGTGATACAGCAAGTCGTAGGCCGTGAAGTAAAGCTTCGTACTCGGCCACATTATGTGAGGTAGGAAAATGTATATGAAGAACATACCGTAGTCTCTCCCCAGTCGGGGAAATCAAGATGACTCTCGCTCCCAAGCCGGTGACTCATTTAGATCCGTCAAAATGCATGGTCCAGTATTGCAACTCCTCCCTAGGTACATCTTCTTGTCGCTCGGTCCACTCGGCCACGAAGTCCGCCAAGACTTGAGATTTTATAGACATCCTCGCCTTGAAGGTAATATCCAGCGGCATCAACTCCAGAGCCCACTTTGCAATGCACCTAGTAACCTCCCGGTTATGGATGATATCGCCGAGTGGAAAGGACGTGACCACGGTAACCGAGTGACCCTGAAAATAATGTGCCAACTTCCTAGAGGTTATTAGAACACCATATAGTAATTTTTGTACCTGGGGGTAGCGGGTTTTGGCTCCTACCAGCACCTCGCTAATGAAGTAGATCGGCCTTTGAACCTTCTGAGCTCGTCCTTCCTCCTCGCGCTCGACGACCAAAACCGTGCTGACCACCTGGTGAGTTGCGGAAACGTAGAGTAACAGAGGTTCTTGAGGATGAGGTGATGCCAACACGGGCGGCGTCGTGAGGAACTCTTTGAAGTCTTCAAAAGCTTTCTGGGCCTTTGTGGTCCATTGAAAATCGTCAGCAGCTTGAAAAATGGCATGCCTCGTTCGCCGAGTCTGGAAATAAAATGGCTCAATGCCGCCATGCAACCAGTGAGCTTCTGAACGTCCTTCTGGGTACTCGGGGGCTTCATGTTCTGGATGGCGTTGATCTTTTCTGGGTTTGCTTCAATGCCGCGATGGGACACCATAAAGTCAAGAAGCTTGCCTGACGACACACCAAAAGTGCACTTCTCCGTATTCAACTTCATTCTGAAGGCTCGAATATTTGAGAAGGTTTCTTCTAAGTCGGCGATCAGGTCATCCTTCTGCTTGCTCTTGATGACGACATCGTCGACGTAAGCTTCCACGTTCCTCCTGAGCTAGGTCTGAAGGCATCTCTGGATCATACGTTGGTAAGTGGCTCCGGCATTCTTCAGGCCGAAGGGCATCGTGACGTAGCAATAAGCTCCAAACGGGGTAATGAATGACGTCTTCAGGCAGTTGGACTCCTTGAGGCTAATCTGATGGTAACCCGAGTAACAATCCAAGAAGCTCAGAAGCTCGCAGCCAGCTGTTGAATCGATGACTTGATCAATTCGGGGCAATCCAAAAGGATCCTTGGGGCAAGATTTGTTGAGATCGGTGTAGTCCACACACATGCGCCATTGTCCTGTCTTCTTCCGAACCAGGACCGGGTTGGCTAACCAGTCGGGATGGTAAACCTCCTTGATGAACCCGGCAGCCAAGAGCTTGGTGAGTTCCTCCTTAATGACATCTTTTCGATCTTGGGCAAAGCGGCGGAGTTGTTGTTTAATTGGTTTAGCGTCATCCTTGACGTTTAATGAGTGCTCGATCACCTCCCTAGGAATACCCGGCATGTCAGACAGTTTCCAAGCGAAAATATCTTTATTATTCTAGAGGAAGGTGATGAGCGCGCTTTCCTATTTGGGATCTAACTTCGCGCCTATTACAGCAGTTTTAGAAGGATCAGAGGGATCAAGGGGAATTTTCTTCGTCTTGGCGTCGCATTCTCCCGTCTTGGTTATCTTCTTCGCGGGGATTTCACCTTCTCCGGATGTCAATACGGCCAGTCGGATCTCTTGTTGGCCACGTAATCTCTCGCAAGATTGGGCCATGTCGCAGCTTTCTTTGTCGCAGGTGAAGGCTTGTCTAATGTCACTGCGCAGGGTGATAACTCCGTTGGGCCCGAGCATCTTCAAGATGAGGTAGGTGTAGTGTGGTACCGCCATGAACTTGGCAAGCGCGGGTCTTCCGATGATCGCATGGTAAGCCGCTTCGAAGTCGGCAACCTCAAAGGTGATATTCTCCGTCCGGAAGTTCTCCCGAACTCCAAAGGTGACTGGGAGGGTAATGTGCCCGAGTGGCGTAGATGACAGCCCGGGGATGACTCCATGGAAGGGGGCTGAACTCGGCTTTAATTTTGCTCTCGGGATCTACATCTCGTCTAGCGTCTTGACGAAGAGGATGTTGAGGGCACTGCCGCCGATGATGAGGACGCGCTTGAGCTTGATGTTGCGAACCACCGGGTCTAGTACCAGGGGATACCGCCCCAGGTGAACCACTCGGTCAGGGTGATCCGAGCGGTTGAACGTGATAGCCACCTCCGACCATCGTAGATAATGTGGGACTTCGGGTTGTACCGCGTTGACTTCTCTGTCGGTCAGCTTTTGCCTCCTCTTGGACTCATACGCTCGTGGTCCCCCGAAGATGTGGTTTAGCTATCCCCTGGGATCTTGGAAAGGCTCTGAGCTGCCAGCTGGGTCGTCCCTCTTGGTTCCCGATGCGCCGGCTTCATCCGTCGGCTTCTGGCGTAGTTGAGCTGTGTACTGCTTGTAGATGAAACAATCCTTGGCTGTGTGCTTGTGGTTCGGGTGATGCGTGCATTGAGCGTTCATGATCTTGTTGTAGGCGGCAACTCGGGGATGCTGCTGGTAGTTCGACGTCGTGGCCACTAGATCCTCGGGCTTACGCTTGCGATCTTTTTGGCCGTTGTTGCCGTTGTTGCTGTTGCCCTTCTTAGGGCGCTAGCTCCCGGACAGCTTGTCGTCCCTCTTGTCGTGCCTGTCTTGCCGAGAAGCCCTGATTGCATCGTCGGATTTGGCGTAGGAGTTTGCTGTTTCGAACATCTGCTTGACCGTCTTCGGTGGTGAAAGAGTCAATTAGGCCTAGAGGGGGGGTGAATAGGCTAATTCAAAAACTTAAGTAAATGCGGAAGCAGGAATTTTCGGAATTTCCGAAAATGATTTTCGGAAGTTCCGAAAATAGTAGAGTAAGCGCACTTTAAAGAAAACTCTAGATCTAGCTGCCTACAACAAGAAGATGCTAGCACAAACAGCAACTAGACCTATAGCGGCACAATCAAGCAAAGCTAGATGAGTGGAAAAAGTAATATCACCAAAGTTGTAGCAAGATGAGTTGTTCCCAGAGTTCAAATCCTTGAGGGGATTCTACTCTCCGTTGAGGAGCTCACAAAGAGCCGGGTCTTCAATAACCCTTTCCTCGAGAGGTTGCACAAAGCACTCCTCCTTCCACTAGTGGTATCTCTTTCCTTTCGGAGGTGAGATCCGACCTTCACAAACTTCTCCCGGCCAACCACAAGTAGATCGGTGGCTCGGGAGTGTGTTGACGCCAAATCCGTACCGCCGATGAGGATCCGGCGTGCGGACACACGAAGGCCTGGGAGATCTGCTTAGCTCCAGTGCAGGTCCTAAAATTGATGAAGCACAGGCGTGCCAGTCAGTTTGATCCTGCCACTGACAAGAAATGCAAAACAACAGAACAGATAGCGTATCGGCCGATAGGCCGATAGGGCAAAAAGTATCGGCCGGTAGGCCGATAGCCAAAACAACCGGTCGGCCGATGATAACATGATGATATAACAACGTGATATAGCATAGTCCAAATATAAAATAAACATTGATCTGAGGATTAAATCACACATCGGCCAGAAGTCCGATGGCATAAACTCTCAATAAGTAACTAAACGATAAATACTCTGTTGTCATCGGCCAGATCCAATCTATATGTAAAACTCTTGGGCCGATGCAACATCCAGATGACTCACCGGCTGAAACCCCGATGAAACCCTTATTGCCAGCCAACAAGCAGGCTAGAGATTACGGTTCTAATCACGACTTAGTAGGTCAAACCGAACTGATGCAGCACTAAGTATGAAAAGAAACGCAAGATCTAGACAATCAAGCCCATGACTAATTTTCAGGGTGGTGGATACCTTAGCCAATCTAATCTAGCAAGGTGATTTAGTCAATACCGGCATAAACCCTAAAGCGAATCTCAGCCGATAAGACTAAATCAAGAAACCGAACCAGATTGACTAAGATATATGATAGTAGGTGCTTACGTTGACAAAGGGCTTACATATTTATACCCATAGGCTAACAAAAATCCTAACAGAATACGACTCAAACTTTCCTAAAGATAAGAAGGAAACTAACAAACTTATCCTAATTAAAAGATACAAGCCACACCCTCTTTGGACTCGGTCTTCTCTGGATAAGATCTTTCCGAATCTAATAAGAATCCGACTGTTGTTGGTGATTGTTTTAAAACAACCCCCATCGGCCGATATAGAACCCTAGGCCGATACTAGCTTCAAGCCGATATGAACCTGGGCCGATGAGGACTTCGGGGCTTACCAAATTCTGCTGTTAACAGAGTGACACCTCGCCGCCTAGGAGTCCTCAACCTCCAAGAGTAACAAATGAAGCAAAGAACTCACGGAGATGATGCAAGTGCTCACAAATCGTCACAAAGTCAACAAGCACTCACACAAACTTGAATTCACCACTCTCCCACTCACACCAAATCGAATCGAGCACGGGTGAGAAGGGGAAACAAGAAAGCAAGGCTCAAGAGTGGAAAGCAAGAGCAACAAGCCAAGGGCACAAGAATCTCCAATCACCGCAGCAGCCCTCACAAGTGGAGAGAGTGGGCTATTTATAGCCACAGCTCCAGATCTGCCCGTTATGCACAATAATTGCATTTTTCGGAAATTCCGAAAATTAATTTCGGACATATCCGAAAATTTCCAGATACAAGACTGCCTTCTGGACATTTTCGGAAATTCCAAAAATCCATTTCAGACAAGTCCGAAAATTTCCAGAAGCAATTTTTGTTCGTAGACATTTTCGGACAACTCCGAAAATTTCCAGAATGCAAAACTTGGTTCTGTATATTTTCGGAAGTTTCGAAAATAATTTTTGGACAAATCCAAAAATTTCCAAAACGCACAACTTGGTTTTATAATTTTTCAGAAGTTCCGAAAATGATTTTCGGACAACTCCGAAAATTTTCAGAACGCACAACTTGGTTCTGTAATTTTTTGGAAGTTCCAAAAATAGTTTTTGGACAACTCCGAAAATTTCCAGAATGCAGAAACTGAGGAAAAACATTTTCTTAGAAATGATTTTGAGCACTTTCATCACTCCTCATATGTCAATGCATCATCCCTCTTAATAGTGCGGTTTTCCTAATAAACCAAAGAGATGAAAATAAATAAAACAACCTTTGATCATTGCCGCAACTCATGATTTTCTCGTATTCTTTGAGTTATGCATTGCGCTACAAAACGTCACGGACTAACAATCCTTCACATTCACTTAAATAAAATTGTTAGTCCTCTCTAATCGCATTGTCATTAATCATCAAAACAATTAAGGGCCCAGATGCACTTTCAATCTCCCCTTTTTTGGTGATTGATGACAACACGATTAGATCACAATGGACAGTAAAACAATATAAAGGTTTTAGTGTAAGATTTTAGTGAAAACTCCCCCTAGAAGTGTGCATTATAGGCAAGTGGAGAGCTCCCCCTAAAACCTTGCATTCACATTTAAGCTCACAACACGAATCACACTAAGACTTAATCACCATCACATAACAAATGAATAGAAATGAAAGTAATGCATTACCTAGACAATTGGCATAAAAGACATTTCAACACAAAGTCACACATAAGCAGTCATTAGGGAACAATAAGAAGATTACAATAACTCAAGTTCTACTCAAACTCTACCACACATAGTCTCATACATAAATAGATACCATCAATGTTCGACCAAACTTGGAAAAAGGAGATAGATATTCTCCCCCTTTGGCATCAACACACCAAAAAAGGGGAGGAGACGATGACGGCTCAAGCGAAGGGTGCCTGGGGAGGATCCTCTAGAGGAGGAGGATGGTTATAGCCATGGCCATAACCAAAGAAGTGAGATAGATTGAACCCCGGGTAGAGGAATCCTTAAATAGCACCTGGTTCTGTAAATTTTCGGAAGTTCCGAAATGGATCTTCGGAAGTTCTGAAAATTGACAGAAGGCAATTTGGACCGCAACCTTTTCGGAAGTTCCGGAAAATTTTCGGAATTTTTGAAAAAATACAGAGAAACTCAGGATTTGGAATGATTTGGTCAGAAATTTGAGGAAACCTTTTCGCAACCGGGAATTTTGAAGAACAACATTTTCACAATCTTTTGAGGGGAATTTTGGAAAGGATGGATGGTCGAACACTTTGGCTCCCATTTGAACTTGTGACTAGCACACAAGCAAGCACACAAGACAATAGCCACAAGTCAAATGAGTTGATCCAAGGATCAAAGAAGAGAGTAAATTACCATGAGACAAGATAATTCACCCTCGAAAGAGGGAATGTGTGAATCTATCTTAGATTGTGCAAGGATCAAGATTTATTGAAAAAAAAAGATCCCCAAGCACATAGATTCAATTTATCCACACAAAAGAAATATGACTAGTGTCCATCCATGAATTGAATGTCCATTTTGTCACAACGTGGTAAACAACCCTATTCTATCAAACAACAAGCATGCAATAGATCAAGTCACATTCCGAGAATCCAAGATATTTAGTTCACTCCTCAACTCACAAAACCTTGCTTCATCTAGAGGCTTGGTAAAAATATCCGCCAATTGTTTATCAGTTCTCACATGTTGAATATCTATGTCGTCTCTTGTGGAATGATCTCTCAAGAAGTGGTGCCGAATATCAATATGTTTAGTTCGGGAGTGTTGGACGGGGTTGTTGGCTATCTTGATGGCACTCTCATTGTCACATAGGAGTGGAATTTTGCTCACAATTAGGCCATAGTCTCTCAAGGTTTGTTTCATCCAAAAAAGTTGAGCACAACAACTCCCCGCCGAAACATATTCCGCTTCGGCGGTGGATAGAGCGACAGAGTTTTGTTTCCTAGACGACCAAGAAACAAGGGACCTACCCAAGAATTGGCAAGTACCCGATGTGCTTTTCCTATCCACTTTGCACCCGGCATAATCCGCATCGGCATAGCCAATGAGGTTGAACCTCGCTCCCTTAGGATACCAAAGACCAAGGTTGGGTGTGTGCACTAAATATCGAAGGATTCTCTTCACGGCCACAAGATGACACTCTTTTGGAGTGGCTTGAAATCTTGCACACAAGCATACACTAAGCATGATATCGAGCCTAGATGCACAAAGATAAAGAAGTGAGCCAATGATGGAATGATATACCTTTTGGTCGACGTCTTTACCTTGTTCATTGAGGTCTAGGTGCCCATTTGACGGCATGGGCATGTGAATTGGCTTTGCATTCTCCATGCCAAATTTCTTGAGCATGTCATTCAAGTACTTTGTTTGGCAAATGAAGGTTCCTTCCTTGAGTTGCTTGATTTGAAGGCCGAGGAAGAACTTCAATTCATCCATCATGGACATCTCAAAGCGCTTGGTCATCATTCTACTAAATTCTTCACTAAAAGACTTGTTAGTAGAGCCAAATATAATGTCGTCGACATATATTTGGCACACAAAGATATCATTGCCATGTCTCTTAGTAAATAGAGTAGAATCGGTTTTGCCAATCTCAAAATTGTTTTTCACTAGAAAATCACGTAGGCATTCATACCAAGCTCTTGGGGCTTGCTTAAGCCCATAGAGCGCCTTGTGAAGTTTATAGACATGGTTAGGATATTTTGGATCTTTGAACCCCGGCGGTTGCTCCACGTACACCAACTCATTAATTGGACCGTTGAGGAAGGCGCTCTTCACGTCCATTTGGTAGAGCTTGAAATCAAGGTTAGTGGCAAAGGCTAATAAAATGCGAATTGACTCAAGCCTAGCTACAGGCGCAAAGGTTTCACCAAAATCCAATCCTTCGATTTGGGTGAACCCTTGAGCCACTAACCTTGCCTTGTTTCTTACCACCACGCCGTTCTCATCTTGCTTGTTCCGGAAGATCCACTTGGTACCTATCACGTTTTGCCTTGGTCTCTCCACCAATGTCCACACTTCATTCCGTGTGAAGTTATTCAATTCTTCTTGCATCGCCATCACCCAATCCGGATCATCGAGTGCTTCTTCTACCCTTAGTGGCTCAATGGAAGACACGAAAGAGTAATGTTCACAAAAGTTTGCAACTCGAGATCTAGTGGATACTCCCTTGTTGATATCACCTAGAATGTTGTCAGTGGGGTAATCTCGTTGAATGCTTTGGTGTACCCTTGGGCGTGCAAGGTTGATTGGTGAAGATGGCACATGCTCGTCTTCTTCACCATGATCCTTGTGTGAAGGTGAGGGATCGTTGGCTTGGGTTGATGTAGATGGCTCCACCTGTGTTGAGGAAGAGACCCCTTGTTGTTGCTCCCTAGGACGAACATCTCCTAGAGCCAACCTCTTGATAGCTTCGTTTGGGTCCTCTTCTTCATCTAACACATGTGAGTCAACTTGCTCGACTTGAGAGCCATTAGTTTCATCAAATGTCACATCACGCGTGATCTCAACAATACCAGAGGTTTTGTTGAAAATGCGGTATACGCACTCATTTGACCCATACCCAAGCAAAAACCCTTCATCCACTTTAGGAGCGAACTTTGATGATCTCGCCTTCTTGTTAAGAATGTAGCACTTACTACCGAAAACACGAAAGTAAGAGACACAGGGCTTGTTACCAGTAAGAAGCTCATAAGGAGTCTTCTTAAGAAGGCGGTGGAGATAGAGGCGGTTGGTGGCGTGGCATGCGGTATTGATCGCTTCGGCCCAAAAACGGTCTGATGTCTTGTATTCATCCAACATGGTCCTTGCCATCTCGATGAGAGTCCTGTTCTTCCTTTCGGCTACTCCATTTTGTTGAGGGAAATATGGAGCCAAGAACTCATGCTTGATGCCTTCTTCATCAAGGAAACTCTCCACGCATGTGTTCTTGAACTCTTTGCCGTCATCACTTCAGATGTTCTTGATCTTGAGCTCGAACTCATTTTGTGCTCTTCTTGCAAACTTCTTGAAGATAGCTTGAGTCTCACTCTTGTCATGCAAAAAGAACACCCACGTGAAGCGTGAAAAGTCATCAACAATAACAAGACCATGTTTCTTACCTCCGATGCTTAGATAAGCAATGGGTCCGAAGAGATCCATGTGGAGAAGCTCCAATGGTCTTGTGGTAGTCATCACATTCTTGACTGGGTGATGAGCTCCAATTTGCTTCCCAGCTTGACATGCGCTACAAACTCTATCTTTCTCAAAAAGAACATTTGTTAGTCCAAGGATGTGATCGCCTTTTAGAAACTTGTGAAGATTCCTCATACCAACATAGGCTAGCCTCCGATGCCAAAGCCACCCCGTGTTGGACTTAGCCACTAAGCATGTCTCATGTTTGGCTTTACTTGAAGAAAAGTCCACAAGATAAAGTTTTCCCTTGAGAACACTCTTAAAGACTACCGAGGAATCATTCCTTCTAAATACGGTCACATCAACATCGGTAAAAAGACAATTGTAACCTAAGGAACATAATTGAGAGACGGACAAAAGATTATAGTTTAGGGACTTTACCAAGAGGACGTTGGAAATGGAAAGATCATTGGAGATTGCGATCTTACCTAATCTCATTACCTTTCCCTTTCCACCGTCCCCGAAGACTATGTTCTCTTGGGATGTGCCATTAGGATCAAGAGATGAAAACATTGATTCTTCTCCGGTCATGTGATTGGTGCATCCACTATCAATCACCCAACTTTTTCACCCGGAGATATAGTCCTACAAGAGATCAATTTCTAGTTTTAGATACCCACACTTGCTTGGGTCCTCTCATGTTAGTAACAAGTGTCTTGGGCACCCAAAGCACTCTCTTGATAGAAACATTCTTGCCCCTTAGACCAACATACTTAGCAACAACACGACCATTTGCATTCTTCCTAAGAACATAAGATGCATCAAAAGAACAATGTGAAGCACAATCATTAGGAAGGATACTTTTAGCCTTAACAAAGTTGCTAAGACTTTGGGGCTTCTTGATCATCACACTCTTGTCCACCTTTCTTTTTGGTGGAGGAACATACCCAAGACCTTCGTGATTGAAGTTGTCCCGTTGATAGCCTAGGTACTCCTTTAAGACCTTACTACCCATATGGCACTTGAGAAGGCCATTGTGAAGGAGTCCCATAAGTTTCTCATTTTGCTTTTGCAAAGCACTCAAAGATGTAAAATTAGTAATACAAGCATCAATATCAATGTCCTTACACCTAGCACATGATTCTTTGCTTGGGGCAATCTTAGAGCAAGATACCTCACTAGGGAGAGAGACATTATTCTTTAAGGTTTCGAACTTCTCTTCAAGGGAGAGGTAAGCTTTGTCCAAGCCATCCACTCTCTCTTGAAGTTGAGCATTCGCCACCTCAAGATTAGCGTGAAATTCTTTGGTTTGCTTGTAGAGCCGTACCAAAGCCTTATTTTTATCTCTCTCCTTAGCAAGCTCAACCTTGAGTTCATGAGTTCGCACCTTCTCACGAATGAGCAAATCCTCTTGCCTCTCAAGGGTAGTATATTGATCCTCGATTCTCCCAAACAACTCACTCAAGTGTGGTATTGATTTCTTAGTTATGGACTGGAACAGGTCCTCATCCATAATCTCATCAACCTCATCCTTCTCATCACTAACAAGATCAACATTTAAGGACTTGAGGAAAGAAGGTACCTTAGGCTCCTTTGCCATAAGGCAAATGAGAGCATCGTCATCACTTGAGTAATTGAAGAGTCTAGGTGTAGGAGGTGATGTAGGCTTGACGGCGAAGGTGGCCACTCCCTCGTCATCACTTGAGCTTGACTCGGAATCGGAACCAAATGTCAACCCAAGGTGAGCTTGGCCATGTTGCTCGCGCTTGCTATGCTTGGGCTTCTCCCTCTTGTCGCCCTTCTTCTTCTCTTCCTTGAGATTTGGACAATCAGCCATGAAATGTCCGGGCTCATGACACTCATAGCATTTCCTCGTGGAGTGCCTCCCACTTGACTTGTCGATGGAGCGCTTGGAAGAACTCCCCTTGAAGAAGCCACTTCGCCTCATGAACTTCCCAAATTTCTTGACGAAGAGAGCCATCTCTTCATCATCAATCTCTGCCTTGCTCTTGCTCTAGCGATTCTCTTCTTCTTCTTCCTTCGCCTTCAACGCCAAGTCTTCCTTCTTGATGCTTGTGGTTGAGCTTTGGTTGATGTATTGGATGACCTCCTTGGATTCTTGCTCAAGCATGTCATGGGCAAGAATGCGTCCGAGCAAATCATGAGGTGTGAGAGTCTTGTAGTCCGGACGCTCACGAATGATGGTCACCAAGGTAGAGTTCCTTGGAGTGATTGCTCGAACCATCTTCTTGACCACAACCTCATCGGTCATGTCCTTGGAGCCAAGCCCCTTAATCTCATTGACAATCTTGCTCAACCGATCATATATGTCGCTCGGGCTTTCACCCTCCAACATCACAAACCGCTCAAATTGCCCCTTAAGAATCTCCACCTTGGACTCGCGAACACTATCCGTGCCTTCATGCAAATTCCGAAGCGTGTCCCAAATTACTTTGGCACTCTCAATGCCGTCCACACGGTTGAACTCACTTCCACTTAAGGCGCTAAGTATTGCATTAGCGGCTTGAGCGTTCTTGTGCTCGTTCTCGTCGTCCTCCTTGGTGGGATCCTCGGGGTTCTGCAAAACATAGCCATTTTCGACTATTCTCCAAATAGATGGGTTAATAGACTTCAGGTGCATCTTCATCTTATGTTTCCAAGCGGCATAGTACGTACCATTGAAGTATGGAGCTTTACCGCTATAGGTGCTCACATAAGATGTAGATGTAGAGGAGTAGTCATAGGGGATCTTAGCTCCCTTATCACCCTCCTTACCATCCCCTGTTTGACCCGACATGATCTCTCCAAGCGGTTAAGCCTAATAAGGAGGTTAGGCTCAGATACTAATTGAAAGAGTCAATTAGGCCTAGAGGGGGGGTTAATAGGCTAATTCAAAAACTTAAGTAAATGCGGAAGCAGGAATTTTCGGAATTTCCGAAAATGATTTTCGGAAGTTCCGAAAATAGCAGAGTAAGCGCACTTTGAAGAAAACTCTAGATCTAGCTGCCTACAACAAGAATATGCTAGCACAAACAGCAACTAGACCTATAGCGGCACAATCAAGCAAAGCTAGATGAGTGGGAAAAGTAATATCACCAAAGTCGTAGCAAGATGAGTTGTTTCCGGAGTTCAAATCCTTGAGGGGATTCTACTCTCCGTTGAGGAGCTCACAAAGAGCCGGGTCTTCACTAACCCTTTCCTCGAGACGTTGCACAAAGCACTCCTCCTTCCACTAGTGGTATCTCTTTCCTTTCGGAGGTGAGATCCGACCTTCACAAACTTCTCCCGGCCAACCACAAGTAGATCGGTGGCTCGGGAGTGACACCTAGCCGCCTAGGAGTCCTCAACCTCCAAGAGTAACAAATGAAGCAAAGAACTCACGGAGATGAGGCAAGTGCTCACAAATCGTCACAAAGTCAACAAGCACTCACACAAACTTGAATCCACCACTCTCCCACTCACACCAAATCAAATCGAGCACGGGTAAGAAGGGGAAACAAGAAAGTAAGGCTCAAGAGTGGAAAGCAAGAGGAACAAGCCAAGGGCACAAGAATCTCCAATCACCGCAGCAGCCCTCACAAGTAGAGAGAGTGGGCTATTTATAGCCATAGCTCCAGATCTGCCCGTTATGCACAATAATTGCATTTTTCGGAAATTCTGAAAATTAATTTCGGACATATCCGAAAATTTCCAGATAAAGACTGCCTTCTGGACATTTTCAGAAATTCCGAAAATCCATTTCGGACAAGTCCAAAAATTTCCAGAAGCAATTTTGGTTCATAGACATTTTCGGAAGTTCCGAAAATTTCCAAAATGCACAACTTGGTTCTGTATATTTTTGGAAGTTCCAAAAATAATTTTCGGACAAATGCGAAAATTTCCAGAACGCACAACTTGGTTCTGTAATTTTTCGGAAGTTTCGAAAATGATTTTCGGACAACTCCGAAAATTTCCAGAACGCACAACTTGGTTCTGTAATTTTTCGGAAGTTCCGAAAATGATTTTCGGACAACTCCGAAAATTTCCAGAACGCACAACTTGGTTCTGTAATTTTTCGGAAGTTCCAAAAATAGTTTTCGGACAACTCCGAAAATTTCCAGAATGCAGAAACTGAGGAAAAACATTTTCTTAGAAATGATTTTGAGCACTTTCATCACTCCTCATATGTCAATGCATCATCCCTCTTAATAGTGCGATTTTCCTAATGACCCAAAGAGATGAAAATAAACAGTACAACCTTTGATCATTGCCGCAACTCATGATTTTCTCGTATTCTTTGAGTTATGCATTGCACTACAAAACATCACGGACTAACAATCCTTCACATTCACTTAAATAAAATTGTTAGTCCTCTCTAATCACATTGTCATTAATCATCAAAACAATTAAGGGCCTAGATGCACTTTCAGGTGGCTTGTGCCCAAACTTGCCGATCAGCAACTCGTCGCGGACGCCTTTCTGGAATGCGGCCATACTGACGTCGTCGGTAATGTTGGGGATCTTGTTCCGCTTCTCCGAAAAGCGCCGGATATAGTCCTTCAGTGACTCGTCTGGCTTCTGAATTACATTATATAGATCAAAGTGGGTTCCAGGTCTTTCGAAAGTACCTTGGAAATTGGCGATGAAGTGGTCCCGCAGCTCGTTCCACGAGTCGATCGAGCCTCTTGGCAAACTCGTGAGCCAGTTCCTGGCTGAGTCGGTGAGAGCGACGGGCAGGTAATTGGCAATAGCCTTGCTATCTCCTCCTGCTGCGCGGATGGCGAGGGTGTACACGGTCAACCACGACTCGAGGTCGGTCTTGCCGTCATATTTGTCGATTCCTGTAGGCTTGAAGCCACTCGGCCAATCCACTCGACGTAGGTCCCGAGTGAACGCGGGCACTCCATCGTCGTAGTTATCGGGTGATCTCCGGTGGTCTTCGTAAGAGCGTCTGTCGCGCTCCCGGTAGCGTCGGTCGAGTACCTCCCGCAGGTCACTCAGCGGTGGTCTTCGCGAGCTGCTTGGTTGGTTGGAGTTGTAGCTGTGACGAACCCGATCGTGGACGAGTGTTCGACCGTGACCTCTCTCATGAGAGTCGGCCGATTGTTCTCGATGCTTCCATACTGCGTCGTGGTGAGGGTTTTTGGACTTAGCGGGTATCTTGCTTTGTTCGGGCCTCTTGTAGTCTTTGGATCGTAGCGGCGGCAGGCGGCTTCTGTCGGGTGTTTCGGCGATGGACTCAGTAGGTCTCCGTGCGGAGCTAGAGGGAGGGCCGTTGGCCGTAGCCGCGACGATGGTCTTGATCTTGTCCAAAAGTGGTGTTACTGCCGCAGGTGCCGCTTCAATGACGGTGTCGATGAGGGTGAGGGCAGCGACGGCATTCTGTTGAGGCGTCTGGAAGATGTTGGCGTTGTCGACTCGTGTCTGCATTATGGCCTCGTGGGTAGAGCGCCCAGTCGCCCTCAGGTCTCGTTTCTTCTTGTTAGCTTCTTTTTTTCTTTTTGAGCTCCTCCTCCTTGCGCTTGTTCTCCTCCTCCACGCGCTTGCGCTCTTGCTCAAGCTTGGCTCGTTCCTCCTCCGCAATCCTTCGGGCCATGGCTGAGTTAGTCTCGGCTACTTCAGCCATGAGGACGTTGAGGAGCTTCGGATCGTAGTAGTCTTTGTCGAAGTTGGAGCTGTTGATGTCATCCGTGGAGATGTCGTAGAGGTCGTCGAAGTCGGGGGAGCTGAGGTGTTCATCGAGGTCCATGGACGAGTATGACCCGAGTCGTTCGAGTATGACGGCGACCTCCCTCGCGCCCAGATCACAGCATGAAGGTGATGGAGAAGATTCTCCCAAGAGGATCAAATCCAACTCGGAAGACAGATGATTGTAGTAGATTTTAGCGTCATCCGGTAACCCGAACGACGCCAAGTGGTTCTCCCCTCCCGACTGGTTCGAATCCGAGTCGAGAAGAGAAAGCTTACCAAAATTGTCGGTGACGAAGTTGAGGCTGCCGAAGCGGAACGCCTGCCCAGGGGCGAAGGCGATGTCGTTGATGCCTGATGAAGATCCCATCGTGCTCGTCGGCGAGATGAAGAAAACTTGACGCAGAGCCCCTACCTGGCGCGCCAACTGTCAAAACTTGGTTTCGGCAATAAGAATCTGAGGGTAGCAGTCAAGGGCCAAACACGATGGGTTAGTATGCAAAAGGAATTTAGACAGGTTCAGGCCCTCTCTTCAAGAGGTAATACCCTACTCCTATTTCGGGGATTCGATCCGCCGAGTGGTTTATTGATCTCTTGATCTCTTTCAATATGTACTCTCGTGAGTTTGTGTATGAAGTCGTCTAGTTGTTTAGTTTCGGTTACCCCTCAAGGGACGCTCCTACCCTCCTTATATAGTCTTGGAGGATAAGTTTACAAGTCGGAGACCCTTCCATACTCTATGTCGGACTCCTCAATCTTACCAACTATAGACTATAAGCCGTTACCTTATCTCCATGGTAACGTAACACCCAAGTCATAAGCCGGTTTACATAATCATGAGTCATAACCTATCCCCTATGGTAAGTCGGATAAGCCAGCTGTGAGGGTATCCGGTACCCATAATCTCCGCAATCAATTGGTATATTATAAAGACAAAATTTCTTAGTTTTGGAGGATTATCCTTCATGCATGAAGCTGGAAGCAAAAATATGTTGTTCTTATTTATTCTGGCTGCCCCTAACTCACTTTCAAACCAAAGTGCTAAACATATCAAAACAAAAGTACTGGGAACAATCCCAATTGAAAGGACCACAGACTGAACAAACTTCTACTATTTGCCTCCCAGGGGTGTCAACTCCTGAACAAAGAAACAAAAGACTACTAAATCTAAACTCATCACTCCACTAAACAAGATCATCATCTAGCAGCACATCTGAAAGCCGCGTCCGCTTGTCGCATCCATATAAAACAACTTCTCACACCTCTTGTTGCTTCCATATAAAATCACTGAAGCGATCATTACCGGCCATCTTAACTAGCTGCAAAGTATGTTAAAATTTAGCACTTTATGCCACAATTCTGAATATATTATAACATTTCACCATAATAATAGAACACTATAAAGATCAAATTAACAACACCGTCAATACCACAGCTTTATTATTGGCTGACTTATGTATATAAAAAGACCAAATATCAATATATGTGCTCCTGCAATTTCCGGAAGCTATCATGATTTTATGACTATAAGGTTAAATGATTTTGATTTGCTATCCTAGTATAGGGTGTTCCATACTCGTTCATATGTAGACAAATCCTTGGTTGAGAAGGTAAAAACTAAAAGAATAGAATTAACATATACAAGCAAAAGTTGATGTACTAGTAAGGTCTATTTGTCCAGGCTACCTCAGGTGTTGAGGCTTGTTTGAAACAGAGAGTAGGATATGAGTACGAAATGGTTGAAAGATGGAACTCAGAAAAATCTTACCAACGACTTGTACAGTTCACATATTTACAAGGCAGCTAAAATAGATTAACATACATTGTATAGTGCCTATATTTTTGTGCATTGTCCAGAAGACTCAAGCCTAAATTCAAAATCAGCCTTGTTGGCATACAACTTTCAAAATCAGCCTATGTATAATGTCAGTAATGACCAGATTGTCACAAGCAAAAGTATTTGGCAGATTTTTTAAGTAGCGACGAGTATATGATACTAATACAACCATCTTATTACATACAAACATTCTTAATTGATATATATGTGCACATGATCAAAAAAGTTCATGGTTAATTTCCAATAACAAATTATACCCAGAGATTGATTTATAACACAACTAGATTGCCAAGAATATCACATCATTATACTCTAGAGTATCAATCTGAAACTTTCAGTTCTCATATATAAATCAACTTATAAGCTTACAGTACCAATCTAATGACATATAAAACATCAAATTTAATCTACCACAAATCACACTATTATAAAATTCATGTCTTTCTCTAATCGATAGCAATTAGCAAATCCAACTAGGAACATAATTAATCGATTAGGAAAAAAGATAATCTTGCTCAAGAAGAAAAAGCATCTCTAAAGTTTTCCTTTGCCAGCTACTACATTACTTGAACCAAATTTAAAAGCGACAACGACTCTGAATCCAAATCAGAGGAGGTTCGACGACTCCACACACAAGGAGGGGCAGACGGTCAGCGGAGAGCGCAGTGAGGCGGCCGCCAGGGGGCAGCAAAGCGGCCAGCCTCAATTGCCCGGCGTCGCAGCGTTCGTCGGCGCGCTAGGCATTTGATGTGCAGGGGGGAGGGGAGTGGAGGGCATAGGGAGGGGCGGCGGCGCCATCACCGTGGTAGCGCGAACAATGGGGGAAGGCGATGGAGGGCTTCCGCGATTGATGAGGGCCGAGGGCGACTCGGGCCTAGCAAACACAGCCCAAGGTTGGGAGCATGCGGAAGTACTAAAATACCCTTCCACCTTAATTAAGAAAAAGCCTAAAATACTCATCATAATCAACATTCGGATTCAATCCTACTACACTACTACTATCTGCAGTGGGGGGCATTGTAAATAGCCCATATATGTGTAGAGTAGATAATAAGGTGAGACCCACCTAAAAACTTCTTCAAACATTAGCCATGCCACAATTTAAAAAATAGACGGGACCCACCATAAAGTGTTAATACCTGGTTGTAAGCTTATATCCTGGTAGTAATTTTTTATCACCTCCACAATGTATCTTACCTGGTAATAGGGATGCATTAAATGCTTATTAACTGCCATTTCATCACATTAGGAGGGGGCGTACGTAGCTATGCGTCTTGGAAAGTTGGAATTCAGCGTCGGTGCTGGTGGCAGGGGCAGGCAGGGACTAAATGGAGGGTGGAAATCCTCATCGTCGAGTGTTTGGAGTTGGCGGCTAGCTTGCAGGCGCACCACGTACCAATACTGCAAGCTTCGGTCCTGCTTGCGCGCGACCAAACATGCATGTCGGTCGAGCTCGGCCAGGTTAATTTGATGTTGTTGCACTAATGCCGCACCTTTCTCCCACGAGAGGACCCATGCATGCATCGGCGCCACCCACCGTTGACCCGTCACTCATCATGAATGCCAAAGCCGCGACGGGCGTCATCGACATCGACCGACGTTGACGATCGCGTGCGCGTGCCACATGTGCGCCGATCGAACGCATGCCTCCGGTGCTACAACTGCGAGCGATTGAGCTTGTCGCCTGTGGCCACGAAACCCATATGTGTGGTACTAGTCCTCCCGGCCAGCTCACCAATGTTGACCTCCGCACCAACATGCCATCACCCGCCCCGAGTCATCGACTTGCAGCAGCTCGCCACGCGATCTCGCTCGTCCTGCTATTCTACGTGTTGGCTGTACTACCAGCCTCAGAGACAGCACGGAATATAATACACACCAACAAAACAATAACTATATATGACGTCGATAGAAGAAGGTAGACGCAAAACACGTACCACTAATTAATTAATAACTATACAAACTAAAGAAAGAATGGAAGTTTGATTCGAAGGATGAATGATAAAACAACAAGAGAGTCTGACGTAAATAGAGAAAGATAAGTGGAATTAAAGCGAGAAAGAAAAGCACTAAAAGGACAACCCAGAAAAAAATACTAAGGAGCAAGAGGAACAGTAACGTACGTCAATGGCACGACAAAAACGCAGCGGCATTCAGAATGTGGAGAAAAAAAGAACCCACAGGAAAACACATGAGTGTGCATGGGAGCACGCGGAATACGCATGCAGGCACGAGCACTACTAGAAAAAACGATTTTCTACAACGAGACACATAGATTTTCACAGACGGGTTTTATTTTCGACTACAATTGTCTGCTTGCGTAGTTGTGTGAAGTGGGGTCTATTGGTCGGCCGCCTGAAAAAATTCATTTTCGTAGGCGAACTGCTTAAAGGGGCCGCCTACAATAATACACTTATTTTTGCAGGCGAGCCTCTTAAGCTGTCCGCCAGTGAAAATCAGTTGTGGCATCTAAATAGACACGAGAAGAAACGGAGTTCACTGGATATTTCTAAGTTCTCAACTCTCTCCTCTCCTCTTCCTCACCTCTCCTCTCCCAAACTCCTCTCTCCTCACCCGAACAGTGGCAACGGTGGGGCTTGGTGGTGGTGGCGAGGAAGGGGGCAGCGGCAACAACGGCGTGGCTCGGCGGCGGTGGTGAGGAAGGGAGCAGCGATGGCGCTCCATGGCCATGGTGCATGGTTTGGTGACATAGGCGGAGGGGGTGGCGGATCCGGCTCGGGCGAGGCGCAGAGGCGGCGGATCTGTCAACGGCGAGGCGTAGGGACGACGGATCTAGCGATGGAAAACGCGGGGCGACGGATCCGGCGATGACGAGGCATGGGGGCGGCAGATCCAGCGGGGGCGAGGTGCTTGCTCCTCATCTTGGCCTCCTCCTCCTCGTCATGGTGGTGAAGACGCACCCTCCTCGCGCTATTCATGGACGTCTTCCTCGTGCTCGTCCTAGTGAGGATGATGGCGTTGGCGGTGGTGGTAGAAGTGATGGCCATGGTGGAACCTCCTACCCACCATCTCATCCTTGTCATCCTTCTCGCCACAGAAAAGCCAGCTTCCGGTGGCTCCTTAGCGGTGACGGCGACAACCTTCCTACGACGATGACCACCACCACGGTGTCCAACCGTTGTTTTTTTTTAGAACTTCCAACTGTTGTTGACGTTGTTTCATTTGCATGTTGAAAATGCAGTAAAAAATGATGTGAATTTGCATGGATTGATGTGTTTGATATTGATGTGGATTTGAATGTGAATTTGCATGTTGTGCAATAGATTTTTTTTGTCACAAAATCTTTTTCGCAGGCGATTCGCTTAATGGGTTTGCCTATGAAAATCAATTTTTATAGGTGGACATTTTCACAGGTATTTAGATACAAGCGGAGTATTTGGCCACATGCAAAAATGTGTTTTTGGCTACGGCAAAATCATTTTTTTAAGTAGTGGAGGCAGCGCGTGCCAGCACAAGGCAAGCATCTAGCTGCACACGCTTGCTTAGTTGCTCACAGCGACGATCACCAAAAAAAAAGGCAAACCAGAAGCACAAACTACGAATCAGGAAGCAGCATGTGTAGATGGAACCGGCTGAGTAGAACACAACGCAAACAAACGAAAAAAATCACTGGCACTTATACGGGGAACGTCGACAGCCACCAGACATAAACACCGGATACATCGCCTGAATAAGAAACCAACCGCTCAACCAACGAAAAGAAAAGAGAGCGGCTAGAGCACTGAGGACCGGATATTTTAATGAACCCCCTGCCCCTTCCTTTTCTCTGTCTACGAGAAATCGCATGCGAGAAAAAACGAGTGAAGCAGGACACCTAGGCTGTAGGCTGAGTTCCTTACGTACGTTACTGTCGCCGCACAGTATTTTTTTTTCTTGGGCATGTTTTTCAAACTACTAAACGGTTTATTTTTTTGCAAAAAGTTTCTATACAAAAGTTGCTTAAAAAATCAAATTAATCCATTTTAAAAAAAAATAGCTAATACTTAATTAATCACGTGCTAATGGACGTTCTGTTTTCCGTGCATACTGCTTGAAGTTGGGAAACCCAACTAACGAACTCGGCCCTACTCACCCTCCTGCACGCATGGTGATGATGCTAGCAGGAAGCAGTGGCGCTAGCATCGGCGGCTGGACGCCAAAAGAGGATGCACAGGTCGACGCCGCTACAGCAGGACGACACCTGCAACAGCAACAAGGAAGAGACGGTGGAGTCAAGGAGAGAAGGGAAAGGAAGAAGAGAACAAGAGGTGTTGGCGACAGATCTCATCGACCGACAAAGCAGCGGCACATGTCTTTTTTCGGTGTCTTAATACAAGGTACTCCGTATGTTCATACATAAGGTACCAGGCCTGATATTTATAGGTAACAGATCTGGTCTCTTGGATACTATGAGATATCTATGGTACCAGCTAATACTAATACCATATCTGATACCTATAGATATCATACCTGACATCTATGATATCATATTTGGTCTCTTGGGTATTATGATACCTGATACCTATGGGTATCAGCTAGTACCTAGTTACCATACATGATACATATAGATATCATACTTGATACCTATGGTACCAAACCAGATACTTGATACCTGTGATACCATGGCTCACAGCTGATACCTTATGGGCGTCCTCTCCAATGACATTTTTTCTCCTTTGTTTCCCCTGCTGCCATGGGACCTGGATTTGATGGGCGTCACCTTGCCACAAGCTTGAGACGGAAGAAAAGGCCACAGGACTGACGCTGCCCACCGCCCTCGTCGCTGATGTGCGCTCAGGCCGAATCTAACGATGGGAGGACCTAGGCCTCTAGATCAAGCGCTGGTAGCTTCGCTTCGCCACCGCCATGACTACCCACAAATTAGCTTGTTGCATCAACGCCGCGCCTCCACAGGCACAACACTCGAGACGAAGGAGAGAAAGGGGAGCGAGATGGTGGTGCTGGTTGAAGGCGAGGGAGAGGAGGAAAGCATCACGGCTTTAGCTCTGATGAGGGCCTTATCGGTTGCGTCGCCATCAATTCTATCTGTACCACCTGAGCTCGTCCTCATCTTCAGCAGAAGACGTCAGGAGAGAGAGAGTCGAAAGACGAGTGATCGAGGGAGAAGCAGCAACATGAGATAGGACATGATTAACTAACCGGCATACTTATCCTTTAATTTATCCTGTAGCTCGGACGGTATTACACAGAGACAATCAGTAGAACACGCGGCAAACAACAGAATGGCCAGAAAAATTTTCAGAAAACCAAAAAATCAGTGCCTGATCGGTGACTACTAGGTAAGCATGCCATGATGGATCATATCATATCTGTGGGCCCCCATGCATCGATTGCTCAGCAGAAAAATGAGTAAAGCAAGGTGACCATGGCCCATGGGCCATGATGGGCCTTTTTGCCAGTTCGTAACGGGCTCTTAGGTTAGATCCCTCCTCCCCCACCCCCCCACACAGAGTACGAGATTCTCTGCTCGCTTGTCGGCGGACCGCCGCCGCCGCCGCCGCCGTGTTCTCGATTGTTGTTCCGGCTTCCAAGGCTCGGTTCGATCCGGAAGCAAGAAGAAGCCGCCATGCTGCGCCACCTGAAGTCGGCCGCGGCGCGGAGTCCCGTGCGCTCTCCGCCGCCGCCTCCCTCCGCACCAGCGACGAGGGACGAGGGGTTCGAGGAGGAGGAGGAGAGCGCGAGGGCCATCGCCCTCTCCGACC
>BDMV01000004.1:14370538-14426475 GCA_008326285.1 Oryza officinalis
CCGATTTCCCGGTCGATCTGGTGGTGCCGCCCCCTCGGGCGACCAAACGATTTGGTCTTTTGGCGTCTCTGACTGCGTGTATCTCTCTCTCCGCGTTGCAGGTGAACATGTTCATAGCGAACACGGTGGAGTTCCTCAACTCGTTCGCGGCGCAATGCAATGACAAGCTTTCCCTCCTCCACAGGTAAAAAGAATCCCGAATCTTTCGTGTATTCCTGGATATCGCTATAGCTACGTGTGCTTGTGTTACAATTGTGCAAAAATATGGGTAACTATATACGACGGCACATGATAAAAACGTCGCCATGTATGTGCAATACAGAGAAACAGACATTGGCTCTAGAGTTCAATGATTCAGGATCACAATCTCATTGCATCATTATGGTATATTACTTCTCACCAGAATTATGTGTTATTTCTGAATAATATCTTGGAAAAGATTTAATCTATTTTGATACAATATTGTGTGGAACTCACAATGCACCAGAATTATGGGAACGAGTTGGTTTTTACAAAATTTTATTAACCTACAAGACTCTAAAAGGGATAAATCATCCAATAGCTTGAGAACAATGGCTTGGCCTCCTGTCTTCTTTCTCCAGGAGGACATTTTTGCTTGGTAGCATCGCAAAGATGTACAATGGTATTTTCCAACTTGCACATTTTTGTGATTGTACCTACCTATTTTTTTCTAGAAGGGCTAGTATCAGAAAAATGTACGAGTTGGAAAATATCATTGCATGTTGATGGTATGTTATCCAACTCACACATCTTTGCGATGGTACATTGGTACTTACCTAATTTTCTCTAAAAGGGCTAAGAGTATCAGAAAGGTTGGGAGGAGGTGATTCTACTCTACTGCAATTACTAGATGAAGCATACTTTAAGAAGGATGTGGCAAAATTGTTGGTTTGAAGCCGCACTGAATTTTGCCGAACATTGTTCTCTATATATAGAGGTACATGTCGGTTTGACTACTGCTGCTGCTACTCTATGCCGGCAAGCAACAACTTACTCTCTCGGTCCCAAAATATAGCAACTTCTAGCATTCAAAATTTGTCCCAGAATATAGCATCTTTGCCATCTATCCCTCATCTCAACCAATCACAACCATCTCCCATTTGGTTTCTCCACCTACTTCCTCTTCTCAATTAATCACAAACTTCCCCCATTTAATTCCACCTACTTTCTTAATACATGTGCCCAGCTCCACAAGTTATTATATTTTAGGACGAAGAGAGTACTAGGTAAGAAAAAAACACTTATGAATTATACTATTGCTAATGCTATTTATTTATTGCTCTATATCGGTAGTTAGCAGACTTGCTAACTAAGAAACTTACTAAGAAGGGAACCCTACTGCTGACAAGCAATTTTCTTACTAGCTCAGGGAACTTTTGTTGACTCAATACTAGTTGGTTATTTAGTAACAACTAGAAGTCGGCAAGAGTTTTCTTAGCTAGTAAGTTGTTACTTGTCAACAGTAGGGTTCCATTACCTGACGACATAGTGTGGGAGATATATGCCAAAGATTGGTTATCAATAACCAAATTTATTTGAGGGAGAACTAAAAATTCAATTATATAAAGCAATATTATAAGTTTTGAGGAAGACTTAGTACAATGCACTACAGGGTATTACTACTATTCTATAATCAGAATAAGATTCTCGTAAATGAGTCATGATGGTGACAATCAAAGATAGGCATAGAACCAAGCATGAGAAATTTAAAACTTCACAGATGGTGCACAGTTTATAGTCGATTTACATTTTATTTATTTGCACAAATGATATTGCACCATGATTGTGCCATATTTCACATTCAGAGATGTTATAATGGATTAAGGATGTGTGGAAATCGTGGAGTATCTGAAAAAACAATAAAGGACCATGTCTAAGATATTTACAAACTATTATTCAAGGTTACCACATCATATTGGGTCATAATATGGAGTTCAAATCCGATGCGTTTGATCTCCTGAGACAGCACTGAACTCAAAAGATCATAGCATTGGTGAGCCTTGTGCTTGGGCATCAAATTTTGTTAATTAAAACCAACAGCTTACTCATGTGTGAACACAAGCAATAGATTGTTGGCAACTTGATATGTGAACATTAGAAATGTTTGTAGGCTGTTGAACCCTTTGCAAGTTTCCTTTGACAAGATAGAAGTCAGGATGGAGTTGGCCTGCTCTAGGGACAGGAGTTGTCACAAACTTGCAGGCAGTTGTACTAAATTTCATCACAAAATGCTAAAAAGGCTCTCTCAAAGGTGCACTCAAATCCTAGCCCAAGCCTCACCTTTTATAGGCCTACAATGGCTGAATACTCCTCTTGGGAAATCCTTGTGAGCCTATAAATGGAGAGGTTTGGGCTAGGGTTTGAGGTGCACCATTGTGAGAACCTTTGTGGTATGGAATTTTGAGGAGGTTAGGAGAGTTTTGGAGAGCTCTTTGTCAGAATTTGAGAGGATTCTTTGTAAGCTTGTGAGCAAGTTTTGCAAACTCCTTTTAATTAACGAAATAGTAGTTTATTCCAATCTCTTCGGGGTTTGCACTAAGGCAATTTAGAGATTGACTCCCTTTTCATCACAAGGCAAAACACACAACAAGATCCAAAAGAATTAGGAGAGGAGATTACACATTCCACTTAGAGAATAGGAGGTGAGGCAATACCCAAACAAAGAAAATAAATTGAAGCAAAAACGACTGTAAGTTGTATTGTGTGTGTGTGTGTGTGTGTGTGTGTGTAGTAATGCAAGCTAGCAGAAATATCTATCGCAGCACAAATGAAACCTGCAGCAATTCACCTACTCATGTGTGAGAAGAGTAGAGAGCAAAGTGTTATCACTGACAATGGTGTACCCAGTGGGTAACACTTCTGTTCTCTACTCTTCTCTCATACACCCACGAGTAGGTAATGGACTGGAGGCTTTCACCCAGCTGCAATAGCTACTTCTGCTAGCTTGCATAACTATGAATATATATAGTACAAGTTTAAGTTGGTTTTGCTTCAAACCGACATATACAACAGGTGCCTGCAATCTCTGTAGGTCTCTGACTAGTGCTGATGTTATCTCCTAAGGTTTAAAGATATTTCAGTGACTAATCTTTATCAGTGGTCAAAGACAATATCATGAGGACTCATCAATATAATATCTCTCGATTGTCGATAAATATTGGCCGTTCTACGTCTTTAAGCATTATGGATGATATTTCCTATGATACCCCTTTTTATCCAGGATATTATTCCATTATCAATGGTATTGATTGTATTTGCAATATTAGTTTCTTATGAATCCATTTAGTTCTCTATTGGAGTAAAATTTGATAGTAGCCTGTTGAGGATTACCTGTTGAGTAAAATTTGTGGAATAATAGTGTTGTATTGGAGAACGACATGCTTAACTGGATTGCATTAATCTTCTTTAAGATTTTTTACAAGTCAATTCATGCTGATTATTAAGGATATCTCTTGTCATTGTTTGCTAAGTGTGAGGAACTTGCTTTCACAACCTATGCCTGTACAACACTAGAGAAAATCGTGTTATAGTAGTTGTTATTTTTGTATGAATTAATTTGAAATTTGCACTTCTGTTTTTTTTTTCATGGGCTTACACTTATACCATTTGATCTCCAAGTTGCAAGTCAATGAGAGAAGGATATGAGAAGCTATTGTTGGCGATTTGGCAATCAGCACAGATTTAGGATATATAAAGGATGAAATTATGCTGTTTTGGGGAGAAGTTAATGGCTTTTCCATTGCTGTAGAAAATCGAATGCTTGACTAAGTTTTTTGCTTGCTTATTACTAAAAGTAGATCTGCATAAATACCTCTCTGAATTGCACATATTGTAAATATTTGATGAAACTATGGACTAATAGACTATCAATTTCTAGGAAAATAGTGAAACTAGACTCATCTCTCAACCTTCTGGAAGCAAAACTACGCAGTATTGATGACACTAATGCATTTGGACATTCAACAAACCAAAAAGCACATGGATTATTCACACAAGACGGAAATTTTGATCCTGCAAATTTATTGGGTGAATCCTCTAGGTGAGTCTGTCTTATTGCTATTCATAGTTTCATACAGTAATATATCATTCTATAGCCACATATTGGCATATTTTAATTGGCCTCGTACTCAAAAGGTGCCTATTCAATTGATTTTTCTTACATTTGTGACAGTAGTGCACGCTAAATATTGTGAGTAGCATGAGACCTTGGAAACTACAAATATGTAGTTAGCCATGTCATATTATTCTGATAGTTCAATGATATAATTTCCTCTTTGGAATCATCATTCAAGTTTGGCAAATCATGACCTCTGTTTAATTTTTATAGTATATCCATGTTCATAGTCTTTTAAAGATTTTGGCTTCCTGTTGTTTATGGATGGGGATTTCTGATTCAAATTGTGCATTTCACAATTAGTCATGCCACAACAATAAATATCTGATGAAGTAATTGTTCAGCTCCCCCAATCCATATTGTTTTTATTCCTTATTTTTCAAGTGTAAGTTCCTCAAGTGTGTCAAATTACCATATTTTCCTCTTAAAAGAATACCATATATGTGTGATGTGGTTTGCACTATCTGCAGTATGTACTTACGCAACAGAGTCACTGCTCATTTTTGTCTATCGGAGGACATGGAGTTGATCAGATCTGTGTACAAATGTGCTTAAGTTTTCATGTTTCATTTTTACTTTTGACACTTAGACCAACAACTCTGAATATTGTAAACCATAGAGTTTTCTGACATAAGTTACCACAAGTTTATTATTTTTCATTTATTTTTAAATACTATAGTGACTTACAAAAAATAATCATTCCATGATCTTGCAAACAAATAACATTCCATGGAGCGGAATGGGAATTATACCCTAATTTGCCCTTTAAATTAATGAATCTACCATTTTCCTTGAAATACATGCCGAAGGCTGCTTGTTTCTTCTTTTGATAGATTTTCCCCTTCTCATTTTGCTTTAAAAGAAGGCCTCAAACAGCAGAAAGTAAACACTTGACCTTTCATTGTTTCTTCTGAACATGAACCAGATCTGGAATGGTGTTTTGTTTAACTTTGCATTGATCTTATGTTATGTGTAGGAGGCTGTACTGGGGTGATGTGGTTGCATTTATTACATCTTTCCAGGCATTCTATATGCTACCCCTTATTTTTCCACCTGAGCTCCATTAAATTAGCTTTGCCTTTGTCTGCCCTGGGTTGATGATAATCGTCAAGTGACGTGAACTTTTGCTATTTCTGTGAATCAGTCCTGGCAGACTGTTTGTAACAAATGTGCTTTGCTGTCAACGGTACTTTATGTTCACCATGAAAAAATCGTGTTACACTGATTGCTTTGTGTTATGATGGTGTACATTATGTAGGTCTGGTGATGCTTGATTATGCTACACTGGCATGCAGGCAGCATGAGGAATAGCCTACCTACTGAAGGACATAAGGGAGCTGACGTAGACTGCATGGAAAAAGATCGCCATCTGTGTTGGATCTTTTGGAGCAACAGGTAATACACATGAATTCACTGCAGCTACGTTTGGGCCCATTCAACATGTGTATATGATGTTGCTAGATGTCCTGTGTTCTGCAGCATGTCTGTTTACTGGATTGAATGCTCTTAATATGATGATTCTTAAATATCAAATGTTTATGCAGATAATTTTATGCACTAAGAAGCTTACTGGTTTGGTTTGGACAAGTCATGTTCACCTTCAGTCTGTAATCATGTATCAGCTTATCCGGGAATTTTGAGATGCTGCATTGCTCTGTCCTATTTTATTGTCCTGGGAAGGTTTGCCCAAAGGTAGTGAAATTGAAGGGAAGAGTCCAAGAACAATTTACAGGCATTTTGCCTCCCTGAGAGAGACTGATACCGAAAGTTTGAGATGCAACATACTAAGGTTTTGTTCTTAAGTTAGGAAAAAATTCCCTATACACGGAAAACGAAGTGACTCATTAGCACATGATTAATTAATTATTTACTTTTTTTAAAAAAAAATGGATTAATATGATTTTTTAAAGTAACTTTCGTATAGAAACTTTTTGCAAAAAAACACACCGTTTAGCAGTTTGAAAAGCGTGCGCGTGGAAAAAGAGAAATGTTAGTTGGGAAAGTTTGGAGAAGAACTCACCCTAAGTTATACTTAGTAGTTTTCGACTATGGCATGTAAAAGGCACTTTCAGCTGGACAGAAGTTATCAAATTGCTTTAGTTTTTGTCCTCGTTAAATACTCCGTCCCATAAAAAAACATAAAAAACAAATTTAGGACGGGACACATCCTGTAGGTTCGTCATATTCCGTCTTATGTTTGTTTTTTTTGAAACGGAGAAAATATTTTTGAAGCACAATAAGTACGGAATTCAGAACTGATGTTGCCTTTTCAATGCGTATACGAACTAATTATTTTCTTCGGTCAAATGAAACAAAATATTGCCTTTGTTTTTTAATAAATAATGTCATTGATTTTTGTATAACATTTAACCATTCATCTTAATTCAAAAGTAACTTATTTTAATTATTTTCTTCGGTCAAATGAAACAAAATATTGTCTATTTTTTAATAAATAATGTCATTGACTTTTGGTATAACACTTAACCATTCATCTTAATTCAAAAGTAACTTATTCAAATTTTTTTATTTTATACTTTCAACCACACATCATTTAAGTACGGAACAGTATGGTGTGTTCGTTCTGCCCATGAGTTGCGTGTGCAAAGGGACACGAGTAGAGCACTCTTCCCCAAGCTATGGGTTAACCTCATGCATACCGCAGGGGCTCACCACATGTGATGAAATCCTATGTAACTCGGGGTAGATGGCTCACATGTGTCGTCAACGGAGTCATGTTTGGAAGTGGTCAACCAATGCACTGAACAATGGTCTGGTCTTCCATGATGAATGATTGATTTTCTACTAGATGCCTGATTTTTTATTTTATTTTTTTCTTGTTTTGTTTATTTTTAGATTTTGATCCTTGAGAAGTACATAGTTATATAATATCTCAGTATCAGTAATGATACTTACAACTAAAAGTGATGATTACCTGCGGCTAACAATGATAATACATGTCAGGTATTAGTGATGGTACCTATGGTGACACCTATTAGGTGTGGGACGTGGTACATATAGGTGTTGATGATATATTTGTGGGTACTAGTTATGATATATGTAAATACCGGTGATAATAATTACTGATATATGTTGATGATATTTGTCAGGTATCAATAATGATACTTGTGAATTATCAGTGATGATATCTGTAGATACCGACTGATATACCTATCAAATATCGATGATGATACTTATAATTAACAAGATAAATGTAAGTACCAGTGACAATACTATATGTACTTAGTGATGATACTTGTCTAGTGTCAGTGATGATACATGTAGATATTGATTGATGATACCTATCAAGTATTAATAATGACACTTACAGGGTAACAATTATGATACATGTAAGTATCAGTGATGATACCTGCATGTATTTGGTAATGACATTTACAAGGTAACAATTATGATACATGTAAGTATCAGTGATGATACCTGCATGTATTTGGTAATGATACTTATCAATGATGATACATGTAACTACCGGTTGATGATACCTATCAAGCATCGATGATGATAATTACAAGTAACTATTATGATACATGTAAGTATTAGCGATGATATTTGTATGTACTTGGTGATGATATAAGTAACTATTATGATGCATGTAGTTATCAGTGATGATACCTAGGTAAATGACATATAGATACCAGTGATGCTATATATAAGAACCAGATTTATACTATTACTTTCAACACATGAAGTCAACAACTACTGGCCTCGTACGCGATGGTTATTCATGACTTTCAACTCATACATGCTTTTAATCCGCCTAAGGCTACCTTGTCCTTTCACCTTTCTCTTTCATTGAGGCCAACTTTAGGCTGTGTGAGGGATTGAGTTTCCCAACTCACTCCACTCGTTTTTTTCTCGTTTTCTGTGTGCACGTTTTTCAAACTGTTAAAGGGTGCGTTTTTTAAAAAATATTATACAAAAGTTGTTTTAAAAAATCATATTGGTTTATTTTTTAAAAAAATTAGTTAATATTTAATTAATCATATATTAATGGATCGTTCCATTTTGTATGCAAACAAAAAAATTTGTTCCCAAATCCAACTACCGAACGCAACCTCAAGATGCTTACGCATGATCTTTATCTTTCTCTTTCCTAGAGCCCACCTTCAGTCCACTGAACATGGCTCACGCCACTTGCACCGCTGCGCGCTGCCACGTGAGCACACTAGGTGAGCAGTAAAAAAATGTCTGGTCCATATGTTGTTGCCCTCGAGCAGACGCCACCACGATACAAGCCGCACGTCAGATGGGGTTGGAGGGATTGATACCATCGCAGTGGTGGGGGATGGGATCCGTGTGTTTTAGCTTTTTAAAAAAACAAGATGTAACACATTTTAATACTACGTGTTATATATTGTTTTAGGTTTGTTGATGATACTAGTGATAATACCTGTTGGTATATGTTGATGATGTTTGTCAAGTATCAGTGATGATACTTGCATTGTGAATTATCAATGATGATACATATAGATACCGATTGATGATACCTATCAAGTATCCATGATGATACTTACAATTAACAAGATAAATGTAAGTATCAGCGACGATACCTACATGTACTTAGTGATGATACTTGTCTGGCGTCAGTGATGATACATGTAGGTACTGATTGATATCTATCAAGTATCGATAATGATACTTACAGGTAACAATTATGATACATGTAAATATCAGTGATGATACCTACATGTATTTGGTGATGATACTTGTCAGGTGTCAATGATGATACATGTAAGTATCGGTTGACGATACCTATCAAATATACTTACAAGTAACTATTACAATATATGTAAGTACTAGTGATGGTACTTGCATGTACTTGGTGATGATACAAGTAACTATTATGATGCATATAGATATTGGTGATGATACCTAGGTAAATGACATAATACATATAGATACCAATGGTGCTATATATAGGAACCAGATTTATACTATTACTTTCAACACATGATATAATGAAGTCAACAACTACTGGCCTTATATGCTATGGTTATTCATGACAGAAGACTCATGTATGCTTTTAGTCTACCCAGGGCCACCTTGTCCTTTCACCTTTTCCTCTCCACAAGGCCAACTTTAATCCTAAAGGTGCTCACGCAGGATTTTATCTTTCTCTTCCCTTAGCCCACCTTTAGTCCCCTGGACATGACTCACACCACTTGCACCGCTGCGCGCTGCCATGTGAGCACACTAGGTGAGCAGTAAAAAAGCGTCTGGTCCACGTGTTGTTGCCCTGGAGCAGACGCCACCGCGGTATAAGCCACATGTCAGATGGGGTTGAAGGGATCGATACCATCGCAGTGGTGGGGGATGGGATCTGGTGTGTTTAGCTTTTCCGTTCCATCCTAGCTTTGTTTTTATGAGACGAAAAAAATATTTTTAAAATATAAAAAGTAGACAATTCAGAACTTATGCTGCCTTTTTAATGTTTATACAAATTAATTATTTTTTTGGTAGAATGAAACAAAATATTACCTCTATTTTCTAATAAATAAATGTCATTGACTTTTGGTATAACACTTATCCATTCATTTTAATTAAAAATTATTTCCTATTTAAATTTCTCCATATTATACTTTTAACCACACATCATTTAATAAAAAGGTAGCATAGCCTTTCCTCTTTAAACTTAATCTCTGCTGAACTGACCCAATTTAATTTAGATTATTGACTGAATTATTCTTATAAATTATCTACTTAATACATGATAAATTAAATATTCTAAGAAATAAACTTATAATAGCTTGAAGCCAAATTTTTTTTTGAGAAAACCTAATTTTAATAGGGTATAGCAAATATTTCAATAATCCGATGAAGTAAATGAAACATAATGGTTTTTTTATGCAGCGAGTAGTCCGTAGTATTATCTTTCTTATAATATAAAAAAAATTTTAGAGAAAGATAGTAGGTAGAATTAAATGAAAAAAAATATGATTGGTTAAGAAATGGATGTATGTGAAAAAAATTAATGATAGATGGTCCTGATGAGAATGTAAGGTGATAAAGAAATGTTAGATATAAATTCTAAACGCTCCGAGTTTATATTTTGAGACGGAGGGGATACTGTTTTGTGGCACACAAATTTGGGTAGGAAACCAAACCGCCTGCTGCAGCATCACGCGACACAAGACGGCGGCGCCGCCGGACGAGTCGCCGCCCGCCCTCCCGTGATCTCCTCCACGCCTCCCGCCGTCAGATCGAGCTCGCCGCCCTGCACTGCCACCTCCTCCGCCTCCGCCTCCGGCCCTCGGGATCGGCACGACGCCGGCGGCGGGCAGGAGCGAACAGCTGAGTGCTTGAGTGCCCCGGCACTACTACTCCTCGATCTGGTACTCCTGCCTCCCGAAGTTTGGATCCTCTATAGTTCGTTCACCTTCCGCTGCAATTCGATTCATAATGCAAGTGTACACTACATCGATCTCATTTCAGGTTCTTTTTTATTTTCATGCTAAATTGAATATTTATCTATGCTTAATCTAGAAGAGATGGGAGATGGAGAAAGACGCATGGTTTTTGTCACGGTGGGAACTACATGCTTCGATTCGCTCATCAAGACGGTAGATTCCGATCAAGTGAAGGAAGCCTTGCTGCACAAGGGTTACACTCATCTTCTGATTCAGATGGGCCGAGGGACATACATCCCTTCCAAGGTAACATTGTCTCCGTGTGTTTTTTTTGGTCACATGATAATTATATTTGTGTCACATCCTTTTGTGATTGCGCTATTTTTTCCGCTTGTTAAAATCAGTGTCCATAATGCGCTCATGTTGTTTATCGATTTCTGAAAGTGATATGTTATCTGGTCAGCTAGTATCGACAGGTGCCGAGTAGAGATTACTCGATTACAGATCATATCACTAATTCTCTACTATGTAAAGAAGGGATGTTACCTCTTACAAACTTGCAATGCGGATATGCTCTCAGTGACGCAAGTTGGTGCTATCTCATGGCTTTCGTTATGCTTGGTACTTTGTTTCAGTGACTTTAGTAGTCATTCAAATAGTTACAGTTGATGTTTATGTTATTTAAAGAAGAAATAGAAATAGTGAAAACCATGAGAAATAACATATAGTTCATCGTTAGGGGTGTATTTGCAGGGTACTTGACTTATGGTGTTTTGGTGAGAACTGAAAAATGATAGGCAACTTATGGAGGTGTTATAGGTTCTTCACTTGAAAAGATAGTTCATGCTACTCAGGTCAACTGGCTTTTTAGAGTGTATTTTCCATGTATAAAATAGTAAAGAGAAATAAATACTAAAGGTGAGTTACACGAGAAGTTTCAACTCTGTCACAATAAAGAAAATCGGGAATATATTAATCCAAAGTATTGAAAGTGACTTGATGACTTATGTTTGCAGCTGTATTTTTATACACAAGTTTATAATTCACAAGGACCAACTCTTGCTTTTAAGTTGTAAAGCAACTAACTCCTTGAAGGCAGAATGAACTACAATCATTTGGCTTTGTACTCCTGTCATCTTCCTATAAGAACACAACATACATGTAAATGATTTCAGTAACAATGATTCAGTTCTAGTGTAAGACAGAATTCACTTAGATAGCAGAACGATTGAGATAGATACTACCATTCACTTCATGTTTTTTTTTTCTATTGCTCTCACTTTCCTTGATGAAACCTTGGGCTTGTAATGCTTCTTGATCATCAGTCCAAGTGCTTCTGTCACAACTGTTTGAGCTTGATAGTTCCTGCAACAAAGTGTCGAAGTGTTATCTAGATATATATCCCACTTGCAGTGAGGTCCTTCCTTGTAGATCTCAGAAAACCTTGATGAAAACCGCAGGTTTGAGTGAATATAAAATAAATTTACCCATTATCTTTGTGTCAACCGATTTGTTTGCCAGAACTTGAGCTCATCAGTTGAGACAAAACCAGAGTGATTATCCATACATCTGTAATGTGAAGAAAAAAAACCTGAATGCGACAGTAGATATGCTTGTTTATATTATCTCAGTCATGTGCCTTTGACAATGTTTTCTTAGATCTACATAGAGGGACCCCACTGCTTATGAGATACAGATCCATATAACAGTTCATTAGAGGAATCAAGCTTCAAGCTTGAACAGTCACACTGAAGCACTTGGAGGATGAGAATAGATTATGATGATCAAGAAGCAAAATCCAGATGAGAGGACTAAAAATCCAGAAGTAAGCTCTATTAATCATCTACATGTATGTTATGTGTCAACAAGAACAGGAAATGAATACAAGACTACCTTATGGTTCGTGCTGCCTTCAAGGATACCGCTATTCCGGCAATTAAAATTTAGTATTTTATAATAGAACTTAATAATGTTAAGTGTCAGACAAATGTAAGCATGCATAATCCCAGATTGTGAGTTATGAACTTGAAAGTTTAATTTTATCGCGAACTTGATTAATCAAGTCTGTCAATATCATAGTGTGATGTTTTTGCATGTTTACAAAATATATGTTATTTCTATAGCACACTTTGCTATTTTAGTATTTACACATGAAAAATACACCATGAATGTCTTTCGACCTAAGTAGCATGGATTCATGATCTTTAGTTTTGTTCCAGGCTTATCAACCGAAAACCCATGGGACTGCCTCCAATCATTGATCCAAAGTTGTTTGGTTCACGACACACGTCCTTAACCAGAATCAGCTTCTGTAGACGTATAATTAGTATTCCCCACTATTTTGGTAGGTTGTCCCACAATCCGGTCCTTCATCCCATTGTTGTTAACTTGGTGACCATGATAAATGCCATGTTTAGCTATGCAATTGGCAAAGTTGCATATATGATGCTTGATTCCCTTAAACCTGAGTTATCATTTTACTTTAGCAAAATGGGCCTGTAGATTTGATTTTCCTTTTCATAATCATATATTGGCACAATGCTTATATTATGTTGTTGTTTTTGTTGGCATGTCTAGGCTTCTATTATATGCATGTAGGTTGAAAGAAAAGGATTCATGCAGTTTTGTTGATTTAGGAGGGCCATTGGTAAATTGATCTTTTAGGGCTAACTGCAGGATGCTGTGAATTTTGTTTATTCTTCTGGAGAACAGGTCACAGGAAATTCAACTCTTCAAGTCGATTATTTTACTTTTTCACCAAGCATTGCCGATTACATCAGAGAAGCATCCTTAGTCATCAGTCATGCAGGTGATGAACAGATATATGTACAATGGAAGCGCTTAAGCAGATATATTTGTTGATGTTGAATACATAATCTGCATATAATAGTTGTCTTAATAGTGTTTTCAGGGTAAAATTGTGTATATTAATTAATACCTACACCTGTATGATGTCCTTTGGATTCTTGATGGTGGAAAACATGTTATCTTTTGGAGCAAGAACATTTAAACAATGCGCAGTTGCATTTTTGAAACATCGATGGTAGGACCATAGGAAAAAGCAGTCAAAACACTATTGTTCATGTATATAGATATAATGCAGGACCTGTCTGAAAATACCCTTCATATTTCATCCTTCTCATTTATCCATTTCATGGCTATTTTAGATCTAGAATATTATGCTTATTTATTTTCATAGCAAAGACCAAAGAACCTTTGTTTCTGAATTTACATTTATGAGTGTGATTCAAGACTTAAAATGGAAAAGCATGGACTAAGGGACTGACGGTGTGATGGTGTATGGTTTGATGGCTTGATGCACAGGAATGCCAAAGTGTTTTCCAATTCATTTTCTTGTCAAGCTCTTGTAAGGCTTGACAGTGACAGTTTTTGTAAAAAAACCAAACATGCTCTTGTGTGATGTCGTTTGTTAAAGCATATTCAGAAACTCAGAAATTAGCCTAGATTGCTGGGAAGGGATAATGAATGTGTAAAGGCCTACAATGACAGTAGTATTTCGTTGTATTTGTACCTTTTTTGGTGTCTTGTGACCTACCACAACTCAATCTTCACAACCTTATGTGGTAGCGTCATTTCCTTTCCTTGTGGATATTCTGCAACTTTAACCTAATACCCGGCTATATTCATTCATTCATCCTTTGCTAGCCCTTTTACCAAATTGAGCTACATAGTTGTCTGTGGCCAAAGGGTTAACACGACTTTTTTGCTGACAGGTTCTGGAAGCATATTCGAGACGCTGCGGCTGAGCAAGCCTCTCATTGTTGTCGTGAACGAGGATCTGATGGACAATCACCAGAGCGAGTTGGCGGAGGAACTGGCCGAGAGGAAGCACCTCTTCAGCGCCCGTCCACAGACACTGCAAAAGACCATCCAAGCAATGGATCTAACTGATCTCCACCCTTATGTGCCAGGGGATGCCAAGCCAGTCGTCACACTGATCAACAGATTTCTCGGATTTCCAGTCGATTGATCATCTTCTTCCTTCTTGATTTCTCATGGTGGCGCACCAAATGATGTAGCATAGAGAAGATCAGAGGTGCTAGTGACGCATGTATACGGATTGTTTTACTTTTTTTTTTTGTTATTTTTTCTTCGAAAAGATTGGCAGGAGTTATGTTCACATGTTAAAGTGGCAAGATTTGTTGTATATCTGCATCGTTTTAACTGTGCGAAATGAAGACGACGAAGGCTACTGACTGATCCTAAATTTTGATGTTGTTGATTGATTGAATTTTCGTGGATCCAAACTTGTGTTTTTAAGAGTTCAGGAAATTCGTGAAACTTGCTGAAACTTTACCTTTTGCCACATGATGATTGGAATGGCAACAGGACAGGGCGGGTCAAGATGGACAAGAATGTCCCTGCCCCTGCTTCCTGCATTTTTCCTCCGCCCCCAGCTCGGCATTGCCAACTGGGTGAAAAACCTCACCTGCCTTCGTCCCACAGGGACCCGATGGGTGAGTGGGGCCTTGCAGCATTCGATTAGAGTTAATACTCTATTGAAACAACACAACACATTTAATAAGAACATACAAAAATTTTAATAGATATAGCATATATGGACTCATCATAGTATCACACATTGACATAACCATATAAATAGGTCCATCATAGATAGATAAAAGCTTATGTTCAAGCAAACAAGCACAAGCTCATGTTCTCATTCTCTCGTGTAGATAAAATAGACAGATAGGCAAATACCAAGCACAAAATTGAGTCTAAGCTATTACACATGGATGGATGCATCATCCTTCACCATCCATCCATCCATCCATGAGACAACTACTGCAACATCCTCTCAAACTTCAGCATAGTGACAGTAGACTAGGCATTATTCTGAAATAGAAATTAAGAGTGGACATTATGGTTAAAAATACTAACAAGAACAAATACAAATAGCAAATACAAATACTACTTCTAGTTCATCCTCAAAAACAGTCCTCAATGCATTCCCATTGTCACCAAATTCATCTAATAGCATAGAATAATTCAAGTGCTATGATAGTTAGAGTTTAATTCAGTACTTCAAGTCTTATCATTGAAGAAAAAAACAGAGTTAGGAATCAAGGTACCTAACATGTCAGCAGCTAACATGTCAACACAGGCCCCAGCAGTTAACATGTCAACACAGGCCCAAGCTTGCACACACATAAGTGTTTCTACAAGTTGTAGTATAAGTTGACTATGATGTGGACTAATCACCCTCCCACCTATACTAAATGCACTAAATGTAGATTCGGATGCTACCGTTGTCAATGAATTGTCATGATGTCTCGAGCGATCTTTCTCAAAGTTGGGTACGTAATCCCTCCAAACTTGCACCAATTAACAATATCAAAAATCTTGCGTTTCAGGCAGCGGTTGCTCATCATGTACAAATTTAACTAAGTGAAAATTTGGGATTCAGAAACAACTAATTGTCCAGACATGTATTGATCAAATATATCAAACACTTCCATCTCCTCCTCCAAATATATCAAACACTTTCAGCTTATCCTCCACTACCCGGACTGCACTGCTAGAAGCCCCAATGCCCACATCCCGAGAACCAATATTTTGTTGGTCCGATGTCATGTTTCTATTAACTGCCTTAAATTTTAAATTTCGTTGTTTTCACATTAACATTGTTTGCCAAAAAAGGTGCGCACTACCTTTGGCCCACTAGAAACGCTATAGCCAATGAAACGATGACACCTGGCAGGGGCACAGCGAAGGGAGCATAACACTGAAACAGGGAAGCCCCATCCGTCTAAATCTTGGGTGAAGGCAAAAATACTCACCGAGCTACCATGCAAATATACAGTGTTCAGTGTTATATTAAGGAGTGGCTTAGATTATTTTGCATAAATCTAGTTTTGCAATTAATTTTCACAATCCTTTGACTTAGAATTAACTAATCAAGTTTTAATTCCATGATTTATTAATAAGAAGATATTATGTGTACCAATTATTTAGGGATGGCTTCCTGCTACTGTCTCGATGTGATTTTTTGGTATCTATTCTTTCTCGTATTCTCGAGAAGTTGAGCCACAAGTGCAAAAGCATATGTATTTCTCAAAACCATCGAATTCAAAGTTTTATGTTTAGCTAAGTGAATTACATATCCCAACGGCTCCTTTAACATATAGCAACTTCTAACACTAAAAATGTCCCAAAATATTCAAAAAGCCATCATGATGTACCAGAGTTTCGATCCACCGCTGATTTCCTCTCTGTCAAGCCCTAATAAAAAACAAATAGATCGTGTCAGTGTTACGGATAAGACATACTTCCTATGCATGCATAAATTCATAACATACGAAAATACCGCATACCTAATATAACACGAAAGGGTATTCAAATATGTGAATAAAACAAGTCAGGAAAGAAATTGTTCTCGTGGGCACAGAAGACATCAGAGTCCAACCAGGAGAGGACAAGGTTTCCTTGGCCCGTATCCTATCAAAGTTCTCCAAATTCTACTTGGAGAAGAAGGCGGTTACCTATATAAATACAATGCCCCCTTGGAGAGAGGAGGGCATCGAATCACAAACCATAGCCAAAGCCACATTGAGAGACAACCAGGAGAAAGTCAAAGCCCTATTCGCCAGCATCAACTCGTCGAGACGTACTCGGCGGATCCTAGTCGACAGGTTAGATTAGCTAACCTGCTCCCCCTTTGTAATCTGTGTGGTGCGTCCCATAGATATACATATAAACTGGAGTAGGGTTGTCACTCATTCTGAGGGCCGACCAGAACCAGTATAAGAATCCTTGTTCCCTGTCTTCTTACTACAATCTCATGTATACCTAGGTACCAACAACCCCCATACTCTACAAATACTGTTGTCGGGTATAGCCCTTCAACAGATCGCAATGACGAGAGGTCGACAGTGAGAGCCCCTTCACGCTACTGGTGCATGTTGCTAGCGGTCAGATGGATGAAAACTTCCACAAAGATGCACGATAAACCTGCATGCAAGACCACCTAAGATATATATTATGTGCATGTTGACGGTTATTAAGTACCAAATTCGATGGTCAATTATCTCAAAAAATAAAGAGAACTAACATATCTTTCACGCATATTTGTTTCAAATAATGTAGTTCCACTTATCCTTGGAGAATAATGTGAATGTGGGGATTATCAACCAAATGAAGGAGAAAATACGGTGACATGCGAAGAAACACACTTCGTGCCAGTCAAGAGAGTGCATAAGGATTGAAAGGCCCATAAAACAGAGTAAATCGACATAATTAAAGCCAAATCACCGTGCACCCACATTGGGGCCCACATGTCAGCCTCACAAAGGAAAGACGGTGGCTAAGGCAATTACCCTGGTTCGGTCGAACTAGGGGTCGGCTCCAGCCACGAGCCCCCTCAACCTGATCCTTCACATGGCGCTTCCTCAGGCCTTCCCAATGACGGTTATGTGTGATTCCAGACAGTTACCAACTCCAAACCATCATTAGGAGGCTATAAATAGGTGTTAGGCTCTCACTTCACAACACACACTCAAGAAGCAATCTCTCTCATTTGTTTTACTCTCTAGATTAGTGGAGTTTGGCTAAGAGTAGCTTTACTATTCGGTTTCCTAGTCCTCTTGGAGATTCAGGTATGGCTTTAGTACTCTTCTCTCTTTATCAGACTTTGAGCTTAGAAATGAAATTATTTTCTTTATTTATCGGTGTTCATGGTTCATATACTGCTTTGTCAATTATATGCCCCTTGATTATATGTCAATTTGGCCATTTGGTGCATTTGGTTGGTCAGACGGTTTTGGTCATAGTTTGCTGGGTTATTTTATAATTTGAGCTAGAATTTGAATTTGAGTGTAGGTCAAGCTATTATTTGGAAGGCGGTGGATTAATTCACTTGCAACAATAGAACGCTAGTTTGCTATGGATGACTATTTGGTTGCTGGGAGGTTACAATTTTCAACTCGTTACTACATGTGTGAAGATAGCTGTCAGCTTGGCTTTGTTAGCAGTTGAGGAGGTCTTGTGTGCTGATGGGTATTGTTCGCATGCAAGGATTGCTAGTGCATCTACATGCTGGAGCTGGAGAATATGCTAGTACATTTACACGCAGGAGATGGGGCAGACAAAACCAAATCTTGTCAAGAGCAGCGTACTGGGGAACAACGAGGCCAGTCCAGGCAGTCGGCGGTTGCGTCGCACATGTTTGCTGAAAATTAGAATCCGGCGTAAGTGCGTGTTGCGGCGAAGGAAGTAAAGATAAATATTTTTGGTAGTTTATATGTTGAGATCGTTTCGTATTTAGTTGGCTTGGACTTTCCATGTATGCCGTAGTAGTACGTTTGTGTTTAAAAAGAAGCAGATCATCTCTTTGCAAGGGGTACTAGAGAGATGTACTCATAAAACTCCTCTGTCACCCCAAATCTGTCAGCAGTCTGGGTATTGCGGACCTGACGACAGGCTTCGCTCTACGTCTTTGCTGGCTCTGGCTTTAGCGTTCAGGCCATCCCTACTGAGTTGACCTAAAGGCCTCCCTTGAGCGGAGCGTTTTTGATATGTTTGTGGCGTCCACCTTCTTCGTGCTAGATGACGGCGCATCGGCTCTTTTCTGGATAGACCGGTGGGTTGAGGGTCACTAGGTGGCCTCCTTGGCGCCAGACCTCCTGCTTGCTGTGCCCCTGCGTCTCCGGGCATCGCGCACAGACGCCTCTGCTCTCACTGACAACTCTTGGGTGCGGGACATCCGTGGCGTTCTCATGGTCTCTGTCATCTCCCAATTCCTGGTGATCTAGGACGCGGTGCTTCCTGTCCAGCTCTCACCGGGCACAGAGGACTGTCTTGTTTAGCGTTGGACGAGCGATCAGCTATACTCGGCTCGCTCGGCCTACCAGGCTTTCTTACTCGGCTAGCACTCTTTTACTTGCGCTGATCTACTTTGGTAGGCTAAAGGCCTTGCTAAATGTAAACTTTTTCTTTGGCTCACATTCAGCAGCGCTGCTAGACAGCTGACCTTCTACAAAAGCGTGGTATTGACAGTCACTCGGCTTGTCTCTTTTGCACCCAAGAACTAGAAACGGTGAATCACATCCTCCTCGACTGTGTGTTCGCTCGTCAGGTCTGGCACCATGTTCTCTCCCCTCCTGGCTGGCCTGACCTCGCTTCTTCTCATGGCTGCTTAATTCAGGTCTGATGGCCGACTACTAGGGCCTGCCTGCCAGAGCATCTTCGTAAGGGCTTCGACTCCCTTGTCCTCCTAGTCTCTTGGCAGCTATGGAAGGAGCGAAACTCCAGGGTATTCGATTACTCTCTCTCATTGATTTCAGTGGTGCTGGAATCCATTCTACAGAAAGAGCATTGCCTGTTGGGAGTGTAGCGGGGCTCTTTTCGTCTCTAGCCTTCCTCACTATAGGAGCGTTCTCTTTAGTAAAGCAGTTTATTTCTTGTTCTCCTGTTTTTTCCTTGTCCCCTCGGCATTGGGCTTTTCCAGCTTTTTTGTGTTGTGTAACTAAACTTTGCTTCTTCTAATATATTGACGTGCAATCCTTTTGCGTGTTTGCGAAAAAAAAACTACTAGTCATTCCATGGACGTTTGATTGTACCATTCAATGGCTCCAAATGGACCATCCGCGTTGTGTCATGCGATGCGACATCGAAATCACAAAGGAGCACCTCTACGTGACCGCGTCAAGAGGAACACGCTGCTCCCCAAACCGTGCACCCAATGACTGTCTCTCTTCTAAACCATGCCTGTCCTCGCAGCATCGGCTGATGCCCTCGCCTGCTTACACCCGCACTTGCACTCGCCCTCACCCTTACCACTGACCAAATGTAGGATGTCGTAGACCGAGACGGTGTTGCTTCAGCCAAACTGCCATATAAAGTTGCCACCGCGCATCTGCTCCAATCATCACTTGGTAGGAGTCACCACCGGTTGATTCCTCGCGCTGTAAGTTCAAGTGCCTTAATTTGGTTTTGGTGATTAATGACAAATCTAATTATGTGAGACTTACATTTTTATGAGTTTTTCTTTGACTAGTCTTATTTGGATATGAAAATGAAAATGATAAGAGGTATGTATTAAACTTTACATATTCTAACTCTCTCTTATGGATACAAAATATAGTATGAGCTTCCTCATTGATCTTAATTGATTATGTGCATATGTTTTCCTTCATATCCATATGTATGCACATCTTGAGGGAGAGTTTATTCTATATTTTGTTTATTATAAGATCTCTACTTTGATTTGGAATCATCTTTCATTCTCATTTCTCTATATTGTTTATATCGGGTAATATATTGGGTAACTTCACATATTATTGCTTTGGTGATAGATGATAAACCGATGTTTATGGGATTAACCTCTCTTTCACATAAGTTATCAACTAGGCTTTTCGTGACAATGAGATGTGAAAGATATGCATTCTTTGGTGATGAACTTTAATCATGACAAGGATGAAATGCATGGAGATCAAACGATATGTATCACTTCTTATCTCCTACCTTTTTAGAGATTCATATATATGATTTCGATATTATGGTTATATAAATATGAGACTAATGTTTACTTGAGTCTTATCTTATTTAGTCTTCTTTACATTGAGAACATAAAGATTATGAAGGTATATGTTTATATTTGTCATTATCATTGCTATATGCCTTCTCCATGTGTATATAATAAGCCCCATTGGTTCTTCTCTATTTATGCATATACTTGCCTTTCATGAATATTATTCTATATGCATATGTTTAGGGGAGCAAATCCTATACACTTATTGTGCATGTTCTAGATCCTTTTTGTTCACATATTATTTATATTGGATCTTTGCACTTGAGCTTGCATGCGAGTATATGATACTTGTGGTGTTAATGAATACTCAACAAACATATTTATATCTTTCATATGCAACCGGCTGGTCATCAAGTAGAGGATGACAACCGATTTGTTGGGACTAATGTTTTCCTTTGAGCTGTGCAAAGGAATAGGTCCCACCATGATGAGGCTAATGGATGAGATTATGAGTTAATGGTCACAAAACCAAGGATGTTGCTATGTTGACAAGAATGAAGTAAAGCTTGTGGTGAAAAAAAACTCTTGACAAAGGTTGGTCAAGACCTCAGCATAAAGATGGTTCAACCGAATGATCATAAAGAATTGACCCCGAGTTGGATGGGCGCAAGGCAAAGGTATAATGAAGCTAAGAATGTTTTTCTTAGTTTTTATCAGTCTCGGTGTTGGAGTAAAGACCGGGTTACTAGATAGGCGTCGTACTATTAAGAGGGGTCAATGACTATTGGCTTGATTTGAACTATGTGCAAATCACTCAATCTTAAATGCATGATCCTTTTTTCTAGGCATGCACTTCAAGGTTTAGGTCTAGTTAAAGTGAGGAATCCAGGTTGAATCTTGATTCTTTTGAGACTCAACTAGAGCCTTTGACATGCATGTGGTGAGAGTTGATTAGATGTATACCATGCATGGCTTTTATGTCTAGTTCAGCCGTAATTCTTGTTGGAGTTGGTTCTGTGGACAAAGAGAGAAGTGATCATGTCTAATCCATTGGAATATGTGGTTTTATGTCGAAAGATGGTTTTGAGCCTAATCTGTTGTAAATTTTAATTGATTGAAAAAAATGGCTGTAGTTCATCCACTAAGTGACCGTCGGTAATCCGGCTACCTAGTTCATTTCTCACAGCAGTATAAAATCTGAAAAAATAGCCAAAAGTAAGATAAAAAAAAGAAAAACCCATTTACTTGTGGGGACCCTTGATTGGCGCCTAGGCACGCACCACTCCCCACACGCAACGCACGTGTACCCCTTCTAGTCCGCTACTGTTCCTACTGTTCCTATATACGTATGTATATATTTTATATCATACGTATAAACTTTGTATATATACAAAATATATACATACGTATATATATACAACATATATATAAATTTTATGTATGCAGATACAATTTTGAGGTATAAAAAAGTATATACACGCATATAAACTTTATACATACACGTATATATACAAAGTTTATATACATATGTATACAAAATTTGTATACATATGTATAAAAATAAGACCTGCACCGTTCCGTCGGTCCTCTTCTCCGTGCTTGCCACTTGCATGCCATCTCGATTCGGCCTCTCCCCGTGCGCCACGTGGCATGGAGCAAGTCGCCGCGCGTCGGCTATGACACGTGCCCAGGCATTAATTTGGGGTTTCGCTTACTCGCTCCGTCCAAAAAAGGTGACTTCTAATGATCAATCTGAACTAGTACTAGTCCAAATTTATTTTAAAAAATTGGTTTTTTTTAAACGGAGGATATACGTTCCTTACCTACGATCCTACTACTATAAATATTATCGTACTGCATCCGTTGCAAAATATAAGTTACTTTTGACCGTTATATCGTGAGATAGATGAAGTATATTGTATTACACTGTTACTAGGAATTTTTTATTTTTAATTTTATTTATTAAAAGATTTACAAAAATAATTTTTTTTTTTGAAAATTTACAAAACTACTCGCCTATCGCCCCCTGGGAGGGCGTTTTTCTAAAAATCGCCCTCCCAGAGGGCGATTTATGTGACGTGGCAGACCAGCGTTGGCTCTCGGGCAACGACCGTCCAACGAGAAAAGCAAAATTTGCAGGCGGCCCCCTTGCCGCCCTCCCAGAGGGCGTTTTTTCCCTATTGGGGGCCGCCTACACAGGGCGGTGAGGGAGGCTGGCTTTTTTGCAGGCGGCCCCCTTGCCGCCCTTTGGAAGGGCGATTTTTCTCCCCTGGAGGCTGCCTGCAAAACCGAGGGCAGCCTGGCATTTTTGTAGGCGGCCCCCTTACCGCCCTCTGGGAGGGCGATTTTTCGCCCCCCATATATAAAGTCCCTTTCCCTCTCCAAATTTTCATTATAATCACTCAAAATCCAGGAAAAAAAAGGAGAGAGGGGTGAGGGAGAGCTGAAGGAAAGCAGCGAAGCTCTATCCATTTTCTGACTCCATAGTAGGTAAATACATTACATTGTATTGTCTTCGAAATTTTTGTTGCATTTTAGTTTTATTTTCATATATTTTAGTAGATATGCAGCACACTATATATTTGTATAATTTAAGAACAAAGGCATATGACATATTTATAGAAATTGAGACTTAGAACATAGTGCAAATTGTACAATATATTTGAGTTATATGATACATCTGGAGCACGCATCCGATTTGTAGAATTTGAGACCTAGGACAGATAATACATTTTCATTATATTGATGAATTCGACATTAGATCCGGTGGTTATGTTTCGACATTAGATCCGGTGGTTATATTTCAAACTTAGTTAACCTATTTTTTTTGTTTCATTAGACAGAATGTCAAGTAAGGTCATGTTTTAGTTAGTACACGGCCAATGCAACCTTAGATTTGGTCCAGATGGTGTTGATCTGTCAGATTTTAGAATGACATTGAAGGGCATCGATAGACCTGGCGAGAGAACATTTCAGTCAATTTATAGTTGGTTGCTGCGAGGATTTAGAGTAGACCCAGACGTGAACACAATGTCAGTATCTGTTGTAGTGAGTCGTACAACAGAAGGTTATTTTTGGGAACTAATGCTCATGGATAGCACTAATGCTTGGAGACGGTATGTGGAGATGGCTTTTGAACGGTCATGGCCCCTTGTTATTTTTGTTTCGGTGCATGAAAATGATAGAAATCTTGGAATAGAAACCAAAGATGTTGAGGGTCTTAGCCATGTGGGCGATTGTGTTGGACCATCAAACAATGAGGAAAATCAAACAAGGGTCGTGCAGGCCATGGGCGTGGTGGATGAGGGGGAGATAGTCGGTACAATCGTCGATGGAATGGAGAGGGAAGATTCGGATAACAAGCAAGCGGAGGGCGACTTATCATCCGATGAGGAAGATGATGTAATGCCCACTGATTGGACAAAAGAGGACTTCTCAGGACTTGTTATCTCAGAGGGGCATCATATACCCTGGGAATACAAGGAGAACGAGATAATTCAGGGTGCTAGGTATGCACATAAGGAGGATTTAAAGGAGGCAGTGAAACATTGGGCGGTCTCATTACAGAGAGAGTTTAGGGTGGTCAAGTTAACCAACTATGTGTACGAAGTAAGGTGCGTGAGGGAAGATTTTCCATGGCGTGTTCATGCATATAAGGGTAAATGGTTTGATTATTGAAAAGTTAGCATAGTGACGGAGCACCAGTGCCACTTACAAGGGGTGGAGAAGTATCACCGCAACATCACTACAGCTTTTGTTGCAAGTGAGATGTATAGCAGTGTTGTCTCCAATAATGGCTTTCAACCAAGATCAATTATTAGCCACATTGAAAACAAATTCAAGTACACCATAAATTATGCCAAGGCTTGGAGAGCCAAACAAAAGATTATAGAGATGAGGTATGGCACATTTGAAGCATCCTACGATAATTTACCTCGTCTGTTAGCCAGCATTGCCCAGAGGAATAGTAATACTTACTATGACATGCATACATTTCAATCGGTGTATGATCCTACCAAGAGTGTGCTGCAAAGAGCATTTTTCTCGTTGGGTGCTTGCATCAACGCTTTTGTGCATTGTCGTCCTGTACTATGCATAAATGGAACATTTCTGACCGGTAAATACAGAGGTCAGATATTGACAGCGATCGGAGTTGATGGGAACAATCAGGTGTTACCTATGGCTTTTGCATTTGTAGAGAGCGAGAACACTGAAAGCTGGTACTAGTTCCTGGAAAGAGTGCACATCGCAGTTGTGCGTATGAGACCCAATGTTTGCCTTATACATGATCGCCATGCGGGCATGTTGCGGGCTATTGAATACCTGAAGAACGGTTGGGATGAGAAGGAAATTCCAGCTAGGTGGCCCGATCTTCGTAATAGGTGGTGCATGCGTCACATGGGTGCTAATTTCTATAAGCAATTCAAGAACAAGCATCTGACGAATCTTTTCAAGAGGCTCTGTGCACATAATCAAGAGAAAAAATTTAATGAGTTGTGGAGAAGGTTGGATGAGTTGACAACTAAGCAAACAGACGAGCAATCTCGTCGGCCACAAGCTGAAGTTGACGAGCCTCCCGTACCTCTTGGTGCACTGCATGACGACCCACCCAGAATGAGAAGGAGATCGGGATCATCTATCTGAAATTTCACTCATTGGATTGAGAACAAACCAAAGGAGAAGTGGTCTCTGCTGTACGACACCTATGGTTCTCGATATGGCATAATGACAACTAATCTGACCAAGGTTTACAACTGGGTAATACGAGGAGTGCGAGAACTCCCATTGGTTGGTATTGTCGAATTTATTCTTCACGGCACACAGGCCTACTTCAGGGATCGATACAAGAAAATTGGTCCCTCAATGGCCGATAACAATATAATATTTGGCAACGTAGTGACCAAGTACATGGAAGATAAAATAGCTAAGACAAAAAGGCATCGAGTCATTCCTCAAGGCACAAAAGTATATCGGTATGAGATAATGTGTGTTAATAGGAGCAGGCGTGGTATCTACCGCAAGCAAGCCGTGCAGGAATGTGTCCTTAAGGCCGATGGTGGATGCAGTTGCAACTGTATGAAGCCAAAGCTTCGACACCTGCCTTGCTCTCATGTGCTTGCCGCAGCCGGTTATTGTGGCATACTTCCCGATGTGTACGTGTCACATTATTTCAAGAAAGAAGCAATCTTTCATACATGGAGTGAGGAGATATATGGGTTCAGGATCTCAGGATCTAACACAACTCTGAAAAGGGCCGGCGTCAGACAAGACGTATCAAAAATGACATGGACGAGGCCTAAGCTGGTGGTAGGACTATACGTTGTAGCAAGTGTGATCAACGCGACCACACTTACAAGAAATGCCCGAAGACTGTGGAGGGTCCGAGCGTCGCAGTTGTCGGTCCATTTGGAGAGGCAGGTGATGGAAGCCGATCACCTGGAGAAGGAACAACAAACAGGCGAGCACGTCCCAGGCGTCCTCGTGCGGCAGGGGATGCGATGGTGTAATATTGTCTGGAAACCATGATGTAGACCAATAATGTGTCGTATTGAGTCATCGCACTAAGTATTCGTATCATGTAATTTTAACGAATCTTGTTGTAAATCTGTTGTTCGTGAACCTTATAGAACTTTGTATTGTACACCGGTATTGTATTGCGAACTTTTCAGTACTGTATGCTAGAGTTGCAAACAATTTGTTGTCGCGCTGTAATTTTGTTGTAATCTCTGTATCATTGTGCTGAAGTAATATTTGTTTCTACTGTTCCTAACTATGTTTAAGTAATATTTACTGTTTTTCTAATCATTATTTGGCATGCAGGTATGGCGGACGACACACCTAAGCTCTTCAGCCATGGCATCGACAGAAACCACCGCTCGTACTTGTCAGCAGTGCAGGGTGCGCAGCTAGGCACCCTCCGCTCACGTACTTCATGCCAGTTGTTGCGTGTCGACCCGCAACACGTTCCCTGGTACACCTCGTTCAAATTTTAAATTAGCACATTTGACAGAACTAATACTTTATCGGTACTAATGTGTGAGGTTTACATTATGCAGGTTGCGTGAGGCAGGGCTCCTACCACTGTGTAGGCTTGTTGAGGCTGGGGCGGACGAGAGAGACCCAGCGAAGCGCTGGGATGCAGACCGGTCACTCCTTGCCGCTCTGGCAGATCGCTGGAGGCCCGAGATGCACACGTTCCATCTTCCCTATGGGGAGATGGCTTCGACACTGCAAAACGTGTCGTACCTCCTCGGTCTACCTCTCGCAGGAGACGCAGTTGGCCCTGTATACGGTGCTGGGGGATGGAAGGAGAATCTCACGGAGCGTTTCGCACACATGATGCGCCTTCCCGGTGTACCGCCGCCCACTGGCCTACACCCGTACACTACCGCCGGGCCGAGCAAGGCTTGGTTGCTTCAGTTCACCATAAGTTCAATGCTTGAATGGGTTTATGGTTTTTTGAATAAATATATTCATTTTTACTAATATTCGGTTAATTGCTGTAGGCTGACCAACTCCACCTGGACGCCGATGAGTACTCAGTTCGACGCGCCCTAGAGGCGTACCTGCTCTGGCTGTTCGGATGGGTGATGTTCACCAGCACTACAGGCCACGCTGTCGACAAGGGTTTGATCCACTATGCACGAGGCATCGCGGATGCTGAGCTAGGCAACATGCCTAGGTGGAGCTAGGGATCTACAGTGCTAGGGGCCACCTATCGTGCCATTTGTGAGGCGTGCACGAAGACCGATGCAGGAGCGATCTTCGCTGGTTGCCCTCTGCTCGTTCAGCTTTGGGCAGCCGAGAGGTTTGCCATAGGACGGCCTGTGGTGGACCACCCATTGTACGGGACAGGATGCAGTGTAGAGTGGCCAGAGGACGGCCCCACGATGGGGACGTACTGGTGTCGACGTGGGGTGCGTACAAACTTTGTACATTGCACCGTCCATTTTCTTTCACGTTCATCCGTAACAATCAATGATATGTGTACCATATTTGTATGTCGCAGCATCGTTACGCCCACGTGCAGGTCAGACGTGGTTACCCAGAATTCGTGTTTGAGTTCGACCGTCTCCAGCCCAACAACATCGTTTAGCAGCCATACACGGAGCAGGTGGTGGCAGCGAGAGCACCGCTAGGACTTTCGTCCCTCTGCACACGTGACGCGGTGTACTGGCTCATGACTTTGCCGATGGTGTTCGACATCTTCGTCGAGCCTCACTGCCCGCAGCGTGTGATGCGGTAGTTCAGCCTGAGGCAGGTTTTCCCCGGAGACATGGCACCTAGCATCCTCCCTGGAGACCACTCGTGAGTACAATGTGTCCATATTACAAATATGATGTTACTGCATTCATCGAGCTATCTAAGTGTCTGCTCTTCACAGGTTGACTCACCAGGGACAGCTAGCCGGCACATGTGGGCACCACGCATACAGTAGTTCGTGGACGACTGGCTGTTAGCACTAGAGGAGGTGATCGACGAGATCTGGCCACACACAGAGGACAACTACCATGACTACCTCCGCTGGTACTTACCTCGCACACGTGCCCGTGTGACGTACACTCCAGCCGCTCCACAACCACATGTTGCCGCTGTCACGGACGCGTACCCCACGCACCATGACCGAGAGTACTTCATGGGGGTACGTCGAACTTTGGCTCGCTTCTTTCATTTTTTTCTCCGATTGATACTGACATGCTTACATATGTCCTGAATAGGCCGACGCTGCATGAGCTGTCAATGCCGATATTAACTCGGTGCTAGTCAGGTTGGACGCTGGGTTACACTTAAGTGATGCTGAGCAGAGGCTGACGTTCGACCGGATGTAGTCGAAGATGAGCGCTGTCATGCGCTTCTTCTCTTGTCGTAGCGCCGTGGACACGGTACCTCCAGCTGGTTCAGCACCACCACGTCCACGCGCCCCTAGGGCTGGAGTTGTGCGACCTACAGCAGCGGCTTCCCACGGTACTGCTCCGCCCAGAGATTAATTCCATAATATCTGATTTATTATTGGTAACATGACCACGTGACAACAAAATGAACGCACACGCAGGTCCCCCTCAGCCTTTCCACGCCTTTGCCGGAGCTAGCACTTCGTCCCACAGAGCGTCGAGGCCTCGTCCAGACATGCAACCGCGTGTCCCTCTAGGTGAGCGTGCGTGATTCGTTACTCACATTGGTTGTACTCGTTGATACAAGAATTTTTTACTTCGATGAATCTTATGTCCTCTCCCACAGGGTTTCAAGCGGGGATCTTTGGTGCAGGATCCTCTTCTTCACACGCCGGCGGCGCTGGTCCTAGCGACCATTTCTACGACGACGACTTGGAGGACAAGACACACCAGGATATACTTGGCTCGTCACAGCTTGGTGGAGCTCCACCACCGCAGACCCAGGAGCAGCCACCGGACACACCAGTACCGGAGGGACGTGGAGGTTGTGTCGTACCACTGGGCCGTCTGACGTACTCCCAGGGACACGTTAGGGCCCAGGGTAGGAGGGAGAGGGGCAAGAGGCCTCGGCAGTAGTGCTCCACCTCTTGAGTGTTTGTACATACAGTTCTTTTGGTTTATATTTTTGTGAGCCAGTACTACTTTTACATTACTACTACAGTTCCATTGTCTCTACCTATTAGTACATAGGCCTACCGTCGTTCGTACTCTGCTACAACTACTTATGCATACGACAACAAACTTTCAGCGCTTGGGTGTCGGGTCTATTGCATCGCACAGTATACCCAGTAACCAGACACAACGCCAGCTCAGGCTGTCAATATCAACTTTCCCCGTAACTTTGTTAGGTAAAGTAATTCCTGCTTGCGTGTGCTCATGTCGTCGCAACACTGCAGGAACCCTACGCCAACTATTTTGGCTCGCACAATAAACCATAGTGCACAGACACACTGTCAGTTCGACTTGTCACGATCAACTTTCGACGCTGCTTTGTAAGATAAAGTAATTCCAACTCACACGTGCTCGTGTTGTCACATACAGTGAAGAAAATTGGCTCTCATTAAATCTTGGTCTAGCACTGGTTGCTCCACTATAAAATAGACAAGCCGAATACAGGCTCGTCATATCATCTTTCAAAATCCCACGAATCTAGAGAGAATGGAAGCTCCATTTGTTGAGCGTCTCGATTAGCGAAGTGATCCTCTCGCCGGTTGGTTTCCCCCATGGTGTGACCGTCCATTGTGCGCTTGTGGGAATCGATGCATACTTAAATCATCCCTCATGGTACAAACTCGGGGCAGGAGATTCTTCCAATGCCCAAACACTGATCAGGTATGATTCATTTGTTCCAAGTTAAAATAACTAGAATCAATACATAAACCGCTTTTGTGCACTATCATAACATTTTACACAGACATATCGTACGGTGTGCAACTTCATTAAGTGGGTAGATACGGAAAACCCACAAAACGATGGAACACGTGGATATTCATGTAGTGAAACAAGATCGAAGTACCTTAGGCGGAAGGATGAGCATGAACGCCGAATTGCTAAAGAAGCTTTAGAATGGCAGGTAAATCCCTTGGGACTCCCCACATGACGGGAACGGCCTGAGTGTCGTTATGGTGACCGTTGTCAGGTAATAAGGTTTGTAAGACAACGAACTCGAGGACAAAGATGTTTCGTGTGTCCTAACATTGTCGATGATGATTTTGTCATAAGTATCATCTTTTTCAATATCACTAATCGCTACTTTCCAGCACTAACCTATTATTACAAAATTGTACAAATAGGAGGATGTAAGGAAATGTCAATTCGTACAGTGAATTGATACAGTCAGAGTTACTTCCATCAATCAAACAATAACACAACCTGAGACAACCACACAATTCATTCAGGCATGGATGGAGTGCGAACGTCGGGTACAAATTGCAAGCTTAGACTGGAGGAACAATCCATTAGGTTTACCTAAATGGTCGGAACGTCTAAAGTGTGGTTGTAGATGTTGCTGCCAGGTGGTTACCTCCTTTGCAGAACAAACATTTGGTAGGAGATATTTTGTCTGCCCCAACATAGACAACAACTTCGTTGTACGTCTTACATTTCTCCAATTTCGCTACCATCTGCATAATATTACTACCCTAACTTACTAACTACGTTTATTTCTTAGGGCAATCCAAGGAGGTGCGGATTCACTTTGTGGATCGACAATGTCAATCCAACATATCATGGCCAAAAGATAAGTGAGTCTGAAACACAAGTAGAGTACCAGCGATTGAAGGAGCACGAAAATGCAGTACACGTTGAACGACGTCGAAGGGGTCGGTAGATAAGCTCAGGCTCGATTCGTCGGGACTCACAAAATTGTATCGTCTATCCATGACACTTCTTAACTATCTTATGATAATAATGTTTAATTATGACAGTGTCTTGTTCTATACGTCACGCAATATAAATTAATGAAATTATATCGTTTTGATGCAATGTTCTTTTTACGCTCCGATACGTTGTATTCCTTACAATTTATAAGTACATGCTTATATTTTCTTAAATTGTACCTTCTATTGTGTACATGATTACATAATTGAACATATGCGACAAAAGGAATAGATCGTTATAAAAAACCCCTCCTCGGGCTCCAACCCGAATTGAAAAATAAATCGTTGCAATTTTAAAAAATTGTTTCCATTTAGTTCGGTTCAAAACGATGATTTACCAAATGTTTCGAACGTTGAGTTCAATATTTTGATATAAAAAACCTTCTCCTCGGACTCCAATATGACTGAAAAATATATTCTTCCAATTTTACAAAATTCTTCATGTTTTGTTCCTTCCCAGAACGATGATTTACCTAATTTTTTTAACAAATAGGTCAATATTTCGATGAAAAACCCCCCCACCTTACGCTCCGATCCAAGTTAACAATCAATCGTTTACATTTTAACAAATATTTTCCATTTTGTTCGTACTCAAAATGGTTACTTAATTTTTTAAAATAAGTTTAGTAAAAAATTGCCCTCCCGAAGGCGACAAGGAGACCGCCCTCGCAGTGCAAATGGTAAAAACGCCCTTTCAGAGGGCGGCAAGGGGGCCGCCTGTAAAAAACCAGGCCACCCTCGCTTTTGCATGCGGCCGCCCACAGGGGAAAAACGCCCTCCTAGAGGGCGGCAAGGGGGTCGCCTGCAAATTTTGCTTTTTTCGTTGGACGGCCGTAGCCCGAGAGCCAACGCTCGTCTACCACGTCACATAGATCGCTCTCTAGGAGGACAATTTTTAGAAAAACGCTCTCGGCGATGGGCGACTAGTTTTGGAAATTTTCAAAAAAGAAAATTATTTTTGTAAATCTTTTAATAAATAAAATTAAAAATAAAAAAAATTCCTGTTGACTAGTACTTGAGCTAATACAATGCGAGCTTAATGGGCCCCTGGCCTCCTACTTGCGCACGCGGGCCTTTGTGAATTGTGACTAGTCGCTCGATCTTGCCGTCGCCGTCGCCGTCGCGTCGCGCAGGACGGGCGGCGTCCTGCTGCTTCCGCCGCCGCATACTCGACTCCTTCCGCCCAAGTCAATCACCCCGTCCGTCTTCTCGGCCTCGACTCCGGTCTCCTGCGCTAGTTCGCGCCGCCTGCGCCGATCTCCATCCATCCATCCCGCCAGGGGAGCTTCCGCCTCCGGTGAGCACCCGTGCCCTGCCGCCGACGCACGCTCATCCTTCTTTTTTTCTTTTCTTTTCTTTCTTCCTTTCGAATTTGCCGTCACCTTATCCTCTCTTCGAGATCTGGAAGCTAGGATTTTTCTCTTTCTCTTAAACCCTAATACTAATAGCAGTTTCCTCCCAAAAAGATCTGGGGGTTCAACTGTACCCGCGGCCCCTTGTTTGTTAGGGGAAAAGATGAGTAAACTCGCGAACATGTTCTCTGTTCTCAATCTGGATGCTGAGGACGACAGAGATGTAGAGGAACCAACATCCAGCAAGGCCGAAGCTGCTGCTGCTGCTGCTGCTGCTACCACAGAAACTGGTAAGAGCGCTGTATTTCTCTCTTTCAGGATGGGACCTTTTCACAATTGCTGCTGCGCTTCCTGCATTGTTGAATCCCCGCTCTCCGCTTTTATCGATGTTGATCCCGTGCCATGCGTCGTATGCGTGGAGGTGTATTTCGGTTCTGGATTTATGGCCTGGTTTGTCAATGATGTTCTGTGCTGCTGTAAACATGCTGAATTGAGGATGTTTCGTAGTGAAATAATCTGGATACAGAATGTTTTCTAGTACTGGTTCTCATGATACCGATTCGTGTTAACCAGATGTGATATTACATTGCCTATTATAAATTGGATTGCAAAAATTAAACCATGAATGTCTCCGCTCATAGATCAATAGTCCTAAATCCTGAAATATTGTTTGTCAAAGCATAATTAATCATAAGCTTTTATTCCATTCACCGATTTGTGAAGCTTGTAAATAAAGTCCTGCAGTCTTATTCAGTGTGTAGTGGGTGGCTTAGTGAAAACTAAAGCGCTAAATCTTCAGGAAAAGTCAATTCTATCCAATGCAATTTTTGTTGTATAAGCCCAAAATAAACTGTATCAGAAAGTAATAACATATCATGTTAGGAGACTTGATCTAATCTCCTAGGTCAGTGACAGAATCACAGGAGTCCATAAAAATCTTGCCTCTAACAATAAAATAATGACCTATGCATTAACATGTTGACTTTTCTGCAGTGATGAATAAACATTTTCTTTTAATTGGTTTATCTTGTAGGCATATCACCATTCGTTAATTGCTGTCTCTTCAGGATGTGATTTAAAATTTACTTTTACTTTGCAGGTAAAAGCAGGCTGAATTACACAATGATTTTAAACTATGACGGAGAAGACCTTGCTTCATCATCAAGAGATTATGATAAGCCATTAGTGTGGATAGACTTGGAAATGACTGGTTAGTCTTCTTAGCATATGCTGTATTTTCCTTTTGAGTTCATTATATATATATTTTTTAATAATATGCTTAACGAAATTTAGTCCTCAACTGTGAGAGCTATATTTCCATTATTTGATATTATAAAGTCTTAACTGTGTTGTCTCCAGTGCTCTACATAATATTGATCAAATCGGCTGTTAAGCCTATGAGTTTGTATTGAAATATTTACCTATTCTATATCTATTCTAGTAGTCCACTCTATGCCTCTATATTCCATAGTGGAAATACTAAAAATTCAGAAAAAAGTAAAAGAGTCTAATTAGATAATCAGTAAATTATGGCCATGATCTACAACTGTCAGACCATTCAGGAACCGTTTCTATGTGTGCACTTGAAATATGAATAAATATGCGCAAAGTTAAAATATGAAAAAAAAATTCACGATTAAATTTCATATTCTTGTGGCTCCATGTTGCTACTTTTGTATGATGTAGACATCTGCAATGGTTTAAAGAGCAATGTGCCACATTCTAACAGCAATTGTTAGAATGCTATCAACCGTTAGTCTAACAATATGGTCTTAAGAGTGATCCATGGAGATCTTGGGTTGATGCTTGCACCTGTCTTGTATATCTTCTCCATTTGTCTCTTAGTTCTTTTAGGCTACAAAAGTTACCGTGTTGTGCTTTTGTATTGTATGGAAAAAAACAGATGAAAAAAATCATGTACAACATAACAGGAAGAGAAATGATGAAGGAAAATTATAACAGAAAATTCTAAGTTTGCATACTTGTCAAAGTTTCACAGAAAACTATCCCTCTGTCCCAAAATGTAGCAACCTAGTATTTGATTAGACACCACCTAGTATTACGAATTTGGATAGGGTTGATCTGGATTCTGGTGTCATGCACACATATTGGTGGGATGCATGCTATGTACTGTTGCTAAACAATATAAAGCTCATTACTGATTCACTTGATATTCCTAATTTTTTTAAAAGGAACCTTTTCCATGTTATTTCAGTCTTCCATTCTGAACTGCAGTTTCTGGATTTTACTCTCATTTTTGTTATTGTTCTGTTCTATGTTAAATTTGTAGATGCGTTAAACGAAAACTATGCCGCTGTGCATATCCGTTATCAGTTTTACACTGCTAATTGGGAGTCTGCTGGTTTTTAATTGTTTAGGTTTGGATATCACCAAAGATCGCATACTGGAGATTGCTTGTATTATAACAGATGGTAAACTTACCAAACGAATAGAGGTGTCTATTGAAACTAAGTATTTCTGCAATTCTGATTGCTATATATTAATAGTTTTATTCGCTCAGAAATACCTAACTTGTAGTGCACTGTTCTTGACTTTTGAACAGTTTCTTATAATACTATGTTTCACGGGTATTTAAGCTGCTCTTTTACAGTTTGTTTGTATATGGATGTGCAATATGTTATTCGTAATCACCAGGTAATGTTTGCTTGTAGTAGCATATGCTGAAACTGGTATATCCAAGTTCATGGTCTGTAAAGAAGCTAAAAACTGCTAAATAAGGCTACAAATACCATCACTCCATCAGGGCTATCAGAATGTTAAGTTAATTTGTTTTTAGTACTAATTAGCTTGATATTTCTTCAATATAAATCTAAGAATAATAAAAACAAATATGTCCCGACTCAAGCTATTGTTTTATTACGAAGATTGGGATATAGGAAAGATAAAAGAAGATATGCCATAAGATTCTAAGTTGGGGTTTAGCTGGTGTCTTAATTTTCCAATTCTATTAAGCTCACTATAATCATTGATAACCATGTTGCTTGGCAAATTTAACCTTGTAATCCAAGTTTTTAATCTACATCAGTTGATCAGTCCTGCAATTTGATCACCACGCATAGACAATCTGATTACCTTATTGAGTAGTGACAGTATCTCAACTCCAGAGATATTGCTAAACATAACTAGTCACTTCTTTGTAGGGTCCTGACTTAGTTATAAGACAGAGCAAGGAATGTATAAATGACATGAATGAATGGTGCAAAGTTCATCACACTGCTAGTGGTAAACAGCTTATCTTCCTCAATGATATACTTGTGAACAAAAATCTGTTACTCATGAAACCAATTCAGGGCTGAAGGAGAAGGTACTGCAGAGTGACATTTCTGAGAATGATGCAGAGAAACAAGTATGCTTTTCTCTTTTAGTGCATCTGACATCTCTGAAGGTGCCATTTTAATTAAGCAGAATATTGTCAAATAGAAAGAGGCGCCTACTAGCTAATGTGTTGTATCGAACACTTATGTCAGTATTCAACTATGTTATTTCACCACATTACAGATAAAGATGAGTAGATGACTAGGTGGAACTTTGTTTTGTTGTTAGACAGCAACTACAATCATGAGTTTTGCAAATGCGGTGCAAGGATACTGTATACATGCAGCGTACATGTAAATATTTCCACATGTACGGTGTACAATCATCTTGACATATTTAGTGAAATCATGTTGTATTGTGTTGTGCTGCTCTATGTGTAAACTAGGTCTCTTTCAGTCTTTTGATAGTAGTTAATGTGTTTGCCAACATATGTAAGTGAAGGGCATTTATGACATCTGTTGTGATTTTGTTGCTTTTACTCTGCTATTCCTGCACCATTTGCCATTTCTATTTTCTGTTTACCCTTTTTTCTCCTGGATTGCGGTTTCTATGGAACCCTTACCGAGTTGTGTGTGCATAACTTCTTTTGTGTGTGTGTTGCTACTATTGCATACAAGCTTTTTTTCTATTTCTTTTTTTAGTCAATTGTACATTTCTGACAAATGTTCAATGTATGTTTTCATATTCTGAATGTTTCTCTTTCCAATGTAAAATTTCCTAATGAAGGTTTCTTGTTTTAATTATGTTCAGGTGCTAGATTTTATTAGGAAGTATATAGGCTCAGCCACTCCACTGATAACTGGGAATTCTGTCTATATGGATTTACTATTTTTGAAGGTTAGTAAGCATATGCTTAACCTTCTGTTAAAAGTAAAATGGTTTAATATGATTCAGGCAAATGGCCAGGCTGTAATTTTCGAATGCCTGTACGTTGGATTTTATTATGTCCTTTTGGGGCCTTATTGAATTGGTTAAATCTGGAGTGAGGCAGGCCAGTGTGCAGTTCCGATTTAGTTTATCCTAGATTTATTGGTAAAGAATGAGAAGATCAGGATATAACAATCTGTGATCTAAAGCTGGAAACTTTTTTTTTTATATTGCAGAACTCAAGTTAATGCTACAGTTTGCAGACTTTACCTTATCTGCATACCAATTGCACTGCAGTGTTTATTTATGCATAGAGCATATATTGCTCAAATAGAACTTATGGACTTTCCTTAAATCACTTTCCATATGCAACTTTGTTTTCTTCTTTTGGTATATTAGAAACTGTATTATGATACGGTATTAAATGTCCCTTCTAGTAATTGCACAGGAGTTTCTGTACATTTACTTAACTTTTTTTTGTCTTGTCGAAAGTGTTCTATTTCTGGCAAGCGTATGTCACCTCTGTCCAACTGACATCATTATATTAGCCACAAGCCACATGATTTCACCTTCAGCATTTCTGAAATAAATTATGCAACCTCTAGAAGAATGTTGTGAAAAGTATTCCAATATATCCCTGTGAGCTAGCTAGCATTATATACTTCCAATATGCTTGTGAGCATAGAATAGTTAGCATTATGAATTTAGTTTTAAAACACTTTTGCTTGACAATTTTCCGTGTTTTTTTTTCTTTTATAGAAGTATATGCCACATCTTGCAGCCATATTCTCTCATGTGATAGTTGATGTAAGCAGTATATCAGCTTTGTGCTCCCGATGGTTCCCGAAAGGTAAAATCACTCTCTGGTATTTCTAAATATAGTGTTATAGAATTCTTGCTTTCACTTTGTGCTGTACTTGCAGCTCTCTGCTTCAACAGTTTAATATCTGATCTCTGCACTTTGGGTGTGTGTGTGATGTGATGTGATTTGTGGTATCTTCCTCTAGGAATTACCAAATTGTGCAGTGTATTGCACTTGACCAAGTTACAGTCTGACCTTTTCTTTAACAACTGGGTGAATTGAATTTACTTACATTGTTACGGAATTAAAAAAGAGAATTACATTGCATTTGGTAGAGGAAAATGCCGTTGATGTATAATCAATCCATATACATCGTGGGCTTTTTCACTTGCTGTTTGAAGTTGAAGTTGATTGAAATCAACTTATTTTCTCCATAGCAGTTTTAATTTCCTTTATTTACACACCAAAAAGTTACAAAATCTCCACAAAACATAACTTTGTTTAGTTTTGTTTGACTGTTCACAGAAAGGAAACATGCTCCAAGGAAGGAGAAAAACCACAGGGCGATGGATGACATTAGAGAAAGTATTAAGGAGCTACAATACTACAAGGAAAACATATTCAAATCACGGAAATCAAAGTAGCAGGTACGTTGATGTAGTATATATGGGCAACCTCAATTCACCAAATTGCATTAGATCGATGGGTAGTCGAAGGTTACTGCATTTGTAGGAGAAACTAATCAGTTCATGAGTTACCTATCTCATTGTTCATCAAAATTTATGATGAATTCTCGATGCTGTATCATTCTTGGCCTTTGATGGACCTGATGTAAACTGTCATTAATGCTGACATGGAGGTCACTACGGCTGTCATTTCTTCACACTTATGTGAAGCGACTGTCAACCAGTTTGTATAGACATTTAAGGCTCTCAAATCATTTCGGCTTATGGTAATTTCTGTGATATTGATATATGTTCAAAAAATGTTCAGAAATCACAACATTTGCATACAAAATAGAACAGTCCGAGGAAAACTGACCAAAAAGCGACCGAAATATCTACCACACAGTGGCTGATTGGTCGTGTTTACTGTTTGTTTAGAGTAATTTGGCAGCAGAGCACATGGATCTTTAAGGCCATGTTCAGTTAATCATCAAGAGGAAGGGATTGGAGGGGATTTATTTCACACCTATTATTGTGGGGTGGAATTATTTTACCTCAAACCCCTCCAATCCCCTTCAACCCCCTCCAAACCGAACAAGGAAATCACCTGAAGGAAGTAACTCAAACTCCATTACAAAGTTTTGTCACATTTCTACCTCTCATGATCAGACTATCAAATTAACCATGATCAATTCTCCAATTGAAGTAAAGGTATGGACAATACAAATTACGATGTTCCAGCTTTGACGCCAGAAAGCTACAAAATCGCAAATGACCTCAATAAAGATTAGCCTCAGAAACCATCTTGCTCTAAGATTTTACTCTTACCATATGATTATTTTCAGTAAGGTACATAAAATGCTATACCAAAGAAAAAAAGGCCTCTTAAATGAGGACTTATGATACTCTTGCACCCTGCAAAGTTTTGCAGAAAACCACACCAGCCGAGGTACGCATCGGGCTCTCGCCAAGAAATGCTGTGCAGTTTTCAGATGTCCTAAGATGAGGCTGAACTGATTCCCAAATCTTCTTCTTTTGAACCTAAAAAAAACAACAATCCAATTAGCTGCGATGCTGAAAAATACCTTAGTATGAAACCGTCGCACAGTTTATCAAAACATATAGGTGACAATGAAGACCAGTGTTCGAGAAAAAAAAAACAATGAGGACCGCTAACTAAAATAATTTTCTTAACTTCTAGACTAAACAGTAGTAATTTTGTTAAAATTTATAAGCATTAACCAATTGCTAAAAGAAAATGCAAAAGTTTGAAAGTTACGTTAATCGAAGTCTAAACAACCCAAAGTGTTACCTGATTTGGTGATGCGGCTTCTGATTGGCGATCCTTTTCATCTTCAGCACCAAACCATACCCTTTCACCTGGAATAGAACCTTCAGGAGGGGTAAGCAACTCGACATTTTCATGAGAAGCATCAGATGCAGCCATGAGCATGCCATTTGACTTTATCCCCCGCATGTTCCTCGGTTTGAGGTTAGCTAGAACAATCACATTGCTGTCCTGCATGTGTCAGAAACAATAGCAGTTGCCATCAGTAGTACGAAAAGAAATAACCGAAAGGATCTACACATTATTTGATTAGCATAGTTTTCGTTCCTGAACTCTGTTAACAGTAGGGCTGTACATGCACGGCCAGATTTGGTGCGAATTGAGTCATTGACCAAAATAGAGTGCTAACTTTGCAGAGTAAAGCATCGGGATTTTGGGCCAGGTTAATCCAATCCATGCATTTACTGATAAATTCAAAATGATTAGAACCGATTATCTTGCTCCGCTCTCTGATGTATACCCTCCAGCATACATCTTGGTCCATATACCGATATACGATGACTTAGAAGGCACATATTACTGTTCTGAAATGCACAATCATGTGATCCATGCCAAGCTAAAACATAATTTTGCTCTTACATGAATTTTCTGTAATGCTGAATTAAAATGATAAATCTTGGATGGATTGAAATGAGAGATTTGTTTTTATCCAGGTAAATGTGAAAGCATAATTACGCCGCAGCTGAGTGTTTACTCTCAAATAATTTTCTGTAATGCTGAATTGAAATGAGAAATCTTGGATGGATTGTAATGAAGGAATTTTTTTGCGATCCATGTTATGCGAAAGCTTAACTACGCTGCAGTGAGTGTTTACTCACAAATAATTTTCTGTAATGCTGAATTGAAATGGGAAACCGTGGATGGATTGAAACGAGATATTTTTGTGATCCGCATAATCACGCTGCAGCTGAGTGTTTACTCTTAGATTGAATTATCTCTAATTGTTGAATTAAAATGATGAGAAATCTTGGATGGATTGTATGTATAGTTAGACCTGGAGCTGGTCGATGGGGAGGTAGTTGACGAGGCCGCTGCAGATGGTGCGCGGCTGCTCCTCGCCGACGTCGACCTCCTCCACGTACAGCGTGTCCGCCTCCGGGTGCCGCCACGCCTTCACCACCCGCCCCACCCGGATGTCCAGCAGCGCCGCCACCTCCTCCAACGGGGGGACCTCCGCCTTCTTCTCCTCCTCCCCATCCGCCGCCGTCGCCCCCGCTTGCGGGGCCGGCGCGACGGTGGCGTCGGAGCAGTAGCAGAGGAGGGAGGCGGATCTCGCCGCCGCCAAGAACGAGACGGGCTTGGCTGCGGCGATGCTGCCCCGGGTTCTTGGCAGTGCGGGGAGGCATGACGAGGAGGAGGAGCGGGTGAGGAGGTGAAGGCGGCCGCATGAGGCGAACGCCATTCTCGCTGCCGCGGCCATCATCGTGGTGGTGGTGGTCTCAGCTCGGGCTCCGGCTGCCGCCGCCGCCGCCGCCGCCGATGAGAGGAGGGGTATCGGATGAGGCTGAAGGGGGAAGGAAGGGAAGGGCCCAAGTATTCCACGTAGCGCGGTCGCACAGCCCGGTGGCCCATGTGTGTTTAATTCTGAAATTCTACTGTTTTTTTCCACCTTTTCTGAGCTTTGTAATTTCCACATTTCCACTGGTTACCGTATAAATCTATATACTGTAAAAGAGGTGAGCTTTGCCGTCACCACTAATTTTATACTTTTTCTAAATTAGTTCCTGATAATTTTGGATATTATGTAATAGTTTAATATTTGATACTACTATAAAAGACGTTGGCACTACTTTTGCACTTTTTCTAAATTAGTCCCTAATATTTTTTGATATTATGCAATAGTCTAATATATGTTTAAATCCAGTGAATAGAGTCTATTCAAATAAAAAAATAATACTTAGCATATTTGATAAAAAAATATAATCTATGACATATTATTATATTTTTTTATTTTATCCATAACAAACTATGGGCATTTTGCTACTTATCCTAGAGAAGTTATGTTGATGTCGCTTTGAACAAATGAAAAAAAAAGTTTTCTATAAAACTTTTTGCGGAACTCCGGTGAAATTCTTGCATATGGTTTCATTATCAGGGTTAGCAAATGTGATGATGCATTGCAGAATTAAAAAAAATTTTCAAATGAAGTTGAAAATGCAAAAATATTTATATGGCAATTAAAGTCTACCAGCCGCGCGCTCGCCACTCCCTTGGCAAGGCGGCCGCCTGCCTACCTGCCATGCACTCGCCACTCCCTAGGGCTGTCGGTTGCTCGTCTGGATTTGAGCTTGGCGGCGGTAAGGTTTCGCCATTTTTTACGAATTGAGGATCAGATGCGAAGCAGAGTTGGGGACGTTGAGGAGCAGAGGTATTTTTTTTTTATCCATAGGACTCACCTTATCTTCTAGTATATCCATAAACATTATGGGTTTGTCACAACTCATGCCTCTTGTTGTGGGACCAATCTATAAGCATGGCTTGGTGCTTTGGCCTCCATACATTGTCATGCCCTTATAATGTTATTATTGTCTGTGTATTATATTATTGTCAAATATAATGTTGTAGATAACATAAGGTTGCCCAAATTATAGCCAGGACCTTGCCAATCTTGCTTATTTTTTCCACATTTTCCTAAATTCCATTAGAATATTCTTACATTTATTTTATGGTTTTACACCGGTTGGTTTTTGGGTCAAACTGATCGGTTTTTCACCAGAAGCCATTTAAAATTTATTTTTAGCTTGCTCGAACTTTCCGCTAGGATTCAAATTTTGATTTACAAATTTTCATCAGTTTTTGTTGCATACAGTCGCATTTTGTGAATCTCGTTAATTCGCCAGGAACTAACATTTCAACCTTCAAATGGTTTTGCAAACCCCGGTCAATCGTCATTGTAGGCGCAACAAATTATGTCCTTTAGTGGGTCAACCTTCATATTTTCTGTTACTCCTATTGCAATTTGGTTAAGAAAAAGCAACCAAACAAACACACATCTCAATCCCTCGTCTATATTTACTAATATCTATATGAATTTGGACATTATAAAGCACATACATGAATTCATGCATGAATCTATTCAAAACCCAAATTATTTTATATTGTGAAACAGAGGAAGTACATAAAAAAATTAAATGCTTTCATGGAAACATTAACTTTGTCTACTCGAATGATAAGTGCAAGATTTGTTAGGCTAAAATACCTACATATTTTCTGTCCTGACTCCTGAATAGGGCACAAAATTCTTCCAGGCGAGATCACAAATTGCAGGATTGGTTTACAAATGTAAGATCCTGCCTAATTCTGTCAGATGATTCTTTTTAAAGAAAATCTACAATGTATGAATACTTCTGTATTGTAAAGTTATACTTCTGAAACCCTTTTTAATTATAAAACATGCAGTAGAAAGTTTGTTGTTTACCTATACAAAAAAATTTTGACAGATTAAAGAGTGAAATTTTGTAAAACAATGGGTATGTACTAGTTATTGTGATATATAAATCACTATAGTCGGTACAAGGAGTTAGGATCGACTGGAAACTTTGACCAAGATCCCACAATCATTTTGGTGTAATATTGTGATGATACCAAATGGAAAAATTTACATATGAACTGATCCTTTCAACCAATTTATGATCCGGAATGCGTTTGAAATTAAATACAATTCCCGTGTTTTCTTACCATCCTTACCTGATTGTCCTGGCTGTTGTTATGCTCTCCCAGAGGCAGTACAATATGCCGTGAAATGCCTAATAGCGAAGCTTCTTATCAAACACACCAATACCTGCTCTGGCAATTCTTGAATTGCCTTGTTTTTTTTAATGCAAGGACAATCCCTGAATTGCTTTTATTGAAAGGGACAATGCCTGGATTGAATTTTTAAACGTTGATGATATCAGCACATTGGTGCATAGAAACAACTACCATTTGTCGGCATGGCTAGGCTAATTATTGACCCCATGAGACAAATGGTCAAGCCAATCTGTCTGCACAGATAAACCAAAACCATAATCTAGCCCGACTTGGTGTGAAGTGTGAACTTACTGAGAGATCAAGAAGACGAGTAGCTGACCACTGCAGACTCCGGAGTCCGGCCATCCAGTGCTGGTGATGGTGAGGCCATTTTTACGCGCCATCAGGTGAGAACTGACAACATCTACTCTGGCAGAAATGCCTCAAGTTTCTGGCTGAACTTCCCTTCATACAGTCCCAGTTCACATCCCAGCACCATGCTTCTGGCCAATCTCTTCTTCTTCTTCATCGTCATCATCGTACTCGCAACCGCAGCACAGCTAGTCGCTGCGGAGCGGTATGACTACCCCATGGCCAACCTCTCGACAAGGTGGGTCAACAACGCCGCGGCGCTCCAACACAGTGTTGGCTACCCCGACAGGTCAGCCGTGCGTGCCATCGTCCTCCGTTCACCGAAGACCTTCTATGGCCCCTCCTTCGCCGCAGGGTTCTTCTGCGCTTCCCCCTGCGACGCGTTCCTCTTCGCCGTCTTCATCGTCTACACCAACAGCGGTGCTGGGATCACAATGACGACCACCGGGATCCCACAGGTGGTCTGGTCGGCCAACCGGGCTCGCCCTGTCAGGGAGAATGCCACCCTCGAACTCACTTACAACGGCAGCTTGGTCCTCCGTGATGCCGATGGTAGCCTCGTCTGGTCAAGCAGCAGCTCGGGACAGTCTGTGGCTGGGATGGAGATCACTGACACCGGCAATCTGGTGCTGTTTGATCAGAGAAACGTGACAGTGTGGCAGTCATTTGATCATCCGACTGACACACTCCTTCCTGGGCAGTCACTGATGGAAGGCATGAAGCTCAGAGCAAACAGCTCTACGACAAATTTGACTGAGAATCAAGTGTATATGGCTGTTCAACCAGACGGATTATTCGCTTATGTTGAATCCACACCACCACAACTCTACTATTCTCATTCAGTGAGCACAAACAAGACAGGAAAAGATCCAACCAAGGTTACCTTCACTGACGGCAGCCTCAGCATCTTTGTGCAGTCCACACAGCCAAGCAATATCTCACTGCCACCAGGCAACTCCACCCAGTATATGAGGTTAGAGTTTGATGGGCACTTGAGGCTGTATGAATGGTCTAATACAGAAGCAAAGTGGACAGTCGCGTCTGACGTAATCAAGGTATTCCCTGATGATTGTGCTTTCCCTGTGGCGTGCGGTAAATACGGGATATGCACAGGTGGGCAATGCACCTGTCCCCTTCAGGGCAATTCTAGTTTAAGTTACTTCAAGCCGGTGGATGAGCGAAAGGCTAATCTTGGTTGCGCACCGCTGACACCAATCTCTTGTCAAGAAATGCAAAGCCATCGGCTCTTGACCCTTACTGATGTTTCATACTTTGATTTCAGCCACACCATTCCGAATGCAACAAACAGAGATGACTGTAAGGAATCCTGCTTGAAGAGTTGCTCCTGCAGGGCTGTTATCTTCAGGTATGGCCAGAATGATTCTGATGGCACATGTTTCTCGGTATTGGAGGTCTTCTCGTTGCAAACGATACAACCTGAAGCCCTTCATTACAACTCCTCTGCTTACCTCAAGGTGCAGCTTAGTCCTTCTGCTTCTGCTTCTGCTTCCACAGCAAACAAAATAAAGGCAATTTTAGGTGCAACAATTTCAGCAACTCTTATCCTTGTACTGGCTGTCACAATTATCACCCTTTATGTGCAACGGAGGAAGTATCAAGAGATAGATGAAGAAATTGATTTTGAGCTATTGCCTGGAATGCCAGTGAGGTTTTCATTTGAAAAGTTGAGAGAATGCACCAAAGATTTCAGTAAAAAGCTTGGAGAAGGTGGATTTGGATCAGTCTTTGAAGGAGAAATAGATGAAGAGAGAGTTGCAGTTAAACGTCTAGAAAGTGCTAAACAAGGAAAGAAAGAATTCTTGGCAGAGGTCGAGACTATTGGCAGCATTGAGCACATCAATCTTGTCAGGCTGATCGGATTTTGTGCGGAGAAGTCAAATCAGCTTCTTGTATATGAATATATGCCAAGAGGGTCACTTGATAGGTGGATCTATTACCGCCACAACAATGCCCCTCTTGATTGGTGCATAAGGTGTAGGATCATACTGGATATTGCCAAGGGCTTATGTTATCTCCATGAGGAATGCAGGCGAAAAATTGCTCATTTGGATATCAAACCACAGAATATTCTCTTAGACGAGAAATTCAATGCCAAATTGGCTGATTTTGGGCTTTCCAAACTAATAGACAGGGATCAAAGCAAAGTAGTGACAGTGATGAGAGGCACACCTGGATATCTGGCACCTGAATGGCTAACATCGCAGATCACTGAAAAAGTTGACGTCTACAGCTTTGGAGTTGTTCTCCTGGAAATAATATGTGGAAGAAAAAGTATCGATATCTCACAGCCAGAGGAGAGTGTTCAGCTCATCAACTTGTTACGAGAGAAGGCTCAAAACAATCAGCTGATTGATATAATTGATAAGCAAAGTACTGACATGGTCTCACACCACCAGGAGGAAGTGATTCAGATGATGAAGCTTGCAATGTGGTGCCTGCAAAACGATAGCAGCCAAAGGCCTTCAATGTCGATGGTTGTCAAGGTACTGGAAGGTGCAATGAGCATGGAAAATCGTCTAGATTACAGCTTTGTCAGTGCAAATTCAGTAATATCTGTTCAAGACAACCCATCCACATATTCAGCTCCACCTTCTGCATCGATACTATCTGGTCCAAGATGAAATAGGTGGCTACTGAGCACAAGAAAATTCATCGCAATCTATGCACATCATATTTTGTAACTACTTTAGTAATCTATCCTATTTCTTCTTGTGAGAAGTATGTTTCGCAATGCACTGGAAGAATAATTTACTAATAACATTTTCTTTAAACTGCAAATATATTTCATGTTTGAATTGCCTATCCTGGAAAACAAACTAGTACTAGCTATCTGAACTGCATATCAATATTATCACTAAATCTGAACAGCACATATGTTGGATTTTTATTTTTGGGTGATGTTTTCAATATGCCGAAAAAAATCACTAGATAGCAGAGGAGGCTCGCCTGGTGGTGGGTGTGGATCTCTCGCGGCCGGCGACGGCGCCCAAAACTGAACGAGAAGGGTTTCGTGATACCTCGGCCGGGTTCTCACCAGGGTGGGGATTGACGCCGAGGAGCCGAGGAGGAGACGACGAGTGGAGGTGGCTGCAGAAGGCGAACGCCGCTCTCGCTGCGGCCATCGTCGTGATGGTGTTCGTCTCAGGCTCAGCTCAGGCGGCGCGGCCGCCGCTGTTCCGCCGCCGCCGCGAAGGGATACTGACTTGCTGAGATGGATGGGCCAAACCGCGTCACGCTGCCCTGTGGGCCATGTGTGTTTAACTGTGAAATTCTCCACTGTTTTTTTTTCATTTTTCTTCTTTACTTTTACTGACCAGTTCTCACCACGGAAGACAGCAAGTCAAGCTGCAGAGTGCAGAGGCCTATTTTTCTGTATTACGTGGTTTAGACCATTCTTAAAATGATTCGTGTCATTGTAAATTTGCTTGTAAATTTGCTGATTATAAAAAATAACATTAGTATTTACATATTTATAGCTATTTCATTATAATTTTTATAGCTATTAAAAATATATCATTACTTTACTCATTTAATGTGTTTATAACATTTTTTACCAAATTATCCTCATCTTTTTTCTTTCTTATTTCTTTTTCATATGAACACTGAACACAACAATGATGAACCCGTTCAAGTTTTCAGAAATAAAATAAAATAAGAACTCGTGCAACCATCGAACCACCGGTTCTCGCCGAATAGGTGGCTGAGGACGATGCAGGCGAGCAGCAGCGACATGAATAGATGTGAATCAATCAATCCACCCTGAGCTGCTTCTTGCTCATGGGGAATGGCTAACACGAGAAAGGGGAAAAGTTCCCAGAGAACCACCCAGGATTGCTGTTGCTCGAGAAAGTGGGGATTAGATTGGAAAGTGAGGATTTGATGTGAACAAAATCCAAACTTTTTATCCCTCTCGTGCTCCCCTACCTTTCTCGGCCTAAAGAGTTCCCGTAAATTCAGAGGGAAAAAACAGAAGAAAAATCCTAGCTAACAGTTGTCTAGGGCTAGGCACCCGCCTCCGTTGCCGCCAGGGGCGAAGCCACTTTGGGCGGCCTGGGTGCCCAGGCACCCCCCGGATTCCTAAAATTTCTTAGAGATGAACAAATTTTGGCCCTTTAGGCACCCCTACAGCCCAATAGGAGGCACCCCCACCAGACCTTGAAGTCCACGACGCCACTTATTCAGCCCACGACGCATCAGCTGCCCAACTCTTTTTCTCCTCACGACGACTTCGCGAGACGCGCCGTATACGCCGACGCAGCGACGCATCGACTGCCTGCCCTTCCTCCCGACTCCCGAGTCGCGACGCCGACGCCCGGAGCGAGCCGCTGCCCACGAAGACAGGACTGCATGAAGACGAAGCCGCTACCCACGAAGACGCATCAGCTGCGCGTGCGACGATCGTGGCTGCCTGCCTGCCTCGCCGGCGTTCGACTTCGACGATCGACGTTCATCTGATCATCTCGCCGATCTCGTCCTCGTCAGCGTCAAAGACTCAAAGAGCCGCTGCCTGCTGCTCGACTAACTAGAGTGAGTGTTCGTCCTCTGTCCTCAAGGATCATCTCGCCGATCTCGTCCTCAATTAATTTTTTCTCTTTTGTGAACTGCAATTTATTTATACAAAATAATGAATTATAGGTAGCCATGGAGAGGTTTTATAAACCTAAACGGAAAGCTCAAGATATGATCGATGGTAACGGAACTTCATGTCCGGAAGAGATCAATTGGGATGAGGAGATTAAATATGATCCCGGATTGAGGAAAGAAATTGATGCTTACCATCCTAACCACAGAGAAAAGGTGAGAAGAAAATACTTGGAGAATGGACCTTGTCAGCCTCGCACATTTGATTTTCCTATTACACAACTTGGGGGGAAAGAGAAACCTAGAAGATTTAATCCAGAATGGTTTGATGAGTTCTCTTGGCTTGAATACAGTAAGGAAAAGGATAGAGCATATTGCTTTTATTGTTTCTTGTTTAGAGAAAAGAAAGATCCAGGATATGATGCATTTGTTGTCAACGGTTGGAATGGGTATCATAGGAAAGAAAGGCTAAGATCACATGTTGGTGAGGTTGGTGGTTTACACTATAATGCAATGAAGAAATGTGATGCTTTGAGAAATAGAAAGCAACACATAGATGTTGCTTATAATCAGATAAGTGAAGTTGCTAAGAAGGCCTATTTTATTCGGTTGAATGGTTCCATTGATACAGCTAGAGTATTGTTGAAGCAAGGATTGCCTTTTCGTGGCCATGATGAGTCAAAAGAATCCTACAATAGAGGGAATTTTAAGGAGTTCTATGATTGCTTAGCAGAACATGATCCAATTTTACACAAAGCCGTGACTGCAAATGCTGCAAAGAATAGTTGTTTGTATGCTCCTGAAATTCAGAGGGACATTGCTGAATGTTTTGCAAATGAGATTGTACAGTCTATCCTGGATGATCTTGGGGATGATTTCTTTTGCTTGCTAGTTGATGAGTCAAGAGATGTTTCTTGCAAAGAACAAATGGTTGTGGTCTTGAGGTATGTTGACAAATTTGGGATGGTGAAAGAGAGCTTCGTTGGCCTTGTCCATGTGACTGAAACAAGTTCTGCCCACCTCAAGTCAGCCATTGATTCTCTTCTTGCAAAGTTTAAACTAAGTTTAAAGCAATGTCGAGGCCAAGGATATGATGGTGCTAGCAACATGCGAGGTGAGTTCAATGGGTTGCAGTCATTGATCATGAGAGATAGCAAATCAGCTTATTATGTGCATTGCTTTGCTCATCAACTTCAATTAGTTATTGTGGCAACCGTGAGAAAACATAAGGGCGTTAGCAATTTTTTAAATATGATTTCTATCTTATTAAATGTGGTGAGTGGGTCAACTAAGAGAAGGGACATGATTAGAGATATCAATCATGAACAAGTGCAGCAAGCATTAGGTTGTGGGCAACTTGAGACCGGGACAGGGTTAAATCAAGAGCAATGTCTTCAAAGACCTGGAGATACTAGATGGAGTTCTCATTATAAAACTCTGAAAAGTTTGCTTAATATGTTCCCTACAATAGTTCAAGTGCTCAAGGTTGTTGAGAAGGATGACAGAGATTGGAAAAATAGAGATCAAGCATCAAATCTTTTGGTATACTTCCAATCTTTTGACTTTGTATTTTATTTGCACCTCATGTTGACTACATTAGCTGCCACAAATACATTGTCGCAAGCATTGCAACGCAAGGATCAAGACATTGTAAATGCCATTGGATGTCTGAAATCAACTAAACTCCATTTGGATGATCTTAGAACAAATGGTTGGGAAAAGTTATTAGATGATGTGAATCAGTTTTGTGACTTGTATGAAATTGATATGATGGAAATGGAAAGTACATATGTTGATCCCAGACAACCTAGGAAAAAATCAGGAATTACAAACAAGCATCACTATGCAGTGGATTGCTTTAATGATGTTATTGATTGGTTGGTTCAAGAGCTTGATAGCCGTTTTAGTGAGACAACCACTCAATTGCTTGTTTGCTCAGTCGCTTTCAACCCAAGAGACTCATTTCATGCTTTCGATGGAGAGACTTTGATGAGCTTAGCAAAACTATATCCTGATGATTTCAACAATGATGATCTGAGGGACCTTAGACATGACCTTCGCCTTTACATTGGTGATGTGAAAGAAGACAACGAATTCTCCAACATAAACACTATTGCTGAGCTATCTCAAAAGATGGTACAGACAGGAAAACATCAAGTGTATAGATTGGTCTATCGACTTTTGAAGCTTGTGCTAGTATTGCCTGTCGCTACAGCAACAGTTGAGAGATGTTTTTCGGGCATGAAGATTGTAAAAACAAGCTTGGCTAATCGTATGGGTGATCAACAATTGAGTCATAGACTTATTTGCTATGTAGAGAAAGAGGAAATGAAAAAAGTTAGCAATGAGGCTGTGGTTCATCGTTTCATGACCATGGAAGGAAAAGGGCGCAAATATGATCTCTAAGAGGTAACACAAATGCAATGCACCTACTTTCGATTGATAATTGTACATTTCTTTTTTGCTAAATGATTGACCTATTTGTTCTCTTTTTTTAGGATCCATCACATATTTTGTTATAAGGGACATCTTTGTGCACCACAGTCATCAATGTCGTATTTTTTTATTAATAGTGAGTATTATTGTCCATTCCCCTACTAGTTTACTAATATTTTCACGAAAGTCACTTTGCCATTACTGAAAGTTTAATTTTGATGTTAAAAATTATGTGTTAGCTATACTATTTGCTTGAACATCACAAAAGACATTATAGTCTTGATAAAGTTAGGCACCCCCCCATTTGCTCTAGCTTCGCCACTGCAAAAGAGCATAGCCTACGAGTGTAGATGGGCTGCTGCTATAGGCTCAATGAGTCCAATTAAACAGCTTAATCGGATGATTAGTTAGTCGCTAATTGCTTGATTAACCGGGCCAGTCGGCCGTTTTGGCCTTCACGCGGCTAAAACCCCGTTCCGAACTGTATGATCGGCTTCCGTAGTTCCGTATCCGGCCGTATTATGGGTCGGTACGGCCGACTTTTTTCACACTAGTTTGAGCTGGCACGTGGCTATATATGGCTTGGAGGCCTAGAGCTGTTAGGAAACCGGCGGTCCATAAAACTCAGCCCGATTACTCGTTAATTGAGTCCATCATTAAATATAAAATATGACAAGGCATCTCTTTATAAAGAGTTGGAAAAAAGGACTTTTACACTTGTGATAAGAATGAACGAGAATACTCCCTCTCCACATACTTGTGTCTCTACTTCTGTAGATATTATCCAATCCCTTTTAGACTACTATATAGGAAGGGTTGCATAATACATATCAATACGAGTCTGTACCAGAAGACCGAGGAAGAAGGAGATAAATAACACGTAGATCCACATTGTATTTCTTCAAGCGGATAGCAAAAATGAGTTCGCCTCCTCGTTCTTGTTCTGTTTTGGCCGTTCCCGACTAACATTGCCATCGTCGACTAGGAATCGCCGGTGAAAGCCGATTGGGGTATTGCTAGTAACAACTGGTACGCACGCCATGTATGTTGCAGCAGTAACCGCACACTAGTCACAAAGGTCGTGATGGCTGCGTCCTCGGCTACGCCTAGTCATGCCCTTGACCGTGTCTCGTTGACACCATGACCACGAGATGGCCACACCTCGCCGCGCATCGGCCACATCGTTCAAGGTGCCATGTCATCGCCATACCATAGAGGCGTAGGCCAGAGAGGGCGAAGAAAATAAGTAGAATAAAAAAAGAAACATAGAAAAAGAAAGAGGAGTCGGACCAAATCACGTCGATAGGTCGCTATTGGTACTTGATACAGTCACAGATAAATTTGTAAGTGCACGGATACCGATGTAGCACTTCACCTTAGAGTATTCCAAGGATATCGAACCACAGAAAACGTGTGTATATATCTAAGAATAGGATCCTATCCAAGAACAACAACTAATGGTAGGCTAAAGCTAAAAAGGATTCCTGAGGGTTAATTTACTAAACTTGAGTTAAAGGTAAAATCCTATCGATTGCTTTGGGCACCGGCTCTCCCCTGGTCTGTCAAGCTGAGTTTGGTCTACCGCTCTATGATGTACCCGAACATAGAAGGATACAAATAACAGATATGGCTGTCACCACCTGCCGACTACCTCACTTTTTGTGAAGCACACAACAAATGAAGGTAACCGTTAACCTAGACACCACACCTAAGTTATTGATTACTACTCTAACCTCGTGTAAAAACTTTCTTCTTTATCCAGAGTCCTAGTACTAGAGCACTTAATAATTCAACTATGCGACAAACCCGCAACAATGAAAATATATCTCACTCAAGCAAATAAATTAAATACCACAAGGAGATCTCAAATACTTACTTTATTAAAAAAATATCCACCGAGGTGCAATCGAGAGAAGAAGGCCGACAACTCCGACGCTTCTCTAGAACTCCAGTGAAAGAATGCCGACAAACCCGGGACTCCTCTGGAACTTCCCGGAGAGAACTCCGATATTTGGGGCACTCCTTCCGGAGTTTCCCCTTACTCTCTACCTAATTTCACATATTAAAGTGGTGCCTAAAATATAAAAATGAGTAAGCTTCTCCTTTTATAGGGCAGTTAATGACGGTTGTGGAGGTCGGTTCACCCACAACTGTCATTGAGGACCAATCCTGGACCTCCATGTGGAAGGTGAGGATGAGTGGCAGCCTTGATGGTTCGGCCAAACCACTAGTTCAGCTGACCCTTGGGTCCCACTTTCACCAGAGAATGATAAGTAGGCCCCTATGACGGTTGAGGATGGTTTGGCCCCACTTTAGGTCGGTTTTGGCTGTCATGTGGGCCCTCCAATCCTCGTGCACGCGTATGATTGGTCGAAGATATATTTTGTCGCATAGCGGGTGTGTTTTTATCCAGAATTCACCTGCATACTCATATTTACCAGTACTAGTGAAAATGGTTAGTAATAAACCCTACCACTAAGTTTGATATTATATTTTGTATTCTTTTATGCAGGACTTGACGGTGAAAGTTTACAGTTAATGATCATCAACAACACCCCCATACTTATTCTTTACTCGTCCCTGAGTAAAGCTCATGGGACTTAATAGAGAAAAACTTCCTGTATAATAACAAACATACAAAATATTCCAAGCGATATGCTGACAAACCCAGGACTCATCCGAAACTTCCTAGAGAGAACTCCGATATTTGGGGCACTCCTTCTGGAGCTTTCCCTCACTCTCTACCTGATTCCACGTACTAAAGTGGCGTCTAAAATATAAAAGTGAGTTGTACTCTACTTTGTTGTGCATTTTGGAAGTGAATGAGCTTCTCCTTTTATAGGGTAGTTATGCCGGTTGTGGAGGTCGGTTCATCCACAACCGTCATTGAGGAGCAATCCTGGACCTCCATGTGGAAGGTGGGGATGAGTGGCGACCTAGTGGTTTGGCCAACCCCTGCATCCCACACTTCCCCACCGTCTTTCACCAGAGACTGACAGGTGGGCCCCTATGGCGGTTGAGGATGGTTTGGCACCACTTTAGCTCTGTTTCGGCTGTCATGTGGGCCTTCCAATCCTCGTGCTCACGTATGATTGGTCGGAGATACATTTTGCCGCATGGCGGGTGTGTTTTCATCTAGAATTCACCTGCATACTCATATTTACCAATATTAGTGAAAATGGTTAGTAATAAACCCCTACCACTAAGTTTGATATTATATTTTGTATTCTTTTATGCAGGATTTGACGGTGAAAGTTTACACTTAACGACAGTCAACAACACCCCCACGCTTATCCTTTACTCTTCCCGAGTAAAGCTCATGGAACTTAATAGAGCAAAGACTTAATGTATAATGACAAACATACAAAATATTCCATGCCACGCCGGGCTGCCATGTGTCACGCCAGGCCGTGATGAATATGAAAAGAAAAAGATGATTCTAATACCGCATCCATCATGAATTGAGGGGGAGAACTCCTAGCCTATTTGCATGGCTATGGACATAGAATCTCCTATGCTAGACAAGATTAGTCCTGAAATTTATATAAGAATAGAGAAACATTGCCGTAGCTGCTGAGCAAGAAACTCGCTACAAAGTTAACTGAATCCGACGTACCAGAATACTTCATTGAACCAATCTACTTTGTCATCATTTGTTGTAATTTTTTAATAGAATATTGAATTAAATAAAGGGTTTTTGCCCAAGTAGAGCACACACTTTTCCCTGCAATAATTTCAGTATAAATTAGCATATTTAATGCATTCACTATTTTGTTGCTATTTCCTAGCACACGATTATAATGGTTTGATTTTGTGTAAGCGCCCAAACATAAAAGAAAAGAAAATGAATTATGGTCCGCATAATTACAAATAGCACTTTAAGAAATAGAGGTATTTCCAGACGCATAGAATTGGAAATATTATGACTATTGTTAGAAGCATGTTAACACCAAAATTTGATAAAATACTTTATTAGATTCGGTTAAGGGAAGAACGTAATCAACCAATGAAAAGCTTATCTAGAAGAGACCAAGTTCAAGAAGGAATTATGAAAACCACGGCATGGCAGCTTAATTTACTATTAATTAGACAAGTTTTGTATTTAAAAAAGTTTGTGTCATTCCAATAAGGACTTTATATTTTTCCATTTTTTAGGAAAATTTGTGTCGTGTTCAATTAGGGCTCTTATTGGCCTATGAGTATAAATATGTACAGCCGGAGTCCTTGTAATTTATCTCTCAGATCAATACAACTTTCGACGTATCACCATCCTCTTTTGCGAGGTTTCTTTTACTATCGGCAGAACTTGGCACCTGATGTAACATCCTGAATATTTCAACTTTGGAATACGGAATTAAAAATTCAGAATAACCAAAAATCTTTTTCAAAATACATTCATGCCTGAACTAACTCAATTCGATCTGTCGTTTTTCGTTTACACGTGGGCTAATAGACGAACGTCTGAGGATACGTCGATATTTGATTTCAAATATTATTTATTCAAGGAGCTATGATTTGCATATGCCAACTATTTTCGAAAAACAAAAACCCTCGAGCATATTTACTTTATAAATAAAGCTATATATCTAAATGTATCACCATTTTGGATAAAACCCATTAAGGGATAGTTTATTAAAACAAATATTGTTCCACTAAAGAAATAGCTTTGATTATTTTCTATGAACCTTTATATAGAGCGATAAGCTTTTGTAAATTATTTGCAAAGTAAGGTCTATTGGTAAAGTACTTACTAGAAACCTTAATTGCGAAATATAAATTCCTAATAGGCTATTTTCAAAAATATGACCTCCTCAGACAAAGTCTAGTCCTAGGCATAATTTTAGTTTGCTTGTTAATTGTTTATTTGTGTGTGTCTAGAATCTGTGCCAAAAATCCCAATTAATTATTTCCTTGTAGACTCACATTTCTTTTCCCTCCAAAATATCTTTCCAAATAATTTTCCTTCCATCCGGAGATCCTAGCAATATTTGTTCCGGAATCCTACCGCCAACAAATAATTTTTGTGCAGATACATATCAAAATTCGACGGCCATTTCTCTCGTCGAATTTAATCGTGAACCGATGGAACCTGCAGAAGCCAAGTTTTTCCCC